>KB663677.1:1032858-1061284 GCA_000349025.1 Anopheles minimus
AAGTCAGACTCGTTCTTGGTTTTCAACCTTTCAAGTAACGAAATTGAATTGATTAATGGATCAGATGAATAGAGAGCGTTCATAATAATGTCCTTTAGGTTAAGAATTCTTGAACATTTTCTAGCATGCTCTCGTCTGTCTCTTCTATAAAATTTGTGATGGCTTTCAGTTGCTTTTTCTCCTCATATCCCAACTGCTGCTGGTGCATGCATGACAATTTCATCAACATGGGCTAGAACTTTGTGAACAGTAGAAGGCATTTTGTACCAATTATAAAAGATTCCAATAAAATACATAAGCATCTTTGCAATATTTGCTAATAACAACAGGATTGAGCGCCTGAGAACAATTGATAGTAATTAAAATATTTCACTTCAAAGAAATTTGTGAGATTGAACTGCGTAATTTTTATGCATCTTTATATACATGAAAAATAATGCTTAACAGGACAGGTAGTAGATATGATGACGTCTTATTGAGATGCCGGTTTACCTTTTATCACCCGTTACAGAAACAGATTATTCTAATGAAATCATACATGATATGGAATCATACCTGATATGGAACAAATATTTTTAAAACGCTACTGCGGCCATAACATCCAACCTTATGTGTTACCCTAAAGTATAAGCAAGTAGTTTTGTGTACCTGTTGGTTGCTACCGGACTGCAAAAAGATAACCACACCAGAAACACACTTATCTGGGTGTGACACAAAGAACAGAACGTTACTATAAATAGAGTACAGGTTGAGAAAATATCAAGAATTATACCTTAAACAAGGAAAGACAAACCAAAGGCAAATAAATAATTATTTTCTGATTAAATCGCTATATTAAAATCAATATCTGATGGGGACGCCCAGTACTGTATGTACTTCTTAAAAAAAGGTAGTTTGAAAAAACTGTCATAAAAATCGCGTTCACAAACTTTCGCACAATATCTTTTCACCACATGAAAGTACACATGTTGCACTATTATGCAGTACTAATGAGAGGACGCAACTCGACAAAACTCCCAGAATGGTTTTCCAGTCAAAGTTTAAAAACATGATATTTTTCTCACCATCGTATGTTGAGATCTAGATTGACTTATAAAAGGTGGTCCTCCCTAGTGCTAGGTTGAAGAGTACACATGCTAGTCCATCCCCTTGGCGCAGACCCTTGGTAGTAGCCTAGTAGGGTCTGCAGAGTTTTGTAATCACGATCACCTGGCATGTGCCTTCAGTTTGACAGTCTTCTACTAAATTTAGTAGAAAAAGTCTTCTATTAAATTTTACAGACTTCTACTAAATCCTGGACCATATTGATGTAGGACAAAACTATTGAGTGATCTTCAGATGCGGATAAACAATCAGATGAATTATACCTTTGGTGGAGCAGACTTTGATTGCGAAGGTCATAAAGATACAATGGTTTAGGCACTTGTTGAGGGTAACGAATCCTTGCTCTACCAAGATTAAGTTTAGTAAAAGTAGCATAGTTTTTTGTAATTTTTCTAACTGTTATTGTATTGTATGCCGCTCAAATACTAACTTCATTATCTTACTTTCTTGGTCGGAATTCTACGAAAACACCCTTCTCGCTGCGCATACCGGCAAAACCCTTTGCTAACCATAGAGGTATTTGTGTGTTGGGCATCGGTTCGAATGCGAATTCCTGCAGCATGTAATAGATGATGGCTTTGACTTCCATCAGTGCGAACCGTGACCCAATGCAGTTGCGTGGTCCAATGCCGAACGGAAGGTAAGCGTTGGGATTGATCTTATGACGGTTCTCTTCACTGAAACGTTCCGGATCGAACTTGCTCGGGTTTGGATAGTACTGCGGATCGTGGTGGAGACCTGCGATCGGGATGAACACCACCGTGCCCTTGTCGATGGTAAACTTGAGTCGATCGCCATCATCAACTACGTAATCGCGTACACACATTCGATCGGTAACGGGCGCCGGACTCCACATACGCAGTGCTTCTGACACTACCATGTCCATGTACTGCATACCCTGTAGTGCGTCATAAGTAAGAGAACTTCCTCCAAGAGACTTGCTCGTCGCGCGGATCTCCTCATAGAGCTTCTCCTGAACATCCTTGTTAACGGTGAGTTCGTATGCTAGGAAGGTGAGACATGTCGAGACGGTATCAAATCCCGCCAGGAAGAAGATCAAACATTGTGCCACCATTTCCAGTTCAGTCATCTGTAGACTTTTGCCAGTTTTTCCCACATCTGATTCTTCAACGGTGGCAAAACCTTTAACCTCATCGCGCTCTTCCACCTCTCGCTGCTGTTTCAGAACTCCCTTGCGTGCCTGTATCAGCAAATTCACCATATCTGGACGTACGATACCGTGAGCCTCCCGAGTCTTCAACGTGTCCCGAATGATCTCGGTAAAGTATTCGGTCTGTTCGCGATCGAACATATCCAAACTGAACCAGTTCATCAGCTTCGGCACTATACGGAATGCCATAAATTTTAACAGCACGATCGGTCGGTTAAACGCCATCATCTTTTTACCATTAAGGTAGAAATCGTTCTCCGCGTTCTTGAGCGAATCCACCTTAATCCCGAACGCACATGTTGCAATGACGTCGTTGGCATAACGCGTGAACACATCCTTCATCTCATGCTCCCGCTTACTAACGCCATTTTTGCGAATTTCCTCCTTGTAATACTTCGCCATGTTAGTGCTGCACTCGACGATCAGTTCGAACATGTGACGCATCTTGCTACCGGTAAAGGCGGGACTAAGCGTAGCCCGCATGTCGCGCCATTTTTGATCGCTAAGCGCAAGCAGTGTCTTCCCAAACAGTGCCTTATTGTGCGGATTTTCATCATTACCGAATACTGGCCGATGGTTTACGAAGTGGTCGAAATCTTTAACCCCAATCCGCTTGATAAGTTCCGGGTCACGCACAACAAACACCCGTTGCATGGTGTCCATCATGCCGAACACTCTGGAATGGAAGAATTAATAAAATGTTGAGATTACGTTTTTGTTAGACCTAACATCTAAGGATGAGGGCATGAGTAAGTTAGTATCAAAAGGCAATGAAAGATCACAAGTACTGATGCAACGAATAATCTACAAACGTCAGTGGTTGTGTATCTCCTGATTGTCACTTTTAATTGATATCATGCTTCATACACTGTTTCCCGTCCACACCCTATCACAACCAGAGCCGTCGACATTGAAGAGAGATAAAATTCATCGTAGATCACAACGATGACGATAACAAAGAACCAAAAATTGTGTGATAAGCGCTATCAATCGTCACGACAACTGCTAGATTTGCCGGATATACAATAATGCAACAGAATACTAACCTAATTTTAAAATTTCTTTTGTTTTATAGGATTTCTGTCGGGAATGTGTCACGAGCTGCACGAATTTTTCGCACCATTAACCAGAAAGAGTATTTCTTCGCGTGAAGAACCCGTATTGCAATTAATCTAATCGCCAAGAAACGCTTTACAACGTCCAAAAGGTAAGTAAATGACGTGCTTGTAATTATATTTTAATGTCAAATGACATACCAACGATCTCTCTCTGCTATGACTTACTTTACCAGCGGGTACTTGTTGTAAATTTCGATCATGAATTCATAGAACGAGGTCTGCTTCGTCATCAATCGACGTGTACTCCCAAACAGGGGTTCTGTAGCCATGGATGGTATCGGTTTATCATGGAAATATTTGTTATCCTTCGTGAGGTAGTAATAGATGGTGCCGAGTATGGCCACCAACGGGACCAGAATCATTAAATCGATCTCCATTCTGTGCGGTTCACACACTTTACACGATGACACTTGCGTACTTGCTAAATTTGGCACCAGCACTGAAACCATCCCATGACAATGTCCATCCTTTTTATACTCCGTCCGAGTTGCAAGTTCACTTTCATTTTTTGTTTCTATTTTTACAGACGTATGATTAGATAACGTACGCGGGAGGGCGCATTTAACCGCTATATTACCATCTGAATTGGGAAGCTGTCGCTCACCAATACTTCCACTCGAAGTGTCCGATTGTTTACAAACAAAAAAGAAAAGAAAACACGTTATTAACCGTCGTATTCCAGTGCCGTTGCTCAGTAATGATTCAGCCCAATCCGTAGCACCATGTGGATCTGCGGCTGCTTCAAACTGGTTACGGAGCACCGCTGAACGATTGATTTACGAAAGCAATTGGGGAAATGGATACGGTTTTGTACGTCGGTGAGTAACAACGGCTGATAAACCTTATCTCTACAAGTGAAACACTTTTCGTTTTAGTTGGGGCATTCTTCGGGACTGATAAATTGCATTAGACACACTATAGTAAGAGTCACTAAAAATAAAAGCAATAACTGCTGATAGTAGCTACAGGCCACAGATTTATTGACAGAATGGCAACGTTATCTTCTCGCACTGCGAGGCTCTGCAATTTATGTTCAAAGCGAAAAAGCTACAGTAATATAAGAATATTGAGATGAGCTATGGAAGTCATATTTTGCTATACTTTTACGCAAAAAATTAGAATAATTAGAATTAATCATTTTTTAGACTTGTACAAGGTGGCATTTATCACATACAGATCATATTCAGCGTGCATTTGTCTGATCCATTAACTAACTCAGCAGATGTCTCTGCTTACATATATCTTCTACATAACAGACATCCTTGTACCCTGAGATGGTCAGTTGTGAAGATTGTTTGAATCTCAAAAGAGAGCACAATTATTCCTAGCTGTGCTAGACGATCAGCGTCAATCGATCTAAATCGAAGGAAATACAAAATTCTCTTCCCTTAAATCCCTTGTTCCATCCATGAGTTCTAAAATTGAAGTTGCTAGTACGAGTTATTCGTGATCTTCAAATTTATGATGATTCATGAGATATCCATCTGAAGGCAGGATAAGTATTTCATTCCCCTATTCGAAATCAGGATTAGGTTGGGCCGGTAATCTTCTGGAAGAGAACGCATTACTATAGACACTGCCAGTAGCGGACCACGCCTTTGTTAGTTTTCAAGCGGAATGTAGATTGGGGCCTCTCTCAATAATCAAAGCTACAACATTGACCGAGTCGAATGTTACGACGACGACGACTTTTAAAACGCTGTAGCATAACTATATGGACACGTTGGCACAATATTGTTTTTCGCGTTAAATAATGAAATTAAAAATCGTAAAAAATACTACAATGTTATTTACGTTATTTCACATTAAAATATATTTTTCATTAATTTTTTAAATGCATAATTAATATGATATGGAGGTTTTAAATCATTTTTCTAATTTTCGTGGGTTGGTTTAGAAAGTATATAGCTCGGTTTAGAACCTATAGCGCTTAAATGTATTGGTAAATTAGTTCGCAGATCAAAATATTATTCAAGTATCTCTGTATTGTACATTTCACATGTATTTGAAAATGGTATGTAAAATAGATTAGGGTATGGGAGTGGAGCAGATGAAATACTCTGAGCAACAATACAATATTATATCCGTTCGCAATCGCTAAATAAAATAGGTTAATAAAAGAATTATAGATTGAGCAGAAGTTTAGATGAAACAACAAAAAACACAAAAAAACTTTAATACTAAAAATGTTTTTCGAATTGATATTAATATAATTCACGGGAAACCCCCAAATTCATTATGTTTGACACCGCTGCAAATGCACAGTTGCGTTTCTCAAAACGCGTAGCATAATTTTATGTTGACTCACACCATCGCTGCTGCAGTGTGTTGTTATGCTCAATCTCTTTCTAATGCTAGCGGTTCCTCTCTCGCTCTCTCACACGCGGAACTGAGTTGTACGTGTGTGTTTGTAAAATTCCGACCGATCAGAGCAGGAAACCATAGCAATGCGTCAACACACACTCCCGCAACAACCTGACGAGCGAAAGAGAGAGAGAGAGAGTGAGCAAAAATAAAAACACCGAAACTGTACACGCGTACACGCACTGGGATGATCGTGTTGCTTCGCCGTCCTGCTCTAACTGCATGCACTTGACGCACGTTAGGGGTTGGAATGGAAAGAAACACTCATAGCAACACAAGCGATTTTGTGCGTGTATTGTATATGCTAATGCTGATGGCGAGAGTGTGAGCATGCGATCGCTATGTTTCAGAGAGTGTATTGCGCCCACTCGGCTAGGAAATATGGACCGACCTGGCGGTCCACCATAAGACAAACCACCACCAGCAGCAGCAGAAGTGCGACCGTCTTCCAAGGCAGTCCAAGTACGCTGCCACACTTCACAAAGCGTGTTCGAGTGTGCGTCCGTGTGTTTCCCGTGTTGTAGACACAGTTGCTGCTGGTGACACAGTGCAGTTGCGAATGCAAATCAGTCTCATTCGCTAGGTGGAAGGGGTCGGCACGATCCGGCACGGAACAGGATATCCGATCCTCAGAAGCAACGCGCAAGCCCTGCTACAATAGAGTTGACCGCATGGTGCTGTAGAATTCAACGACCTTTTGACGTGAACGGGAAGTGCATTACGAAGCGGAGTGTGCGCGCGCGTCCAGGCGTTTGTGTTAGTGCGTTTACGGGAAAAAGAGTTTCGATGCGATCCTTTTCCAATTCCCAACCAGTGTGTGGGCAGAGTGGGTGATCCTCGAAAGAATAATTTGCGTGAAGAAGCACGATCGCTTTAAAGAAGAGTGTGCCTTGTAGTTCTCGAAACAAAAAAAAAGTATCCAAGGGAGTAAGCCAAGTGTAACTGATTGTTTGCACATCGTACGTGGAGAAGAAAGTATATCTCGGTTCCATTACATCGCCTTTACGGTAAGCGCAAGTTCGACGAGCTGAGACGTGTGGTTATCGTGCGTTCTGATCTACACGATCGTGCTACGTGCCGCAAAAGAGCGTGTGTGTTGGTGGTGTGGAGTGGCGCAGCATTCTAAACCTTTCTACCCCGGAACAGATTATAAGTTGGGCTTGTGTTTGTGTTTGATAAAGCGAGCGATTGCGTTGACGGTCTCGTCATCTGTAGCGCATCTTCGCGTCATCAAGCTGGCTGCAGTACGCTTGAATTTTGCACGAAAGCTGATCGCAGCCTAGATCGTGGGTAAGTAACGACGTTTGTGTCACGATAGTGAAGATCCAAACCTCCCAAACGGAGCACGACGAGCTTTGTTTCTGTGTATTTGTTTGCGTGGTTGTTTTTGCTGTTCTTTTCATCATCCGTGCTTTGAAGAAACAGACACAAAAAGAAGAGAAACCAATCCATCGAACCGGTTTAGATTTCGAATCGTACTCCGGTGCTCCTACAGAATCAGGTATTCGGGAAGAAACGCTACAGCCGTTTCCGTCTCTGTGTGCGTTTGCTGCCAAAACTTCATCCACTTGCTCCCGGTTGAACGGTCAGCAGGTAGGCTTATAACGTTAAAGTTTTGCCAAAAAATTATGGCGCAACATTATAAAACAAACCAAAAAGCTCGGTGAAGGGAACCATCTTTTTGTGGCCCGTTGCTCGATTTTATGTGCGCGCACAATCACTTCTGGCAATGGCGGCGACTACCAGCAAAGCCCTACCGACTCAACGATTTCTGGTTGGCCAATCTTTCTGTTCCGAAACGGCAGAAACCGAGAACCGTTCGGTCGGGGTTGTGTGTATGTGTTTTATGGGGGATGTTTTTGAGTTTATTTTTCGTTTGTTTTGCCCGCTCCCATGCTCGGTTGTGGCCTTTTCTTGTTACACAGCACCAGACGTTTCCTCCCACCGTGTGGGGTTGGTTTGGTTCATGTTATCATGTTTCGCCTGCAGAACCGGGGAAGGAAACAAGCATAACCCACCAACCTCGTCCAATGATCACGTTCTCGGTTCATGTCTACCCAGCAGGCGCATGTTTGATTGTTTGTGTGTGTGTGTGTCTCTAGTAGTTTTATTAGCCACCTTTGTAAGCAGCTTTATCTTACGAATGGCATCTCTTCTCGGTAGCTTAGATTTCCAAATGGCACCGCGCTGCCTACCAGTAGTGTCTGCGGGAAAGTAACGGAAGCCTTCCACACCGTGTACGACCGGCGAACTCGCGGGATGGAATGGACAATGTGCTATGGAGATTTCCATTGCGTAAAACGGAAAAACCAGGTCAATGAACAGTGGACCCCGGAGGGCTGGCTCCCGCAAGAGGGCGAATAATTTTGGTGAAGAAAAGTGGTCGTTTTTGTCCGCTCTTTGGTTGGAGTTCTTTTAGACAGCCGGTGGAGAAAGCTGCATACTGTGGTTCTTCCATCAGCAGACTCTACTTTTGCCAGATCGTTGAAGCTGTAAAAGCCGCATCGAATAGAATTTGCATTCATTTCCGTTGAAAATTTTTTCCCCTGACTGTTGAATGAGGATTTGTTGAAATTCTCACGCTAGAAACTTATGTGGTGTTCTTTTGTAAGTTGCTCCAGTTTCTGACAGGTGCAGGGTGTACCTAGAGGTTGGAGATTACTAAGGCAACTTCAACGCCACTAGCGCCATCTTTGGTACTCATAGCTTAAAATATCATCTTGAATAGAACACAATGAATGAAGTAAGGAACATTTTACACTTATTACTCATAGCCCAGTTAGCAAGCAGTAGAAAAAGGTCGTTAACCCGAGACCCCAGTAATCTAATATGACTCAATATAGCCGAAGCTGACGTTATATTCTTATCACTCTTTAACCATGCACTAGATAACCATGACTGGTGGCCTGATCATGTCAGACAGAGTTATGGCGTTGATGCACCATCCGTCAGAAAAGATCAAAAAAAGCTTTAGATCGTGAATAATTCGGAGAACTCCTACACGAAGGTTGTAGGATATTGGTGTAAATGATAAGTTATATCAGAGAATTTTCTTTGCGATATTTTTACTTGGTTGAAGGTATGGTTTTGAAAAATACAGAGTGGCTACCCAGCCTAGAAAACCGGGAAAACCGGGATTCAGCCTTGAATTTCATTTAATCGAGAAGGACCCAGGAAAAACCTGGAATTCATCCAAAAAATCGGATTTTTTGCATATATCATGTGCATTATTTCTTTTTCTGAACTGAAAATTCTGAAACGTTCGTGGAATGTTGCGAATGAATAAAGTGGAACATTGTAAACTTGTTGGGGAACGTTGCACTCATATATTATATTATTGCATACAGTCAGGGGAAATTTGCAACTCGGTTGTAGAATTGGAACGCTAGCTGGAGAACTTACTTCTAATTTTAGCTGACTAAACAAAAAAATTAATTTAATGAAAATACCTTTTTGTTACCGGTTCGAATGTTTACATGTGAGCCAGCCTCCTGGTAGCGTTTCGACAGCTCCAGAATCGAGTTGCAAATCTTCCCTGCCTGTATGCAATTTTCCACTATATGATTGCAAAGTTCCACAACAGGGCTCGAATTCCTGTATCGGTCACGAGGAATTGAAGTGAAGTAAACTTGGATAAATTAGGAAAAAAAACAGGAAAAACCCGGAAAAAATCGGGAAATCTTGTTGCTATGGAATGTTTTACGACCACGTCCAACAGGCAAGTTTCATTGAGTAATCTGACATAAGTTATTTATACAGCTGTTGGATCGTCTGATACTTCTTTATTCTAATGACTATCTATATGTTTCTTACATGTAGTATTTTACTTCCGACAACAGTGTACATTCTACCTGTGCATTATGTATTTTTGTAATAACTGATTACATCAACAGCTCAACATTTCCGTACTGATCACTTCCGAGAGATTTAAAAGCAAGTTTATGCATATAAATTTACAATGGATATACCGTCCAAATGATCTGGAAGGCCATACGTTCCGCTCATTATAAATGCACTGAGTTGTGATAGAAATTTATCTTTATTCTCTATTTATAAAGAACTTTCAACCTTGCAAACCTTTCAAATTAACAGTAATAAGCAAATCATCTGACTAATGAAACCATTCCTCTCCCAGTTAGCATGAGGTCCAATTAAATACTGATCGTATCGGTAGAGAGAAAGAGAGATCAGGCTGCAAACATTAAAAAAACTCAAATCAGGCACAACAGTAGCCAACGGGCAACGCGGTACGGGTAATATCCGCGTCCTAATAAGGTCACCATTTGCCTGCTGCTATAAAAGAACCAACCGTCGTGAGTCACTAGCCGCGTCCGATCGAGGCCACGGCATGATCTTGCGATGATAAAGAAAAGTTTCCTCTTTCCCCATCTATCGATCGAAGAAATTGTCATCATCGTCGGCATTGCTGTTGTGTCGGTTACGCGTGGTTTATCCGACACATTGTGAAGGCCACCATCACCTTCCTGGCTGACTCATGCGAGGCTGATGGTACGGAACGCGTTAATACCACTCGGTTCAATCTATGCCCTTTTCCAATTGTGCGCCCACTTTCCCTTTATACACACTCACTCTCGGCTACATGTTATCGCTTGTTTCCGCACAATTTCCCTTTTTTTTGTATTGACTCAAAACCCAAAAAACCTCACAAAAAGGCAATTTAATTGAGAGAAAGATGATCAGAAAAAAAAACACTTCCAAAGTACACAAAACAAAAAATAAATAATGTAAAACAAAGAATAACAATAAACTAAAACACACCGAAGCGAGAAAAAAAGCTCAAATTTGGAAACAAACCAACAAAAAATGACACCAACAAGAGCAAAAGCGCGCTGTAAATCTTTCCTTCATTGAGATACGGGCATGGGTTGTGGATTTTTTCATTAGTGGCCCACTCTAGCCTCTCATCCTTTAGCTTTATTTAGATTAGGGCCATCATGGAACACTTTTTCCCTCCACCATTCATGCGCCGCCCCGGGGAAACTAGGCCACGCCGAACCGGGTTTATGATGCGCGGAGCATAAAATCGGGCCCCATGTGGTAGGAAGGCGTGCGCCCAGTTTGATTATTTTATGATTATCGTGGCGCTTGGCCCGGGGGGGGATGTGTGGGGGTTGTTTGGTGGGCGTGTGGAGGATGATAAGAAAAGTTTATCACCTCTACTACCGTTCAGAAAGGGAGCCATATGTTGCACATCGTAAGAATGGTGTCGGTGGTTTTCTTTCTTTCTGCTAAGCACTTTCTATTTGATTGCCCCTAATGGGACAGTCATGTGCAGTTGCACAGCGAACTGCTACAGTGTGTGCTGCTCATTTCCTGCAATTTATCACGGTGGTGCATGGTATATTTGTTGTTAAAAATTCAGAAAGATGAGGGAAATTTCCCATGGGTCTAAAAATTGCTTTCAAATATTTTTTTTATTTATTTATTTGTTAATGACACATTTTGTTCGCTAAAGGTTAATGTTCGAAGTACAAATTCAATCAAAATTTATTTATTTTTACTAGGTCCATATTTATTATTAATATGTTGTAACCATAATTGTTTCATTATTTTCAAAATCTTTGTTACTCTTTGGTGTTCAATCTTGCGAGTCAAACTGTTTCATGTGTTTGAGAGCTCCGTTTGACAATTGAAAAAATACCACAAACCAATAGCTTTACGTATTTAGTAGCTTAAAACCATCGGAATGAATGAATTCGTCGATATTGACAGTTACTATACCCAACCGTTTGTCAGAGATGTCAACTTAAATTTTGTGATATTTCGCATGAATTAATAAACGTCAACTTTGACAATTACTTTCCCCAACCGTTCGTTAAATGTGTCAATTTAAACACTGTGACACTCCACATGAACCACGCTGTATCTTTAGTCGCAATGTAGTGAATGCACAAACGAATACGATCGCTTACGATTTCCCGCAATGGAAAATAAAACAATTTTTGTAAATGCTTGTGGTACAGCTTATGATTATATTCATTTGCTTCCATTGAAACCGGAAGCCGCGATCTTCGCTGGCTACCCCAAATATGAAAGTAATTTCACTGTTAATCAAAACCCGCATTTTTGCGGGATCATTTCCCTTGTGCAATTGTGTAATTTCCATCGCAATCGTACCTTCTCCGCCCCGTAGCACAACAAACAACAATTTGACGGACCTTTGAACTAACATCGATTGTATGGTAAAGGTTTGGAGGTTTTTGTTGCAACAACCACTGGTGCTGTTTGTAGGCCATTTATTTTTGTTGTATTTCGTTCTTTTTTAAATGATCTTTTGTTTCTCTCTCACTCTCTCTTTCTCCAACGCTCCCAAAGACGGGTAGCTTTAATTTCCTTTTCGCAATGAATGTGCAAACGGTGGCGTTGTGTCGTAGCATGGCACCAAAATTCGTTGCACCCGCCTGCCCAAGGACGCGGCACGGATGGGGTTTTGGTGGAGGAAAAAAATATGCCAAAGAAAAAGTAGGGAAAGAAACAGTTTTAAACTGTTTGACGCTGGGTGAGGTTCAAGCGGGATCGGTTGCCGGTTTTGGCCCTGTTTGTGCGGTGTGTCGCGTGGCCAAAAATTGAATTCAAGGTTCTCTTTCTTTCGCGAGACCCGCACGGCCACTCACACGTACGCGCAATGTTTTTGGACTGCCGGGCGAGTTTTGCGTAATTGCATTTTGCGGACCGATATTTCCTTTTGCTTGCCCGTATACAATGTTGCTACATGCACCAAACCTACAGCTGCCCTAGCTTCTTTTATCATTGCGCAGTGGGTGGGGAGATGGCTTGGGGAACACGCACACGGAACCTCCGCGTGCTAAGGAGGTTATTAGTGTACGGTGACAAAAGCCACCCGTAGCTACACTTCGAACGCAATGGCGATGAATGGAACAGGGAGGATTATGTTTCAAAGGGGGCACACAAATTTTGCTTCTGTTTTGGTGTGGCATGCTTCTGGTTGACGTGTTTAACACGTTTTATCGGCCGATCATATGTTTCGTGTGACGCATCCGTTGTAAGTGTTGTGATTCATTTATTTTTGAAACTATGTCGAATTTCATTGCAATGCCTTTTTAGGGAGGATCTAGCAAACATGATGCACCAACAGAAATTTACCCAATTACTTAAGTATACGAAAAGCACACAATCACATTATTAATCTTTTTCCCTTAAATCACATCCCATCAGAACCTCACATTGAGGTCAGTGAATACCCAAAACGATTAGCCGTTTGCCATTTCCTTTTACCTCGTAAACGCTTCGCCTTTAATCGGAGAATTGAGAAGCCCCAATAATAGTCGGAAAAAAGGGAAAATTTACATTGAAAATAAACACCACGTCTATGTGCGATAGTTAAGCCATCCAGCTAAAAGGCAGTGGTCGGCAAACTTCTTGGAGCAAAACACTAAATTATATGAATAACATTGTGAAATTTGAATCTTACATTTAAATTATGTTTTGAATACTTGTAGTTTATTGGACATTATGTTTGAATATTTCTCCCAAATAAATAATTGTCTGATGATAATTAGGCTGATTAAACCTAATTGGGGTTACCGTGCCATGTACTGACCAAAAACAACAATTTTATTACTGATAAAAGATATGTTTTGAAGTCAAACTGTGCAAAATAATGCTTTACATCAGTGACTTTCAAACGTTTAGGATTTACAAACTCTTTTACTGGCAAACAAAAACATCATACTACAGGCTAACTCAATTACCGGGCTAACCAGAGCTACTTTGGAGGCTTATAATATTTTCACACGTTATCCAATATTGATGCAATGTTCAGATGAAAACTAATTGAACGCTTTTACTTTCCATTGCTGCTTAGTTACACTTGCTATATTTTCATAACTGTCGAAAGCTTTTTTTGCTTTGATTCTTTAAAATTTCGAAGTTAAAGTTACCACTCTTTTGTGGCTCAATCGTTCCAAAAACGGAACATTTTAGATTTGAAGGAATGAATGGGATTATATTCGTCCTTTTTACTCCTTTTTTAGTATTTTAAAAACTCGTGCAATAAATTTTAGGCTACAGAATGCAAAAGTTATACACTCTTAATTTGTTTGTAGCTTAATTATTTAAAAAAAGGTACCAGAAGGCAGGAGAAGGCAGGATTAGAACGGATGTTGAAGTTTCTCAACCCCAAAAGATTTTTGGAAAGACAATAAATTGTTAAACTATTCCCATTAACCGGCTATATAGTTCAAATACAGCTACAATCTACAGTACATTCTAAATGTCAAAGAGCCATACTTTGCCGACCACTGAGCAAAGGGAAAACCCAAACTCACACAAAGTGAAATCTGCTACACCTCACCAGCGATGGTACCGTTATGGCGGCTGCGGTTAAGCTGCATTATTTTTTTGCACATATTTTTTTAGCCCACCTTCTCCCCTTTTTGTGACCCGGACGACCCAGGTGGAAACGACGCCATATGGCATGCGGGACCGGCACGAGGGTTCCTAACGCCCCAACGTGTGGCGAAGCGTGTGGCCAATGCTGGAACCCTTAGAATCTCGCCGTTTGAGCTTTTACTTCTCCATACATACATAAATTCATCCGCGCACACGGCCAACAGGAGAACAGGAAGGGACAGCTCGATTATGCCAATGTTCTGCTCAATTTCCGCCTTCATTAGTCTGATCCGCTGGTGCGTACGTATGGCACGGGAAACGGCACCTGCACGGGAAAATGGGTGCTAGAATTTACCGAAATACTCATTTCCGGCAAAGAAAGCGACGTACGAAGGAAATAAAAAGCAAAACACCTCAATAACAGATACGGCCGGTGTCGGGGGTTCGTCGCTGGTGGACAAATCAAGTCTTTCTCGTACGTGAAGCGCATGCGGAGCAGGGGTTGCCGATTGTGCCATGGTGGAGCTTTGGGAGTGGAGTTAATTTGGTATTCTTGGGGTGCACAGTTGTTAATAGGATTTGAATGTAGACGCCGGAAATGAAACGTAAATCCCAGATTTGTGTGTTGGTTTTTTTATTGAAAAGGAATAGTATTTACTTTAAAGGGTTTTTATTTTTATCTTCATTTTCTTGACCATTTTACCTTTTTTTTTGTGGATTTCAAGGCATTCTTTTAAATGAATTTTTTGTCTTAAGTAATATGTTGTTTTACATTTCTTTTTTTTATTTTGCTTTAAGCATCAACATTTGCTCTAAAAGAAGTTATAAAAACGCAATTACATAAGTTACATAAACATTACAACAAAATGTTAAATAAAAAGCCCTAAATGTTTAACTGTTTTTTTCCCCCACAATCCCCTGGAGACCCAACCAACCGTGACAGTGCTACAGATGCGGCACATAATAGCTACAAAAACCGCACGTGCATATGCACTCCCATTGCACGTACGGCACGTCGTCTTTTGCTTTGTTGCAAACGCTTTGTTGCCACAGCGCCCGCACTGTCGGTCCCAAGAACTCGGCACCAGAGAGACCGGTTTCAATGTTTTTCTTTCGACCACCGGCTCGTCATCACACCCGCTCGTTTTCGCTGTGGACGAAATAGTTTCCTGTTATGGTTCAGTGCGTTTTGGGTCTAGTGCTGGCTGGCAAACCGCGCCGCCACACCATTGTTGAGATGCGTGTTTTTTGTGTTTTGTGTTTTTTTTTACCATAAACCTCACCCTCCCAGTGTAAAGGGGTTTGGGTTGAAGGTGAGCTGGAAATGGGTAAAAAGTTGCAGCTGTCTCTTGGAGCTGTGGTTGCGGAAAGCTGAACCAACCAACCGACCCCGTACGATGTGGAAAGCGAAGGTGCATCGCACAACACAATTGTCCATTATTATACCGATGCCGCATTGCTGTTAGGAAAGGAAAATCGGTGCCCGATCGGTTTGAAGCAATGGAAAATTGGAGAAGTAGAAGAGAAGAAAAAACACAAAATGGAAAACATCACAATCCGATATTAGAAACGATCGATTTTGATGATGAAAACACGATGGAAATATTAAACTATGCAGCAAAACCAAAGGAAAAAAAGGGAAACTCCCCCGAAACGATCAATTAAAAGATCGCAATTTCGCCTTTTTTCGATTTTCAACAAACTTAATGTAGCTTTCTTCTGTTCCGACTGTGCTTTTTCTTTTTTTGTTGCATTTCAAACCGTATGACACATCATACATTTATTCCACCGAGACCAAAATCATAATGCAGGTTGTGTGCTAATGTGAATCGATCATTTATTATGATCAATGAACCGTACCTGGTTCAGTCTGGCTGTCATTTATTGAGGAGGAAAAGATTTCTTTATGAAATTGGCTTCTGTTCATTTTTCAACAGAGTTTTTATGAGTTTTCATGATTTGGAGTGAGAGAACTTGAGTGAAACAAGCATAAAATTTAAAAAGCCTTATAATAATTATGTGCTAGAGTGTTATTGAAACTCATATATTTAGTAAAAGGCGAAAGATTTAGTCGATATCTGAAGAGGGGTTAGAATTGTTGAATAAACACAATAGAATGTTTACAAACAATTTGTCCATGAAACACCGTAAACAACATTTATTTCTAGCATCATTTTTATTTTTGTAATTGTTTTAATTTTCTAGTTTCATTAGCATTTTGGAAAACCCTTTTTTTTTCATTTGTAAAATAGTTATATTATATAAAATACATCTTTTTGTGATTTTGTGTCTTTTTTCACACATGTAATATTGTTTATTGTTTTTATATTATTTATTTCTATTTTTGTATTAACATTCAGAAATTCAGGAGGAAAGCTTCGTTAAAATTTCCTTCACATTTTCGGTGCTGTGAATTATAGTAATAGACATTTGAGTTCAACCGATTCAAGAATTCGCATAAAGTGGAAAAATATTAAAATTTTCATTTTATTTTCTATTTTTGCAATTACAGATTTATTCAGCACACTCCTCACCCAACGATGTACTACAGCAAGGAGACAGCTTGCCAGAAGCAGGAAGTGATCGGTTCGGAACGTGGTTCCAATATAGCACCAGCGTGCGAACCCTCCCTGTGCTAAGTTGCAAATCGTACTCGATGGAAGGGTGAAGATTTTTAGTTCGTTGCCGCTAACATCTACCACCTACGAGCGGCACTAAAGTTGTTGCCGTTTGCAGACACAACCATGGAGGAAGCTGTAAATCATCTCACAAATTCACAATCAACAGCCAAAACGATGGCGGACGGTGTGATCCCGTCGAACTATTGTACGCTTCCACGTCCACCACGACCGGTTCGGTTGCCATCGGTGGCAGAGTACACCGAGCGACAGCAAGTGCCAGATCGAGGTACAGACAGTGCACACTTCTGCACGCTACGGCCACAGCCGGCCAAAATGGGTACTGTTGGTGGGCGTTTAAACCCCACCGTTGGAAGCTTCCGGAGGGAACCTACCACGGAGAATCTTGCCGAATCAAACCGAAGCTTACTGTACGAGCAGAACATGAGCACGTTTGAGAATTTCTGCGAGCGGCATAACAGTGAACAGCAGTTGCAAACGCACCAAGCAGATGCGGACCGAAGCAGGGATCAGGGGCCGAATAGTTTGGGCCAATTCTGCACACTGCGCAATGTGCGACGATCGCGTGGTGGAAGTGACACTACTACCGAGCCGAACCGGCAACATCCGCTGGGAGGTGCGTACTGTACGTTGAAGAAGAAAAAGCTTCAATTAAATCGGAAGTTTGTGGAAAGTTTCCTGGAAGATCCAAACGCAAAGGTGGTCGACTATCTGTCTGAACTGGATGCGTACCTGGACGAGATGGATGATGTGGATGATGTGTACGGTGAAGTTGATAGTGAGGGTGATAGTGCCGGTGGTATTGAAGATGATTCTTCCGAGCAAGAGTCCCAAGATGGCAAGTGTCAGAACGAAGGAGGGGAAACAGTTGGCGAAAGTTTTCAGTATTACCAAACTAAGTTGCGTGGTGACGCTAGTGAGAGTGGCGTGACGGTGGCCGATCAGGTGTATCAGGAGGATCGTATAAAGTTTGGTGACATCAAGCATTTCTGTACGCTTCCCAAACAGAAGCGTACCCAATTTCTGAACGCATTCAGGCGAGGTGCCTCCATGCGTAGGTCGGCCGTAAGTCATCCAAAATCGGCTGATGATTGTGAACGGGGGATGTCCGGAACGCAACCCGTTCCCGACGAGAGCAGAAGGAGCGTGTGTGAACGATCGTCATCAGAAACTAGGCAACATACTAATGGTAAGTTGTACCAGAATCTATATATTAATGTTAGTTTGTTTGGGACGCTAACATTCGAGAACGGCTGAACCAATCCTGGGAGTGTCTTGGGATGATTTTATTCGTTTATGACCAATGAAAGTTTAGGAAAAAAGGGAAGGAAAATTCTCAAGGAAGAGCCAGCAAATGAGTTTTCTAGGAAAACATTCAAAACGGTCTACTCCGGAAATACTGGTGGAATATGGTTAGATATTGGTGGAAGTGGCCAGTTTATCACAGATTTTCAACAAGTGGTATCCTGTGGAGAACAAGTTAAAGCAGGCCGATGCTCAATTCAACATTATCTACATTCCGAGGGTCCCGTGTCATGGCTTTCTGCCAGACAATAGTTCGTTATTTATATAAGTTGAGCTCTGTCTAAATAGTGCCTGTGGTGATATTGAGTGATCCAAGTAGGGGAGAATCCTTCGAAAAGCCCGTAAGTTTATTCAATCTCAGCAATCTGCTGGGGATGAATTGCATACAGTAAAATACCGAAAAAATGGAAGAACAACTACAAACATCCTCATCGGTCGAGTTTGCGGCGCTCTCGGAACAATTGGCCGAGCTTGAGGAACATCAGCTCACGATCGCCGAATCCGACCGAGCCCTTGCCGCACTGGAAGCCAAAATTGCACTTCACAAGCTAAAAAGCGGCCTGAAGCCAATCTCCCCACTCCCATTCGTCCGTTTCAAGGCCTTCTGTCTCGGTTGGGTAAGGAGGTGTGAAACCGCAACGGAAAAGATTCGCTTCGAAACGCGGGCCATCGAACGTCGAAATGTCGACCAGTGTGCACTAATCGATCAAAAGCGTCAAAGCGTTGGTAATGATGGACTCCGGGTACATCTGGAGAGCTTCGCAATCGAACGGCTTGCAGGGGATCGAGATTTGCGTGCTGCACAGCACACCGACTACGAGTTGCGTCGGCTCGGTGCGGAAGTGAAGCGTGAGATGCTGATGGAGAAGTCGGTACTCTTTGACACTACCCAGCAACATGGCCGGCTGAGCGAGGAAGTGAACCGGTGGCGTACCAAGCTTGAAGACGTAAAGGTTAGGATTGAACGTACCGATCGTGAGGTCGAGTTACTGGAGCTTCAGAACGAATCATTACGTCGCAGATTGGAAGAGTATAAGACTGTGCCAGACGTTAAGCAGATGGCTAAACTTGCGGAGGAATTGCGCCAACTCCAGGCACAACTCTACCGCCGAGTAAAGCGTGGAGTGTTGGATGGCACTCTAAGAGTTCCCGTCGGAGAGGTAGAATAGTTCAGACAGCGAACTCGCAGAGAACAGCACGGGCGACGCACCAATTTGTTAGATAATTCGGTTAAACTCAATTGACCTAAATTAATCGCACACTACTCGGTCGCACATGCCGCGAGGGTGAACGTGCCGACTAAATTCAATAAAGTAAAGCCCATTCATCAACCCGCGCACGCTTGTTCCAATGAAACCGGCTGCAATCGGATTCCGTTCGTCACGATCGCGACAAAACCCGAAAGGGGTAAAACTAACCATGCCTTGCGAGTCTCGTTACCGGAGACAATCGCCAAACGTCGTCGTAGTCGTTGATCTTTGTTGACACGTTTCGTTCCACCAAGCGCAAGCAGCATTTCGTGTCGAGTGCAAGAAAACCAGCTTAATGCAAACCTTGTTAGACGCACCTCGGTTGTACGAGAACACTTCAGTGTTCGCCAGCTATTTGAGACGTGAAGTTTGCAAGCGTCCAATGACTGCAGTATCTATCAAGATACGCGATTGCAATTAACACACACCCTTGCGTGTGTTTGTCAATGAATGGAGTACGAAACAATGACACATGTTGAGTCATAACACGTCCTGCTTGGTTCTAACTTTCAGATTAAAAGATAGATAAGAGGGTCATCGTGTGGGTGCACTGGAAAAGGAGACGTAAAGTTATCGAAGTCAATTAGACTCTGTCTACTATCCGGATGGCAGATGAGTACTTAACCGATCAAGTGTTTTCTGCACTTAAGTGTACAAGTGGTTCCGAGGGAGATGTCTATTATTACGTAGAATACTTTATTTATAAAATACTCAGCGATACATTCGTATACACATAGTAATGATTGGGCTCATAACAATGGAAGACATCGGTTAGATATAGATCGTGTCTCTAGGAACTTCAAGCATGTCTGGGTTTATAGGTGGCATAGATATCATTCTCTCTGTTCAAGGCGAAGAATCCTTTTTGAAGTCGTACCGGAACTTCGGTGAGTGGAGTTTGTTCGAACGTAAACTCCTTTAACAGCTGGTATACGATGGCTTTAACCTCCATCAGTGCAAACCGTGACCCGATACCGAACGGCAGGTATGCCCCCGGTTGAATCTTATCCCGATTCGATTCACCGAAACGCTCTGGGTCAAATTTCCCTGGGACGGGGATATTTGGGGATCGTAATGCAGACCAACGATCCGGATAAACACTCTCCAACCCTTGTCGATGGTGAACTCTACACCGTCATCATGCCGCACTGAGCACCAGCAATGGCATAGTAGAATTTCCTGCTCATTTCTTGGTAGAGTTAAATGTCTAAAAAGACAGAAAGGAAGAAATGAAAGCATTTGAATTTACCTTATGTCAACTGAGAGTCTTCATTCGTTATTTAAATTATATTATTTCTCAGAATAAGACACCCGAATGTATAAAAGTTCAATTTTTATTGTCCATTATTTTGATATTTCCGAACCATTAGTATTGATAGTTGTGCTGAGATTATGCGGGATTTAAAAAAAAACTTTCCTGATTATAGGTACGTGCTCATCGCTTCTAAATCTTCTTCCGTGGATTCAACTGCACATAGATGCCTTTTTCTGGTTTGAGAGGAGTTAATCCTTTAGCCAGTTGCACCGGAATTGTTGTGCGCTCCGAGCGACTAAATTCGTAGTGCAATAACAAATGGTACACGACAGTTTTCACCTCCATCAGAGCGAACCGGGATGCGATGCAGTTACGTGGACCTATTCCAAACGGAAGATAAGCTCCCAATGGTATCTTCTGTCTATTCTCTTCGCTGAATCTCTCCGGATCGAATCGATCTGGATCGGGATAGTAGTTCGGATCATAATGCATTCCGGCGATTGGGATGTACACGGTAGAACCCTTCGGGATAGTAATGTCTGGATCGCCCGGAATTGTATAGTCCTGGTTGCAAAGACGATCGGTACCGGGTGCTGGAGACCATTTCCGTAGTGTCTCAGAAACAACCATATCCAGATAGCGCATGCGTTGCAGTGCATCATAGGTGATCGAGCTTCCAGCCAGTGATTCGGACACTTGTCGGATCTCTTCGTACAAACGTTGCTGAATGTCGGGCGCGATCGTTACCTCGTACACGAGGAACGATATCGAAGTCGCAAGCGTGTCGAAACCGGCCAGAAAGAACAAGAGACACTGTGCTATCATTTCACTTTCACTAAGCGGCACGGTGTTCCTGGGAAGGTTCTTTTCATCATTTGATTCTTTCGCCGTTGCAAAGCTCTCCACTTCTTCCCGATCTTGTGGCTCGTGGAGACGTAGCTTTCCTTTGCTGGCTTGCATTAGTAGCTGGATCAAATCGGGACGGACGATACCATGTTTTTCCCTGTCCTGAACGGACTGTCTAAATAGGTCCGTGAAGAACTCCACATGTTTGGAATCAAAAATGTCTAACTGAAGTCGTTCCATCAGCTTTGGAAATAATTGGAAGCCCATCATCTTGAAGAACACCTTCCAACGACTGAAGTTCGATAGGTTTTTACCGTAGCGTAGGAAAGCGTTCTGCTTGTCCTGGAACGAGTTGATGCGTACTCCAAACGCACAGCACGCGATAACGTCGTTTGCGAAGCTTACGAACAGATCCTTCATTTCGCACTCCTGTCCAGCTGGGTCGGCTAAAGCCTTTACCATATTTTCGCTACACTCCACAATCATGGTGAACATCTGACGCATCTTGCTGCCGGTGAACGTGGGACTGAGCGTGGTCCGTACGTCACGCCATCGTTGCCCGGTCAGGTTGAAGAGTACTTTCGAAAACATGACGGTTGAGTTATTGTATCTCGTGCTGTCTGCCGACAGCAACTGGCGATGGTTGATGAAATGATCGAAATCCTTCACCGTGATGCGCTTCACTAGCTCCGGATCGCGGATGACAAACATTGGCGTCAGCATCTCGAACATTCCGAACATTCTACAAAAAAAGAAACAAACGATTTTAGTAAACCGAACATTTTAATAATCAAAGAGACGTACTCACTTTGCATCCGGGAACAACTCATAGTTGAAGCGTACGAACTCATTGAATGAGATCCGTTTCAGTGCTACTTGTCGATAACTTCCAAACAGAGGCTCAACCGGAAGGCATGGAATGGGGAATCGTTCGAAGAACTTATTGTTGCTCGTCAGGTAGATGTACAATGCGACCAACATGGATACGAATCCAATCACAAACACTAAGTTCACCTCCATGCTACAGCGCTGTTGGTTGGATTACTTAACGTCCTAGTATCATCACAATCACTCTGGAAGTAAAGAACTTTAATTGGATTAATATTCTGATATTGCTTAACGAAAACTAGTAGTCATTTCTTTCAAGTATTTGAATAATAGTTTCTTGGACCCCCAAATCCTTCAAGCAATAAAACTTATTGAAATATTGCATTAGAACCATTTTATTAACCAATGTTGGTGCAATACTGATCGTCGTACAAAAATTATAAAGTGCACTAAAGAAATGAGATTTATAGTATGTAATTATGACCTATAAAATAAGAGAAAGCGACTGAATTCTATTCCCTCTGTCGTGGCATTAGCTTTAAAAAGATGCCTTTTTCTGCCTTCAAAGGGTTGAATCCCTTTGCCAGTTGAATCGGAACCTGCGTACGATCGCAACACTGAAACTCATAGTTCAGCAGTAAATGGTACACGATGGCCTTGACCTCCATCAAAGCGAACCGAGATGCGATACAGTTTCGTGGCCCTATTCCGAACGGAAGATAAGCTCCCAATGGAATTTTCTGTCGGTTCTCATCGTTAAATCTCTCCGGATCGAATCGATCTGGATCGGGATAGTAGTTCGGATCATGATGCAGTCCGACAATGGGGATTGATACTGTAGCACCTTTCGGGATAACGATGTCAGGAGCATCACCCTCTCCGACGACTTTGTAATCCTGATTGCATTGCCGATCCGAGGCCGGATTTGGTGGCCACTTGCGAAGCGTTTCCGACACAACCATATCCATATAGCGCATTCCTTGCAGTGCGTCATAGGTGATCGATTTTCCATCCAGTAAATCTGCCACTTGTCGGATCTCTTCGTACAAACGTTGCTGAATGTCGGGCGCGATCGTCACCTCGTACATTAGAAAAGCCATTGAAGTAGCGATTATGTCGAAACCGGCCAGAAAGAATATCAGACATTGAGCGACCATTTCCGCCTCACTGAGCTGTATTGTATTCTCTGGACATTCTCTCTCATCGTTCGATTCTTTCGCAGTTGCAAAACTCTCCACTTCTTCACGTTCTTGCGGCTCGTGGTGACGTAGTTTTCCTTTGCTGGCTTGTATAAGCAGATGGATCATATCTGGACGTACAATCCCATGCTGTTCGCGTTCTTTGAACGAATGTCTGAACAGTTCCGTAAAGAACTCCACATGGTTACGATCGAATATGTCGAGCTCCAGCCAAGTCATCAGCTTTGGAAACACCTGATATCCCATGATCTTGAGGAAAATGTGCACTCGATTAAAGTTCGTTAGATCTTTCCCGTTGCGGAAGAAAACGTTCTGCTTGTCCTGGAACGAGTTGATGTGTACTCCAAACGCACAGGACGCGATAACGTCATTCGTGAAGCGTATAAAAATTTCTTTAATTTCGCACTCCTGTCCAGCTGGGTCGGCTAGGGCCTGTACCATATTCTCGCTGCACTCCACAATCAGGGAAAACATCTGACGCATCTTGCTGCCGGTGAATGCGGGACTGAGCGTTGTACGTACGTTTCGCCATCGCTGCCCGGTCAGGTTAAAGAGTGCCTTCGTAAATATCACCGCAGAGTTGTCCGAGTTTGAGTCGTCTGCCGATATCAACTGTCGATGGTTGATGAAGTGATCGAAATCCTTCACCGTGATGCGCTTCACTAGCTCCGGATCGCGGATGACAAACATTGGCGTTAGCATCTCGAACATTCCGTACATTCTACAAAAGTAAGTTAGAAATCAATTTTACTATATGGAGAATTTAAACCATAACACCCAAACATGTCGAACTTACTTTGCGTCCGGGAATAATGCATAGCTCGAGCGAATGAATCCGTTGAGTGATATCCGCTTCAGTAATATCCGTCGATAGCTACCAAATAATGGCTCCACCGGAAGGCACGGTATGGGGAATCGCTCGAAGAACTTGTTGTTGCTCGTCAGGTAGATGTACAACGCCGCCAGAACCGATACGATGCCAATCACAAACACTAAGTTCACCTCCATTGTGCAACACTATTCCACCGCTACTGTTTGTGTTCTCGGCTGGGAACTCTGTTAAAAATTGGATAAAAATTGCCGTTATTAAAGCACAGTTTATCTGAGCAGTGTTCATGATCTACGACCCTTTACGTCAACCACGCACGTACACAACTACAACAACCCCACCGGATTGCTATGGTTACCATCTCCGGTTGCAAATTGGACGCAAAATGAATAATTAAACAAAGCCTACTACATGATGAGCATCATCACCGTGAGTGCGCTTCCCGCGTATTTTTAATTCCACTGTTTGGTATATCTTATCAATGCCGGCAACTACCCATGGTTCATGGAGTTCAATCAATTTAGCTGCCACCCGTTCGACAGGGGCGTCAAAGAAGGAGGAGGAACAAACGAATATAAACGAAAAATTAATCTTTGCACAACTTCTCCTGAGTCATCGGCCAATGACAAACAACTTTGCTGTGTTTCCAAAACTGATCTTGCTTGGAATGTGTCTCCACCGTTAATTGGACAATTTGGCAGTGTCAATTTATGTCTTACAAAGATACCCAAGATAGCATAAGCATATATCCAAAGTCAGAAGAGAACGTGGATGTGTGAACTAATGTTATCAATTAGTTCTAAGTTCCGTGGATACATGTCAAGGGCAGTTCACTTACCATCTCATTTACAATAACTGATAGCAATTAAAATCTTCTTAAATTTCATAATTCAATTTTATTGAAAGTTCTTGGTTTTCGTATACAGAACATTGGGTTTCCTTAAATACTAGCCTTACGCGGTTTTAATCGAATCCAGATGCCCTTTTCGGTAACAAGAGCAGCTAGACTAGGCTTCAGCTTTAAAGGCACTTGCGTTTTATCGCAACGTTCGAATGTGAAGCTCTTCAACAAATAGTAGACGACAGATTTCACCTCCATCAGTGCAAACCGCGATCCGATACAGTTTCTCGGCCCAACTCCAAACGGAAGATACGCTCCAGGATTGATTTTGTGTCGATTTTCCTCATTGAACCGCTCCGGATCGAATCGCTCCGGATCGGGGAAATATTTCGGATCATTATGTAGACCGGCCACCGGTACCATGACGGTACGTCCTTTCTCGATTTTGAACCGAAGTCCTTCGCCATCATCGAACGTGTAGTCCCGGTTGCAGTATCGATCGACCATCGGAGCTGGTGGCCACAGACGCAACGACTCAGACACTACCATGTCCATGTAACGCATTCCTTGGACAGCTTCGTAGGATAGCGGTTTACCATTGAGTTTTTCGTCCACTTCGATGATCTCCTCATAAAGCCGGTCTTGTACCTCAGGGTTTAGCACCAATTCGTAAGTCAGAAATCCGAGTGCAGTAGAGATAGTGTCGAAGCCGGCAAGGAAAAACAGGAAGCATTGCGCTACCAGCTCTTTGTCGGTCCATTCACGTGTGATCGCTTTCTTGCCAACGGCCGATTCTTGCACCGTTGCAAATCCTGCATCCTTGACATCCGGTTCATCACGTTGATGATTCAATACACCTCGCTTCACCTGCATCAAAATGTTGATCATGTCGTTCCGCACGATGCCCTTTTCTTCTCGAACTCGCATGTTGTCCAGAATCATGTCGTGAAAATGCTGGCACATTTCTCTATCCATCATCTCAACGTCTAGCTTCAGCATTACGCGTGGCATTATCATAAACAGGATAAAACGAATGGCCGGCCAGAACGAGGTAAAGTCCAGCAGTTTCTTTCCACGCATGAAGAAATCATTACCCGGCTCGGAAAACGAATTCACCTGAATGCCGAACGCGATCGACGCGATCACATCGTTGGCCAAACGTGAAAAGATATCCTTCATCTCGTGCACCTGCTTAGTGTCATCCTCACGCGCCTCCTTGAGTAGATGGTCCACCATACCCTGGCAACTTTCCGACATCAGCTCGAACATCTGACGCATCTTGCTGCCGGTGAACGCAGGGCTGAGTGTAGCTCTCATATCGCGCCACTTTTGTCCACGCAACATGAACAACGAGTTGAGGAACATGTTGTCCGACTGCATCTTATCGAAATCATTCTTTGTGAATGGTGTGTGATCGGTGAAGTAGTCAAAATCCTTTACTCCAATCTGTTTCACACACTCCGGATCGCGTATCATCAGGTTTGGGGTGAGCAAGTCGTACGCACCCATCACTCTTTGTTGCAATGTAAAGAATTCAAAGGACTATTAGTTGTACGATAGTGGTGGTGTAGTACTTCAAGAATATTTCATTATTAGTCATTCATATGCATCTTCAGTAAAGAATCACTCAAATCATCAATTGAATCTTCAAAGACTCAATAATCTCTCAAGATTTGTTCTAACATTTGAATCTATTTAGTACCTGCATTAAGACTTTTAATAGACATGATCTATCTCAGTTATAATAATTCGTATATATGACTAACAAAAAATAATAAATTCCAACGAAATCGCTCGATTCTATCTAGCAAATTTATGAGGTCAGCCATAAAATATTTATGAAGCTTTATTGCAGAAGCTAAACAACAAAAATGCTTAAATCTTTATATATTCACAAATCTTTATGACTGAGTTTTAATGTCATTTTTCCATTTTATAGAGTTTGCTTTTGATCATAACTTACTTTGCATCCGGAAAGGCATTGTACACGACTTTGATTTGTTCGATCATATCCCGCTTCCGAAACAGCATCGGACCGGAACTACCGAGCAGGAAGGTTGGCTTTAGATGAGGGTAAGGTTTGTCCAGAAAATAGCGATATCGGCAACGCACGTAGTAGTACAGTAAAGCCAGAATCCCGGCAATGGCCGCCATCGTCACCATGTCGAATGCCATCGTACTGCTGGCTTTTGTTTTTGCTTCGTTGCTGCTCACCTGAAAGTAACTGAGATTCTGTATTCTACTTCTGTTTTGACATTCCACGCCGCCAGCTGTCGTTCGTTTGATAATAGAAGCGATGTATGTGTGCGTGCGTCGTTTAAAGAGACGCTTTTTACTAAAAGATAAGATTAGATGAAACGCTACACACACGAACTCTTGAATTGATGGACAACAAAACATCAAGTGTGTTTGCTGTAGGCGTCCATACGGTCTGCTAGAGATTTTTTAAACCAATAATCAACTACAGAAACGGTATCGTTAAAATTTGCACATCACTGTACACCAGTATTAGCAGTGTCAATGCGCCTACGACTACCGATTTTTCCGATTCTTTTTGCGACGCAAAATCAAGCAATGATCCAGCACGCAAGTCATAAATGCCGCTCGGGTGATGATCTCACTTTTTGGGCAAATAATAAACCAAGCGAGATATCGAAGCGGATGCAAATGTTTGTGTGTAAGAATAGGAACTCAAGTAGAGAAGATGCGGGTCCAAAATTACTGGTACAAAACGATACGAGACACACGGTATTCACACTTTCATTCACTTACTTGACTTATTCTAATAGCTGATGGATGGCGCTTTGCGCGTCTGTGCGGCTAAACGCGTTGCAGAGAACTAACAAGCGGCAAGCTGCCCAAAATACGCGTTAGTCTGCCTGCGTTATTAATGATAGCGCAGCGTTAGGAGTTAAAAGATAACCTACGCTCATTTCGTGACCATAATAGATCGAGGTCGCGTGTCCACATGTTATCAGCTGCTCAGTTTCTCGATAAGCATTTTTGGTAATAGACACAAGGATAGATTCTCCGGGTAGTTTGCTTACCAACTAATTAACAATAACTGATAGCGATAAAAAGTCCCCTTTATGTTGCATGACTCGAGATTTTATTGAAGATGCTTTGTTCGTGTATACAGTACGATTGATATCCTTAGTTACTGGCCTTACGCGGCTTAAATCGAATCCAGATGCCCTTTTCGGCAGCCAGAACAGCCGGGCTATGTTTCAGCTTTAAAGGCACTTGCGTTTTATCGCAACGTTCGAATGTGAAGTTCTTCAACAAATAGTAGACGACAGATTTC
>KB663677.1:1061944-1342729 GCA_000349025.1 Anopheles minimus
CTGGCAACTTTCCGACATCAGCTCGAACATCTGACGCATCTTGCTGCCGGTGAACGCAGGGCTGAGTGTAGCTCTCATATCGCGCCACTTTTGTCCACGCAACATGAACAGAGAGTTGAGGAACATGTTGTCCGACTGCATCGTGGCCTGCTCATTCGGCAATAACGGTGTGTGATCGGTGAAGTAGTCAAAATCCTTTACCCCGATCTGTTTTACACACTCCGGATCACGCAGAATCACGTTCGGGGTGAGCAGATCGTAGGCACCGATCACTCTTCGGCGTCGTGGAGAATATAAACGAAGGTTAGAGACGAACAGCAGCGGTGGTTTGGACCCAAAACTTACTTTGCATCCTGATAGCTATTGTATAAAACTTTGACGTGCTCGATCATGTCCCGGCGCCGTAACATCATCGGTGCGGAGCTTCCGAACAGGAAGGTGGGCTTCAGATGTGGGTAAGGTTTGTCCAGAAAATACCGCGACCGGTTACGCACGTAGTAGTACACCAATGCCAAAATCCCGGCAATGGCCGCCATCGTCACTGTGTCGAACGCCATGGCACTGCTGCTGCTGCTGCTGCTGCTGCTCGTCACCTAAAAGTAACTGACCGCTTTTGTGAGGAGAGAAACTGGTTTGCTCTTTTTATGCGGTTTCCACCGCCGCAGCACCGGCTGTCGTGTTTGTTTGATAATGAAAGCGATATGTGTGTGTGCGCGCTTTGAAAACGTTGTATACTAAACGATTAGATTACGAGGCGTCGTTACACACTTGAACCCTCGAATTGACAGACAACAAACCATCAAGTGTTTGCTGTAGGCCTCGATATATGGTAACCATCGAGACTACTAACGATACATGCAATTCAAATGAATTATTTAATTTTATTCCACTAATAATCTAAAAGAAAAATTATCACATCACTGTACGCCTTTAGTATGCACCCACCGAATTATGCTTTCCGTGTAGATAAAAGCCTGCAACTTGTAGTTCGGGAATTCATACTTCCGACTATGCCGAATTATTTTACGACGCAAAATCAAGCGATCGATCTTTAGGGTGTGGAAGACCCAAGCACGCAAGTCATAAATGTCGCTCGGGGTATGATCTCACTTTTTTGGGGGCAAATATTGGACCAAATGAGAGAATGCCACATCAATCGCAGGGCATAACAATTCGAGTAAAACAGATTCAGACAAAACGATGAGGACAACAACACAACAATTTCAACACTTAATATTCACACTTTCATTCACTTACTTGATTTATTCCGATTGCTGATGGGTAGTTAACTGAGGATATGATGGATGGCGTTCTGTACGTCCGTTCGGCTAAACGCGTTGCCGAGAACTAACCAGCGGCATGCTGGCCGAAATACGCGTTGGTCGCGTCCAGCGTCATTAATAACAGCGTAGCGTTAGACTCACACACGTACGGAAGGTTTGTATTGATGTGACCTTCAAACCGTGTGCGTCTCCCGGATGCCATTGTACGGAACAGAGAGTGGGAGGTCTATTATTTGAATGTGTATTTTAGGGCAAGGTGGAGCAGTGGAGCAGGCTTGATACATACAAAATGACTCAGCATATTTTTTTTCGGGAGTGTAAATTAAGGTGGACGAATGGAGAAGATAGAGCTCCAATACACTTGAGTGTGTGTGTTTTTTTTGGGGGCTTCTCATCAACAATCCAATCTAATAATTACGCTCGAAACGAACCAATCCGCAAACGGTCGTTGGTCACAGTTTAACCACAAAACCGCAACAACGCAACAGGTTTGATTAGATGATTGTATATTATGCTGATCTTTTAACCTACAAGTAATACAGATACTGAAATTATCACTGGAGCAGCACCGTTCTTTTTCTAACTGCTTCTCGACTGGAACTCCAACCAAATGCCCTGTTCGGTTTGGAACTGTGTGGATGATTTTTTCAACTTCAACGGAATCTGTGTTTTGTCGTACGGTTTGACGTGGAAATGGAGCAATAGATAGTAGAGGACCACCTTCGCCTCCATCAGAGCAAATCGGGAACCTGGGAGCGTATTAGAACATCATGTTGTAGAACGGAGAATTTAAAAAAAGCGTTGTCATGACACTTACCAATACAGTTGCGCGGTCCGGCACCAAACGGTAAGTACGTGCCATTTTGAATCTTTTTCTTGTTCTCCTCATTGAACCGTTCCGGATCGAACCGTTCCGGATCGGTGTAATGTTTCGGGTCAAAATGCATACCAACGATGGGTATGAAGATCATTGCACCTTTCTCGATGGTAAACTTCACACCTTGTCCATCATCGTACTGATAGTCCCGGACGCACTCCCGATTTAGCACCGTAGCGATGGGCCATCGTCGAAGCGTTTCCGAAACGACCATGTCCAGATACGGCAGCGATTGCAACTTCTCGTAGCTGAGCGTTTTACCTTCCTCTAGTGACTGTTCCGATTCGCGCACCTCCTCAAACAACCGCGTCTGGATGTCTTCGTTAACGGCTAGCTCGTACAGTGCAAAGGATAACGTCCAGGAGATGGTTTCGAACCCGGCTAAGAAGAAGATGAATGCCTGCGCAATCAGCTCCGTATCGGACCAGGCGCGGTCATGGGCACGTCGCCCAACGTGCGACTCCTCGACAGTGGCAAACCCTTCGGCCGCGTCTCTGATCTCCTGCTTCGGTTCATCTGTCTGCTGATGCTTCAGACTGCCCTTCTTCGCCTGCATCAGCAGCTCGATCATGTCCGGCCGGAAGATGCCCTTCTCCTGGCGCGTCCTCATCGTCTCCATGATCGTCTCACGGAAGAACCGATCCTCTTCCGGTGTGAGAAAGTCAATGTTTAACCGCATCATAAGCTTCGGTGCGAAGGTGAACCCAATCATTTTGATCGCCTTCACGAGCGATTCCTGATTGGTGACCGAACGGGCCATACTGATGAACTGGTTGGCAGGATCGCGGAACGAATCCACCTTAATGCCAAAAGCGGCCGTACCGATCACATCGTTTGCGAAGCGTGTCATCACGTCTTTCATCTCTAGCTGCAAACCGGTTCCACCGGCTGACCGGGCCTTCTGTTCCTCGGTGCGGAAGTGTGCCACCATCGTTTGGCCACACTCGGCAATCAGTGCGAACATCAGACGCATCTTACTTCCGGTAAAGGCAGGACTAAGCGTAGCCCTCATATCGCGCCACTTCTGGCCACGCAACGATACGAGCGAATTGGACAGCAGCAGGTGGTTGGAATTGTTCTGCTCGTTCTGCTCGAGTCCGGTTGTCATATGGTCGGCAAAGTAATCGAAGTCCTTCACCGTTATCTGTTTCACCAGCTCTGGATCACGCACTACATATGCCGGTTGGCGCATATTGAACATACCGTGTATTCTGGAAGGTGGTCGAAGTTTCGGAAATTTGAATGATGCAATTTTGACCGGTATGTTACTGCACACAGCGCGCGGTGCTACTTACCTCGCATTAGGGAACGCATCGTACAAATTTTTGAAGTGTTCAAACAGTGTCACCTTCTTCATCAGAATGGGTCCGGCATTACCGAATGGGAACGAGGGTTTTAGGAATGGGATAGGTTTGTCCGCAAAGTAGAAATAGTTCTTCGTAACGTATCGGTAAACCGCCACACACAGGCCGACCACAAGGGCCAGCGTTATTAGGCTGATCTCCATAGCGTAGCTGGGAAGTAGCGTTTGTCCCTAGCGATGACTCACTCACTCACTCAGACACAGTTGTGTTGCTTTTCTGTTTCGCAATGTCTACTTTGTCGAGCCGTTCGTAGCGTACTGAATGTTGGGCAAACGCAACTGACTGATGCCTTTTTATTTGCCACTAGCGTATCCGCCCTCACAAACACCAGCAGAAGCTTCTTCGAATAAAGATTACACATCGGACCGGGAGCGCCACACCATTTTAGGGAGAAATAACTGGCGTCAACAGCATTTTCAAGATACGCGCTTCTTTGTGTTTGCACACCCGGTACCGGTGTGTGGGTTTCGTTTCGTTCATGGTTTCTAACGATTTTTTTTCCGTTGTGTTTCCCCCCAGACCAAACCTCGAACGCCACACTGCCCCGATACGGTCAATCATGGCACGGTGATGACGCTCCACCACATCATCATCCCAGCTGGCATCGGCATTCGATGCGCAAGAAACATCTGATAGAATTGCCCGAGCAGGAGATCATCGAACCTCATCCGTCCGCAAACGCACTATCCAGTGCCGACAGTAATGAATCTCTACCAGGGAACAGTGAGCTGTGTTCCATCACTACCCTGCCAATGGATGAAATGCCGGCGTCGGAAACTCCAACCGTGATACCTTCACTGGTAGTTGCGTTACCTCCCTCACCGGTATCGTTTGCCGAACGGACCGATCGGGAACAGATCGTATCGTCCGCTCCACCTGCCTCTGCATGCTCTTCTCGCCCGCCCGCTCAACTGCTCGAAACTGATCTGGATGGATCGATCGTGCAGGAACGACCGCCACGGCAGGCAGGACGACGGGCCCAATCACAACCACGCATCGGTTCAATCACGGTTGTGCGGGACGCTAACACGAACGAGCTCATCATACGCACGAACAGTGTTCCAGGATCCCCAACAGCACCGCCGTTGGAAGATTTGAGAGCATCGCATCAGCACCATGATGGACGTTACGCGGGCGAATCGGAAGGCAGCTCGATCGGTAGCTCACGCAATCCAAGCCCGGTGTCACTGCTATCTACGACAACTACTTGCAGCTCGATAGCATCGGGACCTGATAACGCGAACGACAGGTACCTGGTTTATACACGTTCGTCTCTCCATTCGAAAGAGCTCCAAAAAAGGAAATTCACCTCATGAATCATTTCGGCCATGTATCGGTATGATTGATGCTAGTGTAATACCGCGTTCGCCGTTATTTACCCTCCATCTGGAAGAGTATACATGTAAATAGAAATCTGTTTACTCTCACTCAGAATGACTTTGCACAATGCCCACGGTCCAATCCTACTGCTGGAATGTTTAGCGATGAATAAGCCGTCATAAGGTGTTAACAACGCCTTTTTTATTCTTTCAATACATTTTCTTTGTAAAAAATCTTCCATACAATCCGTGCTCCGAAGTTTACACCATGCACTGTATAGCTAGAACACGGGGACCATGTGACGTTGGCGTCACCATGGCAACCGTGTTAAACAAACTTTCTGCCTCAACTTTGCTGCACTTTGAAGCATATTGATATTTTCCCACCAATGCATTGTGCGAGTAGGCAGTGCCGTGACGTGGAGAGCGCTGCAGGGTAAAAGTTATTGCAAATGGTGCACCTCCAAACTTGACCTAGTCCTTGACATTGGTCAAAACCCGGAAGTACGTCAGTGTGATACAAACGCAACCAAAGAAAAAGTGCCAAGTGCCAGTATGTTTTACAACGGTGGTGCTAAAGCTGCAGTGTTTACGGTGCCATTTAACGATGTGTAACGAGAATACTTTAAGAACATGCTGTAAGTTGTACAGTTCCGTTTACTAACCACTTCCACTTCTTCCGATTTCAGGGCACACCGTGTTGTGGAACCGCCGCGTGATGGATCGACGGACATGGGTTCCTTTTCCAGGGGGAGTGACGTAAGGGATGATCTCAGCACCGTTGTCAGTTCGATACCCGTCCGCTCATCTGCCAGCGGCCGAAGAGTTCGTGACAGCTCAAGTAACTCCTCCGTGCAAGGTGCGCCACAGGTAGAAGAACCCTCTGGGACATCGTCCGGCCCGGAAGATCGTACTGCGACCGGTGAGGACGAATCAGAAGTGGATACCAGTCCCCAGCATAGCAGTAGCCGTCGAAGCGATGGGCGACCGAAAGCACGTTGGCCACACGCCATTTCGCGCTCGCTAGCGACCACCTTCTGCACACTGGGCCTGTTCAACATCTCACGGTTTGCCGTGTTTAGCGTCCATTTTGGAGCCAACTTTGTGGTGCAGTTTCTGATCTTCTCGCTTCTGTTCGGCATACCGATGCTGTGGCTACAGATGGTGCTTGGTGCCCGGATTCGCGGAGGCCCGGTTACGATGTGGCGTATCAGCCCAATCTGTAAGGGGATCGGTATAGCGCTGCTAGTCGCCCAAGCTCTCATCACCCTGTACTCGGCGATCTCCCTTGCCTGGGTGCTGGTGTACTTCCGGGATGCGTTCATTATGCGCAACGAAAAGTATCGCTGGCAGGAACCGTTCGAACCGTACCGCGGTGTTGCTGGACCGGACAATCAATCCTACCGTCTGCCGGACACGGTGGCGGATTACTTTAACGGTGTGGTGCTGCAACGCTACTATCTCGCGCACCAGGCATCGTCCATTCCGGTCGGAAACGGTGCACGCAACTTACCGCCATCTCCGACGGCTTCCCGCACCAGCGGTATCGGAGCGATACGCTTTCAGCTGGCATTTAATATGGCCATCCTGTGGACACTCGTGTTCGTAGCACTCTGCCGGGGTATACGCTCGCTAGGGAAGATCGTCATCGGTGTGTTTCTCGGTGCGTTCGTTGCCCTCGCTGCCGTTTGCGCCAAGTTCCTCACGTTCATCAACTACGACAGTGTGCAGAACATTTTCCCGGCAACGGATTGGCAGGACTTCTTTCTTAACTCACGGAGCTGGACGAGCGCGGCACAGGAAACCTTCCTAACGTGGGGCCTGCTCGGGGTGTCTGTCTATGCGATCAACTGTCGAAGCAATCGGAAGGGGAGCTGTAACCAGCGGACTCGACGCGAACTGCGCCGGGACGCATTTCTGGTAGCATTTATCACACTCGCCGTACTGATACTGGCCGCAGTACTGGGTAGTGCCTGCGTGCAGGTTCTGAACAGCCGTGGATATTACTACTTTCCAGGATCGTACGGTAAGTTTCAACAAGTTCCTTTTCCAGCTGTTCATAAATGTTTCGATACAAGTGTTTTGCAGCGTAAACTCCAAATCATAAAACTCCCAAGATTCATGAATCTCTCAAAAATCACAAACCCCCTAAGATCGAGGAATCTCCAAAAGTTATTTTGTAATATTTTTTGTATGATATTATTAATGATGATCCCTAGCTATATATGATTCTTTAAATATTTATGAGCTTTTAGAGAGAAGATTTATATGAATGATTTTTTAGAGAAGATTCATATGAAGAGATGAATATGAATTACTCTTCCCAAAACACTCTTCGAGCACAACACTAGTCAAACTCTTTTTCAGTGAACAATTGTCGCAGTGCTTCCTGAGGGATTAACATTCCGGAAGCTTCCTAATTATTTTGTCCAAAGATCAACTCTACTATAGCACTCTTTATCGCATTTTATCTCCCTCTAGAAAATCTGGGCACAAACGTTTTCCTCCGGCCGGCCAATCAACCGCTTCCACCACAACATGCGACCATGCCCAACCGTTGGCTTCTCCGCTATTCGACCGTTATTGGTGAAAGCTTTAAACGATCGTATGCCGATCCAAGCCGTGAATCCGGCTATCAGGCACTGCGGCTCGTCACCGAACTGTTCCCCGCCGCACTCGCTGCCGCTACACCGGAACACATCGCGCCGATTTGGGGTTTAGTCGGGTACATGGCACTAGTGCTGTTCGGGTTGGGACAGCTGTGCGTGATGTGGAAACCGATTGCTGGCGCTATCGGTGACGCACCGTCCTCCATCTTGCTGAGCTGCGTGACGGGACTGCTGCTCGGGATGCCATTAGCCACGGAGGGCGGCATCAATATAGTGCACTATCTCGACACAATCCTCGGTGCTGCCTGGTGGGTGCTGTTGCTCTGGATCGGTCACATCCTGGCACTATTCCTTGTGCGCGGTCGTCCATTCACAAGTAGGTGTATCTGCCATTTGCAAACGAATATTCATAACTCGCTAGTCCTGTTGCTAACTTGGCGCGCTTCACTTTTGCAGGTGACATTCTAGTCAACGATTTGCAGATTTTGCAATCGTTTTCGGCATTTGTAGCATTCGCTTGGAACTTTTTGCTACCGATCGGGCTCATCTTCATGTGCATCATCCAGTATCGGCTGTCGAACAGTGCCGCACTTTTCAACTGGTCATCGTCTGCGACGTCGTCGGCGGGAGCGGGTGCGAACAGCTACTGGCCGCTATGGGCCCGCCAGGTCGGAGGCTTTGTGCAAGTCAGTTTTCTGCTGCTGGTTCCGATTGTAATGGTGGTACAAATCTATCGCTACCTGTGCCGTGGTCCACCTGACATATTGGACGTAAGTTTGGCGTTTCTTGTATGCATTATTGCCTTCATTCTAATCTCTGTGTTTGCTTCTTGTTTTCATTAGCGAGTAGATTTACTACTAAGACCACCGATCGATGGCGATACGAGCAATTCCATCCGTAGTACGCATTCGCGCCGGGCGGCAGTATCTTTGCCACTGCAGCAGGGCGCTTCCAGTGCCGGTTCCGGTCGGGATGGTTCGGAACCGACCATTACACTCTCCATGGATTCACGATCGGTGCGTGACGCCGATGATGCACCACCAAAGTATACTCCGCCACCTTCGTACACCACGGCCACTGGAGCACGCATTGCCAAGCTGTTGCGCAACAGCATCCGACGAAGTGTGCGCCGGTTAATAGGAGAACCGAGCGGAAGTGCACCATCGATCCGACAGCGCGCAGCACTGCCTCAGACGGCAGACAGTCAATCGGCCAATCCTTCTACGGGCGATGAACTTCCGCCGCCAGATTACTGTTCCGCGCTGCAACAATTCGGCGGTCCGTGTCTTAGCGCTGCAGGAGGACTCGAGCTAAACTACCATTCAGCAGGCCCACGAATTCTCTACAATTCAGCCACGCTGGGTAGTGGGCGAAGGTATCGGTCTCTCAACGCTACGGGTGAGTCAGCACAGGATACATCACACCAGCAGAACTTTACCGCATCCGATGTGCGACAGATACTACGACCGGGCACGAATCAAGCGTCCGGACCGAACGGTACGTCATGCTTCACGCAAACGCTACGAAACACGCTGCTGCGCCGTGGACACTCGATGGAAAATCTCGTCCTAGCCGCAGCTCCGCTCGGGGACTCGAGTATCATCACACTGACCGGCGACGATGATGATGACGAGAGCGCATACGGTGACGACAGTCGGACACCGGGAACCGGCAGACGGGACGCCGCCAACGGACGCGATTCGGTGATATAGAACGGAATCTAACGAACGCCTGCAAGAGGAGCGTAAACCCAGAATACACTATAAAATGCATTACAAAGAACAGCCGATAGAAACTGTTGTGGAGATTCTAGATTACTTATGTATGAGTATGCAGGTGAATTGCAGTAGTTAGGCAGTAAGTGAGCACTTTCATCACACACACACAAAGAATGTGCTCAGACGATAACGATTTCTAAAATGTCCAACTGCACCAGTTGCTGTAGCTGGCTGCATGTAGGATAAGTATATTCAGCTTATACGAACATCGTAGACGACGCGTCGCTGTGAATTTTTTCTCTTTAATAATAATAAAAACACATCGTTTATTTATTGGTTTCAACAACAATATTATTTCGTTGTTCTCTCTTATTTCGCAATATTCTTTCTTATTCCGTTCTATAAAGGCGATAGTAACATTGTTGTAACTGTGAAATGTAATAATTACGGAAGCTCACGTACACGCCCAATTAAGGTTTCAAAATCCATCCGAAGCGTGTGCCCCTTGTCATATGCACGGAACTTATTTTTCTGCTATTTGGTCATTTCTGTCCCACAGATAACTAGATAGTAGTATTAGCCTTAGAGAGCTTTACATTTGATATATATAACCTAAATGGGTTTCTACCGCTTAATGTGATTTCCCCACATATGCAGCAAAAGTAATTGTTGCGCACTTACATAAAACGTAATTTGAAAAATATGAAATGCCACCGGTCATTTGCGAATGTTAGAAGAACTCTTTATGCAAACTTAAACCAGAGGGTCTACTCAAATAAAATGGATTCCAAAACGGTACATCACTAGTAACGAATCGGAAGTGAGTTTTAGTGTTTTAGATTTCTCCCAGCAGTTTACTTCGCCCCCATTTGCGCAGGCGATTCTACAACGTATCTCTAGGCCAACCAAATAGTGATCGGGCTCGTCTATGGCCGTTTACTATAAGCAACTGCTTATATCAGTCGCACGAACACAAAACCTTTCGTAAAGAAATTTGCACTTAGGCGAGCAAATTTATTTATAATTTAACACAAAACTTACTTATAAGGCTTACATCACATGCCATTTAAAATTTAGCCAATCTTTCAGCAAGGCAGCCAGCTTGCCACCATTGACGGGATTCCACCTACTAATGGTATGTGAGAGAAAGATTTCACGAAAGGCTTACGCCATTTTGCTCAGTGCAATCTTAGCGGCAGCACGGCGAGCATCTTCCTTGTTCTTGCCAAACCCGTACACCTTACGCCGCTGGGAGCGATGTGTGTAGGTCAGCTTCACGTAAACCACCTCGTCTTCGACGATCGGCGCACTGAAGTGTGGTTTTGCTTCGGGATGTTCGTACAGCTGACGTACGACCTGGATCGGTGTGTTGCGACTGAACGATGCAATCTCATCACGCATCAAACGATAGCACATCTGCCAAACGACGGTGAGATCGTGCTTGCAGTCGAGATAGATGGCACCGATCAGCGCCTCGAACACGTCACCCAACACCTTCGGCACATCGACGTATTCCGCCATCAGCATGTCCGACTCTTCGGTCAGCAGGCGCACCCAGTCGCCGGTGCGGTTTTTGTTGTTGCGCTGCACATCTACGAACTTTCCGATCGTATCGGTCAGCATCGGTGACTGGGAGAGGATGTACTGATGCAGCCCGTACCGCACAAGAATGCACGCCAGGTTCACGTTGTTCACCAGCGCCGAACGGAGATCGGTCAGCTGGCCGGGTGACATCGTTGGATTGCGCTCGAAGATGTACATCGAAATCAGAAAGTCCAGCACGGCATCGCCGAGAAATTCGAGCTGCTGATAGGACGAGGTTAAACTGTGCGACGTGGACGAACTGTGCGTGAACGCTTGCAGCAGGTACAGGCGGTTCTGGAACTTGTACCCCAGTATCGACTCGATTCGGTCCGGATTGCACAGCAGCTGGTCCACTTTGAGCCGGACGTGAAAGTAGTCACCGATCGGATAGGTAGCCGTACGGAGCACCATCGCCACGTCTTCGTTCTTCGGTATGATGCCGAGATGCGACAGAATGCGGAACGAACGCTCATACCCGACCGTCTTCACACACACGCCCATCAACGCTTCGGTCGCGTCCGCCACCACCTTGTCCGGGATTTGCACCTGCTGCAGCACACTGTGCAGCGTGGAACGGGGCGGTTGATCGATTTTTTCGATGAGTGGTAAAAATGTCTCAATTGTAGCCTGCGTCGCCACACCCTGCTGTATTTCCTCCTCGGACAGCTTCAGGTTGTACAGCAGCGCAGGCGACTCACTCGCCTCGATCATCGCCTGACGAATCGGGTATGGAACGCTCGACAGCGGTGGCACCCAATCATTCTTCGGATCGAACTGGTGCACCTTAAGCTTGCCGGGCAGCCCGTAGCTCATCGCACAGTACAATAGATTACGGTTGCTCACCATGCGGCTCTTGCAGCACGTCAGGTAACCCTCGTGCCAGCTGGTATGCCGGAACAGGATGTACACCGAGACGCTAAACTTGAGGAATGCGTCACCCAGCACCTCGACCCGCTCGAGATTGAACACATCGGCGGACGATTTGGTGGTGATTGCTTGCAGCAGATCAGCCTGCTGCAGACATACGTTTGCCGTGTTTTCCATCGTCAGCTTCAACATTCCTATCTCGCCCGCCCGCCCCAAACCGTCGGTGATTGCGGGAAGGGGCTTCGATGAACCTGCCTCCTCTTTTACAACGCTCTGCAGATTCAACTTTGCCAACTCCTGATCTACGTTCGTTTCGGTCAACGAACGATAGACGGTGTTCGCAATGACTTCTGCCTTGGGGTTGTACTTATTCGCGAACAACGCATAATAGTCCAGGTCGATTTTGCTCAAATTGTCCCAATTTCGATCCAAATCTTTCGGCTCTTCATTTTTGTCCCAAGCGTACGTGAGCTGATCGACCGCCGACACCGATTCGTTGTGTATCGCTTCCAACATATTGAGCAAACGTATACGACCAGGCACTTTGACTTCGCTCTGTTCTATGTCCACTTTCTTCTCTTCCTCGAAGTCTTCGTCCCCATCATCATCGTCGTTATCATCATCATCGTCGTCGTCGTCTCCTTGGTTATACCTTTCATTGGATTTTTGTCCTACGACGGACAGTAGTCGATCGACAACAACGTCATTTAGTTTTTCGCACTGCACATTACCAATCTGAGCATTCAGTGCCAAATCCACACGGATGTCTTCCGCCAGCAGCAGGTAATGTACTCGGTGCAACGCGCTCGGTAGTAAGGTCGCTTTCAACCAATACTCGGCCGGAAATTCATAATTGTGAACAAGTTCCGGAATCAGTATCTCTTGGAACTCCCAGAACCGCGTTCGCGTGGTCGCACCACCGTCCGCTTCACCACCCGGATGCAGTTTGTTCAGGCTCGTCGTGATGCCTTTCACCTCAATCAGGAACTGATCGTCGCGCCGCACAATCACCTGATGATGCTCCGTCTTGAAGTAATGCTCGTACGAAGCATACTTCTCGTTCGGGAAGGCACTCGTTGGACGCAAATCCTCACGCACCTGCACCACCACGTGGTTCTGATCAGGATCGTTTTTGTACCAAGGATGTACAACCCGCAGCTGATAGTCTTGGGAGTCGAACCGCAACTGTTGTCGGGCACGGGTGCTCAGTTCCGCAGCCGGTCGGAGGTATTGGAATTTCCTGACCAACTCCCAATCGATCACCTCCGAGCGTAACATCGGTACAATCAGAAACCCGTTCTCCTCCGGCAGCGCGTCCAGCACGGTGAACGGTTTCCACACCTTCAGCAAGTCGCGAAAGAGCATCAGGTGAAAACGTTTCAGCAACCGGAGCTCACCGGAATCGGGAAGCAGTGTAACTGGCACTGGGGTCGGCATGACCACCACCTCGATCGGACCGAGCGTAACGAACAGCTTTATCTTCGCCAACGGTGGTAGCTTGTTGCGCGTCAGTATGCCAAAGTTATTGCCGCTGTTGTACAGTTCATTAAACAATTTAACGTTCTCGATACGTTCGCTGGCATCGAAATCGGCTCGCAAGCGAATAATATACACGTAGCCACTTTCTCCGTCCGCGCCCAGTGTACTGCCGATCGTTTCTTTTGGATAGCAAATTTTATACCCGCGGACGTGCTTCATCGTTCCCAGGTCTTTGCTTTTCGGTTCTAGAAAAGTGAAACGGATTTAAATTTCAGAAATTCCGAGTTGTAAACATGATAAAGTTGGAGCACTTTTCAAGATTATTTTCAAACTGACCAGAACGAGGTGGAAATGGGAATGGTGGACATTTTGGATCTTCTTTACAGAAAATCCAGAAATTGGTAAGGATTCTACGTCCAGCTTATCACATTCCAGTTCAAGTTGTAAATAATCTAGAAATGAGTTCTAGCGAACCAATGTAGTAGGAAAGAAACCGACCAAAGGAGGACGAGGTAGAACAATCGTTTGATTGTGTCCTAGGACACATCGCTTCCGATTTAAATTTTGCTCTCTTGCTTTATCTCACTCACGGTATCGCTTCACTTCAACTTCTCGAACAAACACGCTCGCTCAGTTTCTTTGGTCGGTTTCTTTCCTACTACGCTTGGTATGCGGCACTGTGCTTGGTGCTTGGCACAGCACACCAATTTGTGCTACTTTACCCAACACTACCTAGAACCCATGCAGAAGGTACAAATATCTTACCATTTGACATTTTGCGCCAATTCTGAAAGTATCGTTCGCTTAATTCCTCGACCTTGTCACTTTTTGATACCGGCAACAAATTCATATTCAATTCGCCCGCTTCGTACAGCTTCTTGCACGCATTGAATGCGGCCGACTGTTTGGCTATCTTCACATTATCCATCGGCTGTCCGACTATCGTTTCACGCACCGTTGATTGCAACGGCAGCTTCACCGACACGATGGTCTTTCCCGGTGTCTTATCGTTACGCTCCCAGGTAACGTTGCTGTTCGTGAACAAATCGCTCGGCATACTCATGCAATACCGGTTCAGTAGCTGAATCGAGGAAAGCAAATCCAGCTTCGCTCCGAACGGTGTGTAAAACGGCGGTACCAAATCGTCCAGCAGCTCCTTCTCCACATCGGTTGCCAACGGTTCGGGGCGGTTGATGGTTTTTCCGATTAATTCCTTTGTGAAAAAGTAATAAAAAAAAACAAGCATTAATGCAACACCCCACTAATGTGCGTAGGCGACAGCATTCTTGAACCTACATTCTTCAACTTAGCTTCAATAGAACGGTACAATTTCAGGCGCCCTGAAAACGATGCCTGGTCGTCTCTTGATACCATCAACACATACTGGCTGGTTTTCATTCGAGCCCGTCCCTTCGATTGCATAAAGGATGAATAAGTTTTGGGCTCGTCGAACATGATCACAATGTTACATATCTGCAAGTCGATACCCTCTTCCAGCACATTTGTCGCACAAAGTACGTTTGTCTTGTGCTTACGGAAATTTTCAATCACCTGCAAGAGAGATAAAACGCAAAAAACACAAATCAACTGCATCACATCGGATCCATCCATCTCTGTTCCACCCTACCCGACGATCTTCCTTGCTAACGAGTATCGCTTCAACGGATTCTTCCATTGATGCATTAGCGCCCACGATAAAGTCCGGCTTAACAAACGGTTCCTCCGTCGGATTGTTGGTTTTCATGCGGACTTTGAAGTAAATCTTCATCAAATGGTAAATAACTTTCGCGGTAAAGCGTCGCGTCACAAACACGATCGCCTGTTTCTTCTGATCCTCCGCGGTGCGATACGACATTTCAAGATACTGCAACAGTTTGATGGTTCGGTCGCATGAGAAATTGAGTATCTGCCTTTCCACGCTAAATCCGCTCATCGCTTCAACCAGATCATGCCGCACCAGATCGCAAACTGTTTGTTTGGGAGATAACCAATTTTCAATGACGTACGCAGTGTATGTAAAACTCAAAATGACTACTCACATGAAATTGCTGAACGATACACTTGCCGCGCATTGTTGCACTGAGCCTGGCGTTTGCTAATTTCCAGCTGCACTATCACCGCCAGAATGGCCAGTGAAGCCGGATAAAGCCCAAGTTCCTCCATTTGGTTTTTAAACTCGTTTAGTGCCTTCCTGATTTCCTTGACGGGTTTCGCAGCGGACTTAAGCAATGTTCGGGACGATTGTGTCGAATAGTCCGGTAAATATATATCCTCGATCTGCTGCAGGAACGTTGATATTCTCGACAGTATACTAGCCACCACAGGGGACAAATGCATCGTTGATTTGCTATACGGAATCATTATTTCAGTTGGATTTGTGGAAAAGCTAACCACGGTTGTGTACTCGTCGTAGCTGGCCACGGTTGCTATGGTTGCGTTGAACGTATTTTCCAGCCGCTCCAACTCTGCAGGCACTTGTTCCGACATCTTCAACTCCTTGAACAGTAATGTGCCAGAGAGCCCAATCACACGGGGCCGATCGTTGACGGGGACTGCCACAATTTCCTTCATGATCGCATGCATCGGATGCTGTCCGACGGCCCGGTGACACTCGTCGAACACGATCAGATTGATGTTGGACGCGTTCATGTAACGGTGCCGAAGCACATCCAGCAGAATTTGAGCCGTACAGATAACAATCTATCAAGATACAAAAAAAATATTATAAGGCGGTTTCTCATCATCGCTATGATTCACCATTTGTAGTGAGATTTTTGTTCTACTTGTACCTGCCCCTCGGTAAACTCCTTATGCCAACGATCGCTTTTCCAGGCATCTACGTTAACTTCACTCGTGTACAGCTTCACGTTGAATGGCATATGGCGAACAAAAAACTGCGCCTGCTGCTTCGCCAGTGCCACCGTGTTGGCTAGGAAAAATGTACGCTTTCCACCTTCCTCGATCGTGTTCCGCACCTGGTAACTTATCTCCTTCATCACCATCAACGCGATGAACGTTTTTCCGGAACCGGTCGGCAGGTAAATGATAGTGTTTTTGGCCATACATATCTCCTTCATCTGGGTCTGGTAGCTGCGTGGGGCGAACTCCTCCATCGGCGGTGATTCACTCTGTACCGGCGAAAGTGGTACGTACGAAATTGGTTATTGTTACACTCACGAAAAGCACGACCAATATCGAACGCGGTACGATGCTAACTGGAGTGTTCTTACCGAGGCCAACATTGTATGCACGTCGTTGCATCAGCAATTTATTACTCATAACATACGTGCCGATACAGCAGGCCGTACGTTTTTGGCGTATACCGAACGCTACAATGTTTACAGATCAATCGATAAACTTGCTTGCGCTATCGTTTTCAACACTAGCATATCACACATTCGTTAAACACATAGGTACATTAACATGATGAAATAAATAGATTGATAAATACGAAACAAGTTGAAAAATGGTTATTGTTACAACAACCACATTCTGAAACTGAAATCGCTGAAACTGGAACGCTGAATACCAAGATGTATAGAAGGTGAACGCAATCCAGAGTAATTTGACAATTCACGATTTGACAGTTGTATGCCAATGCTATTGGGAGCGAAAAACAAGCTATTATTATTCTCATTTAGTAATTTTCAATAAACTTTACAAAGAATAGATCGTTTTTGGGAGCCAGTTCAAACCAAGTGTTCAATTCCTATTAACCTCCCTCAATCATACAGTGTTGAATGTTTGTTCTGCAATGTGCTTTTTTACTCGTTAGTAAATAAAATGGTAGGAAACAAAACAAAATAATTCAGCATTGAACAAACAATGAATAATTTTTCTACTCAATAGAGTTGATAAACTATTAATCTTCCTCAGCTTTCAAAATATTTTCAAATCAACCGATTCCGCTCGAACGCTGTCAATATGGCATGCGATTTGACATTCAATATGGCGTCCCGAACAAGCGTGTACCAGCCTGAGCTGGGTGCACATTGTGAAAGAACAGGGACAAGTTGCGCATTTCGGGCACTAGCTGTTGTTTCAACCAAATACACTTCCTCCATTTTCCTGGAGCTGAAAGATGAATGAAGTCGTGAGGCTCGGTCCGTATAATCTCACCTAGGAACGGAAACAAAATTCCCGTGGCAAGGAGTTTTATGAGCAGTGGTGGTGATATTGTGATTAGTGTTTTACCTTACAATCGACAACGGTAGTGCGTGCTTCTCGTGACGCTTTTTTCTCCCGCGTAGCGTTGTGTGCTGGTACAGAAGTCATTCAACCTGAAACAAAATCGATGCATCGTCGCTACCGCCGCCGTTACCGCCGCGTTGTGCAATTTTTCTCATAGTCGGTGTTTTGTGGGCGGTAGGAAGGTTCTAATGTGGAAGATGGCATATTTTGCATCCCAAGCTAATAAGTTTTAAAACATGCTTTTCGCCTTATAATGTGTCGTGTGAAACAAGTTGCGATAAAGTTTCGGTAAATTCATTCCATTCACCTGTGCCTACAATTAGTGCCCAGTGCATTCCGTACATTTACGCGTTTGTGTTCGTGTGCAGTGTGTTCGCTACCAAGCTTTTTGCTACAAAGAAAGCGAAACGTTTCGTTGCCGAAATCTTTTGCGGGAAGAAAGAAAAAAATCCATAGTGACCGACATATTTGCGTGAACCGCGCGACAAATCCCCACCCGCGGAGGGCACAGTGGCGGTCAGCATCATAGCAGTGCGAAGAACGAGGCAAACGGGAGGGCAAGAGCGCTAAATAGCTAACTGTAAGGGCCGGTTTTTTCCATTTGTTTCGTCCGTCGTCACCAACACCAGCGTAGTGTTGCGAAGCGTCATTCGCTGCGCGCCGGGAAGAAAGAACGGAACGTGTGTGTGCTACATTGTCCATCTCACCGTTCGGAATAGTGGAAAATTGGATTCGTTTTATTTGTGGATTTTTTGTTGAACCAGTTGTGACTTTTGTATCATTTTTAAACCGCAAGCGGTTTCAGTTGCTTAGCAACGTACGGCGGGAAGTGTATAGGGTGACGGTGAAAAAATACACTTGCTAATGACGGCAGAGAAGGCATTAGCAACGGTACCAACATCACAATCGTCTCGATGGGCACGATGATGGAAACGGAATCGGTCAAGTCGGAACCGGGCAGCAAAAGCAGACGATCACGCACTTCCCAAAATCACCAGCAGCAACAGCAGCAGCAGCAGCATCACAGCACGCTCGGCTCGCATCGAACGCGCCATTCGCACCGAAACAGCAGCAACAATCATTCGCGCAGCGGCAACAACAAGCGTCCCGATATGGCTCCGTTCCAGACGAGCGTCAATCTGGGTGATGATGGCCGGGATGGGCAGGAAATCATAGAGGTGTCGATCCTGCCGCAGGACGAAACGTGGGGTGACAACACGACCGCCATCACGGGCAACACCTCCGAGCAGAGTATTTCGATGGAGGACGTCAGCTACTTCCAGATGGCGGATGATCGGGGCGTCGGGTTTGCCTGCCAGCGGTACCTGGAGCGCGGACTGGCCGTGCTACTGTGTGCGGTCGCTTTCGTTGGTCCGCTGGCGATGGTCGTCCTGCCGCGGATTGGGTTCTTCCCGTCCGCGTTCGAAAGCTTGGACCTGACTCAAAACGAACGGGTGCGCCTGCTGGCGTGCAACGCGGAGTGCAAAGGTATGCTGGTGTCACTGGCCGCCCGGTTGCTGCTGCTTGCGATCGGTCTGTGGGCACTGTTTCTCCGCCAGCCGGCCGCTATCATGCCGCGCATCTTTCTGTTCCGTTCGTGCGCATTGCTGCTCGTGCTGATCTCTTCGTTCGCGTACTGGCTGTTCTACATCGTGCAGGTAACCGAGGGTGCCCGGGCAATCGTGTCCGGTTCCTCGGTCGTCGACTACAAAACGTTGGTAGCGTACGCGACCAGCTACTGCGATACGCTGCTGTTCGTGCATTACGTGGCGGTTGTGCTGCTGGAGATCCGGCACCTTCAGCCGCTGTACCACGTGAAGGTGATCCGCAGTCCGGATGGTGAATCGCACAGTTACAGCATCGGGCAGCTGAGCATACAGCGGGCCGCCGTATGGGTGCTGCAGCGTTACTACACCGAGTTCAGTATCTACAACCCGTACCTCGAGCGATTGCCGGTTTCGAAAGCGCAACGAAAGGCGGCCGCCGTATCCTCGTTCAAGTACTACGATGTGGACGGTGCAACACCGGCGCAACAGCAGAGCCAATCGCGCGCGGTCCTCGCGGCCCATGCCCGGCGCCGCGATTCCTCACACAATGAACGCTTCTACGAGGAGCACGAGTACGAACGGCGGGTGAAAAAGCGCCGCGCCCGGCTTGTCACCGCGGCCGAGGAAGCGTTTACGCACATCAAGCGTATGCAGCAGCCAGCATCACCGCAGCAGCAGCACGAACAGCAAGGAGATGGCGGGACCGCACCGCCCGCCATACCGCTCGACCCGCAGGAAGCGGCCCAAGCGATCTTCCCTTCGATGGCACGAGCCCTGCAGAAGTATTTGCGCGTCACACGGCAGCAACCGCGCCACACGGTCGAATCGATCCTGAAGCATCTGGCGCACTGTCTCAAGCACGACATGTCACCGCGTGCCTTCCTGGAACCGTACCTCGTCGAGGCGCCGGTACTGCAGAACGATAAGGAGCGCCGCACGAACCACAACTGGTCGCTGATCTGTGACGAGCTGCTGTCCCGACCGCTCTCCGACGGCTGCACATTCCAGCTGATCCAGAATGACGTTTCGCTGACGGTTTCCATTCACCGGATACCGCACTTTACCGTCAGCGAGGAGGTGGTCGATCCAAAGTCCAACAAGTTCGTGCTGAAGCTCAACTCGGAGACGAGCGTGTGACCGGTGGCGTCGCTGAGCGGGGTGCGAAATCGCACCGGCAAGCCGGATCCGAACGGTGGCGGCGACCAACGACGGACAGAAATTTTGCATCAACTGAATCATCTACTCATTACCGGTAAGCGCCGGAACCGTAAGGTTCAAGACCGGCTAGTTTGAAGTTTCTACAAAGCGAGTGGTTAGACATTAGATTCCTTCTTTACGTAATAAGAACTTAATTTAGTAGCGGTCGGGTATATCAGGTCTCTCTGCTGCTGGAGTAGCGTGTTTATCTGGTTCATTTTGAGTCACTCGCCAAAGAGTAGTAGGAAGTAGCGCAGGAGTATTGTACGAACGAGGAACGAACCCGGAAGCCAAGTCTCCAGCAAACACAGGGGACCAAGGTCACTACATATCCACTGCCCAGATTAGGTTTAAATGATACGATATTGAATTTCGATCTTCTTCCTTCCTCATTCTCCCTCTCTTACACGCACATACACACACACATACAATTGAGATAACGTCAAATGAAAAGACCCCCCGAAGGGACACGGTCCACCGCCACCCAGGGTGGCTAATGACGGGGTCAGCCTTTCTTTGTCTAACGGCGCTGCGGCTTACAAAGTTTTAATGAAGACACTTCAGAAGAGGAGCCAATTCTTCGGAGATGCACTATACAAAGAACCGATCGATTAGGTCCAACCATCCGGTCCAGCGAAAGGTTTAATTCGTTTTTGATCGTAACAAGACATTTTGTTTTTCTTATTTCTTTAAGAACGGCAAAGTTTACGAGCAGCAGACAAAACTGTGTTTAGCTGCTAGTGTTTATTGGAAAACAATCGTGTATTCCATCATCAACGAACGCGCTTTCCCACTGGGCGATGGTTCTTTTGTCGTTAAAGCTCTTCCTCATCCGTTTTGTTCCGACGTCTAATTGCTGGAACTTCTCGTAGTTCCAAGATTCATGCCCGCAGATTCTTCCCACACGGTCCAAACGATCGTTTCTAGTTCTCCAGCACAACTGTGTTGTAATACACGCAGGTGTATCTTCACGAAACTGCCCTGACCCACACGGTTTGATAGGCTTTCCTTCCTCATTTGGAGGTTTGATCGAATCGAACGAATGACAACCGGAACGGATCGAATTTCTAGCCCGTCTTCGCGATCGTGATTCGTGACCGCGTAAGGGAAGAAGCTGGAATCGAATCGGCCGGTATCGGTAACCTGCGTTACGTACGATCGATCGAGTGTGGAAAATTGCATTCGCGCATCCCTTCTTCAATCAATCACGTCTGTGGAATGTACAGTTTGTGGGATATTTTACAAAGAATTTGGTAGTGGGTCTTGTGTGCAAGCGCCTAAAGGTATGCAATAGGCACTTATTTTGCTCACTTACCAAGTGAAACGCTTACCTATGCGAACGATTCCGTTCCGGAACTCAACAACAACACACGAGTACCTCTCTTCTAAATTAGTGATGCAAATCATGCTTTTCTAGCCGCACCAATGTTTTCTTGTCCATCGTCCCGGGCAGATTAATATGTAACGCTCGTTGAAAATATACATTCTATGTTTTGTCATTTTGGACAATGTTACGGTTCGCCGTAAACTAAAGCCAGCATTTGTCGTCAGTATCGTTCCTGTGCTGCGGAGTGAAGGAAAAAATACATGCAAAAATCGCATCAGGAAACAACCATCACGATCTGACGCTTCTTTACCGGCAGCGGCCAAACTTTAACATCAAAGCAAAAATTCCGCGCAATCGCGAATCAAATTCCATTTCTTGTGTTTTTTTCCTCCTACAGCTGTAGTGTGCAGCTTTGGGATGCTCCCAGGGAACTGGAGGACCAGTCATTAACGAGAGGGGGGTGAATAAATTGGTCCGTGGTGGTCACTCGTCGTTGGAGATGGTCACGGGGAGTGGGCAGCGTAAAAAAGGGAAAGAGACACAAACGCTGAAAACTATTAGTCGGATTTGCATATCATTTACTAATCAAATCATAATCTTGCCAGCTAATAATCGTGCGGTACGGGTTTGCTTCGGGATCACACTGTGCCGGTGCCTATGGGAAGCAGTTTGTCGTGTGGAGCGACACGGTGGAATATTGTTTTAGTTTCCATTCGGATCGTGGAGCATTTTTTTTCTTTTTTCGTCAGTCGGGAGTTTACTGATATGTCGTTCTGTCCGGGGACAACTATTTGCAATTAATGTCTCGGGCACAGATAAGCGGTAGGAAGAGTTGGCATTAACCTGTGAGTTACTTCCTACATTTTGCTTACTTCACTTAGTTTCCCGACACTGTAATCGCTCTGCTACTTGTGTGAATTTGTTGCCATTTGCCGATCGTTTTCTCCTGCCCTAGTGGCGATCACATTCATATCCTTCGTCGCTTTTCAAACGCTTGGTAAGCTTTTCCTGCTTAACAGATAAGCAATAGGAAGCATAATTAGATTCACTTTGTGCGACAGGCCGCCAACTGATCATTCTACAGTCTGATGAAACCTCTGCACTGAAAACACCAATCGTGATGGTTGAAGGATTGTACAGAACTTATATAGTTCCAGTACTCACATACACAGTAAGTTGTTAGGCAAAAGAATTGGAGTTATAGAAAGTTATTGAAAACATCCAATGGAAGTGATGATGCGAAGCTTAAACCTAACACCTATTTCGACTTCCAACCAGAAACCGAGGAACAGAAAACATAAAAATAATCAATCTGCAACAAATAACAATTTCGATTAAAGAAATATGAAAACCAAATTTGAGACCTTTGCTCCCATTTTCCCATCTGTATGACCGTCCGGCCGACCCGGTAGGGATAATTTGATGATCTCCGAGGGTAGATCGAGATTTGGTTTTGTGGTTTTTCGGTTCATTTCATATTCCCAATAGCTTCACTGTGAACGAACAGAAACCCCTCGCAGTCTGTCCCGTGACACTTGGAAGGTTTCTTTGGAACCCGCTTCTGCGTCCAATTTGTGGATGAGTTTGCTGGAATGTGGTGCGTTCCTAATGCGTACCGGAAGCTGCCATCCAATACTTCACGATTATGGTCTTTCGGATTAAGCCCTGGTGCTTACCTCACGCGGGGTATAACAAATTCGAAACTTATCGGAATTTCTAAAAGCGTGCAGATATGTTCCAATATAAGCCAAGCGATACTTCTTTTTGAATTAACAAAACTAACACATCTTGGCTTGGCAGGTGTAAAATAATCACATTCTTTCGTTTTAGTGTTACCGGATGAAAGCACCCGGAATAGGAGGGACCTATTTCTTTACCCGGTCACGATAAGCCACCATTTTCCGGGACGCCGGGCCTAGTAGTAGTGGTCGATACCTTCAAAAAGCCCATGCCGCACATCCCTTCTCGAGTGTGGTTGAATCATTTTGTGCGTGCCGCTGCTACCTGCTGCATAGCATGAGCAATTGTGCAATCGGAACCGATCGATCGACCACCGCCACAGATGGTACAGAATCCATACACCCGTGAAATGAAGGGAAAAAGGCATTATTCTGGTGTTGCGTCTTCTCCATTTTTAACACATGCCGCGCTTGTGCGCCTTTTGTCTGTTTTTGTATTGCTATACGCCATTGCGAACGGGCGGGAACACGCACGGGACCACGAACCCGGGTTTTATGGACAGTCGTGACTTTTATGACCAATACGTCGATAACAGCTTGGCCCGGTGAATCTGGCGGGGATTGTAATTTTGTTTAATTTTTCCCTTTGTGGTGTTCCCCTGTTTCTACCAGGTTCTCAATTCAGTCGAGGGTACTGTGTTGGCAACCAATTGGTGGGAAAATGTTTTTTTACACCCAAAAATCTTGAAAAAACAAAACTAATAAATTTTTTTTTGAAAAACAAACTTCTTCTTAGTTAGGCCACTCAAGTGTTTTTTGTTTTAAAATAGTGTTACTAAATATTTTGTAGCAAAAAAGCACCTGCAACTAGAAAACATTCGGTAGTTTCAGTGTCGGAAAGACCTGAGCACCAAAGACAAACATATCCCCATCAAGGAAACAGACGCACAAAGACGAAGGACTAGGTAGGTGTTGCCTTCGAATCAACCCATATATCGCATCGTGCCATCGAAGGTCAATTAGACCTTTCGTCGAGAGATGCCGGCACCTTTGTGGTGTTTCCTTTTTTTCAATTCCCTTCTACCAGACTCTTTCCGGTGCTGGTGGTGTGTTTCGGGTTGATTGTATTGCCCACAGCGACAGTCGATAACCATGAGTCACACAGAAGTTACAATGAGCCAGATAGCTTTGCGCCCTTTTTGATACCGGCTGCTATGTGAGGCACCTTTCCCTCGCTAGACTATCGCTTCCATCCATCCAGGCGCCTCCCAGCAATCATCATTGGATCAAGGGTCGCGTTCGGATTTTCGGATGCGCCGAGATGGGAAGTTTGAGACAACCAAACCTGTCCCCCTTCCCATCGGTGGTAGAGTTGTGTGACACCTCACCTTGGTTTGGGTGGTAGGACGAACCCATTGACCAACAGTCGACAAACAATCTTGAGGCCACTGAGCAATCATTAGTTTTTCCTCACCCAAGTGGTGTGTGGGGTTATTTTTTCGTCTTTTGCTGAGAGTTTCGTTTTTTAAAACAGCACCGGGAAGGAGAAGACTGGAGAAAAAAACGGCACAAAGGTAATCACATAAGTGGCCACTTCCGTCACGATCCGCGGATGACAGGCGCAAACCGATTCGATCGCTTGTTTCTCTCGCTGCCGTTCCTTTTTCCAACACTTGAAAGTCCAAAAATGCGACGCACCACCGGACAGAGCACCGCGGTCCCATACACTCTCGAAGTGCGTGTGTTTGTATGTGATTAAACACTGGTGGTTTGGGAGATGTTTTTCTTTCTACATCTTTCGATGGCCGTTTACCTTTTTCCCCGCTGTCAAATTGCTCAATAGGAAGGTTGGTGTGTACTTTTGGGGGTTTTGTGTTCCGTTGCTTGTTTTTTTTTACTTTCGGGCTTGTTGTTTGTTTGAATGGAACATTTGAGGGCAGCTTGTCGGATGTGGAGACAGTATAGAGTAACGACGGGATGTTGAAAATGATGGGAAAAAAGGTCACACTGAAGCAGGAGGGTTGCGTGTTTTGGGGGATGCAGAATTTTCCGAACCGTGTAGCTTCTTGAGCTCCAGTGGAGAAAATGTATTTTAATCTACGTTGGGAATTTGTTACAACAATACAACACCTCTGTTTGATACCAATCTCAATTTGTTTCTTACAATTCGCATGTTCTTGAATACCTTATAGTGTAATGTCTCACCGGGAAACGATGCCTCAATAACTTCGACATGGACTCTAATCTTGCCTAGAAGGCATTTGACTATACGAAAATTTAAGCCTTGCGACGACAGTATTTTTTTGTAATGATTTTTTCCCCAATTCTTCAGGCACTCAAATGTCATTTGCAATCGTGACTTCATTGCTAATTTCCTAAATTTGGCTTTTCTAAATACTTTTACAGTAGCTCAATTCAATTTTGCAAGCGTAAATTCGTTTCCAAATTCATAAATTCAGTATTTCTAGTAACCTACCCTATCACTCACTGTTATCGGTATTAATTTTAATATTCTGGTTGAAAAGATTTATTCTTGAGCGTTTTTTGAATTTTCGCAAGGTTCAGGTTTTGTTAAATCACGCAAAATAGCTTACAAATAGTGCAATTGATATCTTTCTTGCAAACAGATTGACCAGAAGTCTCAATAAGTGACGATCGTTACAGCTTTATGTGAAAAGAGAAGAAATCTCCAATTTCTGATTTAAACAGCTTGTCTTGAACAAAAAAACTTTAACATGTGTGTGTGAGGAGAGTTAGTCGGATGGGAATCTGTTAACTTTTGAAAACATCACTTTAATTGGCCAACAAGCTCGGACGACCTATATATCCTTTTTTTTTAATTCGCATTATCACCCACTGAAACAGTTTCTAGAGCGTGTTAAACCGCACTTTAATTTTGGCGTGAATTCGTTTATTTATGAGTGTGCAGTTTTATTTAATGTTGTGTATTTATTTCGAACTACAGTGGCTGTTCGCAAATCGAACAAACAAAAAAGAGTATGAAAAATAATTACAAGATTAGCGTCACACACATTAAGCACACACACCAGGAGTAACAGAGAAACTCATATCGTTGCGAAAATGACAAAATAACTCACGAAAAATCAAAACACTGGCAGCAGTTAGCAGTGTTAGCGTGGTGATAAAATAATTACATAAAAGAAAAACATTAAATTGACTTTTGGGAAAGGAATTAAAAAACCTTAATCGCCACCACCAGTGTGTTGTGTGGCGTTTTTTTTTGCACATTTTTGGTTTTTCATTTGACCCAGTGAATAGTAAGTGAGTTTCTAACAACGGTACTCATTCAATTCCACACGCTTTTCCGCCCTCATCCAGTGAATTTTTGTGAGGGAAGTAAAAATAATGATCATATAAAAATGAATTAACCAAAATCGGCACAAAAATGAACAGGACCGAAACACGGTGAACGGTGTCCGGTCACCACCGGTCGGAAAGCGTATCACAAGCGCACGATCAATTTATTGTTTTATCGGACGCGTATAAAACCCCGTAAGTCATTTCTATTGTGTTCAATTCCTCTCTCGCCGCAAACTCTTGCAAACAACAGAACTGAACGACGAATGCAGACTGGTGAGTGTAGCACAATTAGTATTTGCCTCGAAAAGAAAGAAAATCACAAACTGCTAACGGCACAAATAGTGTAGATTAATCTCAATTAATAGATTAAAATGAAAGGCTGACAATACACGACATACAAGTTTACTATTATCACTGCCACACTTCTCTGCATGCATGCAAAACATGAAACCATCCTACGCTTTTCAGCGTTTTTAGGGCAGCTTGGTAATGTTTAAACCATGCATCGTGCGCATTTATATCAAGGAACATATATCATTATAGGCAGCAAATGCACGGAATCAATTAGATTGCATTTAACCGAAAAGAACTGAACAGTGAAATATTTTTTATTAGAAAATGGTAAGCGAGCAGCGTATAGGACAAGCACATTTTTGGCTTGTTGAAGGCGTGAATAAGCATAAGCAGCTGGTTAGTAGTGTGCGAGTGTGTGATAATCTTATGTGAGCATTTTTTTCTGAATCTAAAGGAACAAAAAGTGACAGCTATGAAAAGAAAAAAAATACTTAAATGCTGTAATAACTGATTGCAATTAGAAGTAATTAAAGTTTGTGAGAAAATCTCTGTCTTTCGCTGCTTATACATATATATAAAAAAATCGATTTGAAGGCGCTTATTGCCACCGACTGTACTTATTGCTATTTAGATATTAAGTAGATATAAGCAAACGAGTAATTTAGTGTACGTTTACATTTTTCCAACGACATTTCTCCTATTTAGCATACAATCATTAGGACAAATAGGAAACGAATTGATCAAAAACACAGACACACAGAAAAAAAGCACTGCTGAATGATAATTTATTAACGAAAGTCTCTATCTAATTGACATTATTAGTTTTAAGTTTATGCTTCTAAAATAATTCCCAGTTAACTGTATCGCGTAATTAAGTGAACTAGTTTATGACAATTGTGTGGAAGGTGAAACAAAAATACTGGGCGCGTTATACATTCTACAAACAATTAACATCCATCAATCCAATACTCCTGTATTCGTACTATTACTATTTTACAACACATTTAACCGGACCCCGTCGCACTACTGTTGGGCCGGTGGCAGACATAAAACGAGACGGAAGCAGGCAATTTTTGTTTCTACAAAGATCTACAGACACAGTCAGCGTGGAAGATGTGTTGCAGGAGCGAACCGAAGTCAATGAAACTGAAAATAAACAAAACCGAACAAGTTTTAAACAACGTGTGTGAGTGAGCTGTGTATATTTATTTTTGTTTGCTTCCTACACCTGGTGGGAGGTCGAACGAGGATGTCACATTCCGAAATGTTTGTACGCTGAAAACACTGTATTGTATGCACGATGGAAGACAGGTATGGTATACAAAAAGGGAACGAGAAGTATGCATTTAGGGGTTTCCTGTTGCAATATATGACTTTTAGTTATTGTATTTAACATAGTTTTGTTAAACAACAACATTCCCCGTTGGCATCTGGTTCAATGTAGTCATTTCACCATACATTATCTACTAAAACAAATGAATTTATATTCTATTCTTCTTGCCAAAAATAATATCGTCATTTTTTAAAAAAGAAGGATATCGACGAAAACAATCAAAATTCTTATCTAGAAAGATGATTTTCATGCGTTTGTTAAACCTTAAAGACAAGAGCTCCAATTTATCAACTATTATTTGATATCAGGAATATATTGATTTACTGGAAGGTGATCATTGAAATGATAATGAGTAATATTCCCTTGTTTTTACCCATTATCCAGATAATTGTGAAAGGAACTGTAGAAAATGATAGTTCACTTATTTAACAAAATATCTTTTTCTATCCTCTCTATCCAAAATATCTACTTCATCTTAGGGAGGTTATATAAGATATTTACCTTTTTTTTAGTATCATTAAAATAATTTTTCAAATTAAATCATAATTTTTAGTACCACTAAAAAAAGAAAACTGTGGTTTGTATCGTCATTTTCATACGTGGATCGGTTTAGTTGAATTCACATCAATTTGGCGGACTGGGTTTCACTGGCATTTTCCGTTATTTGAACCGGTTCGTCTACTTTCGTTATAAAAAGGTTATTTTATGCCTTCGTTCAAAGCAGGGGTAATTTAAATTCTTCGTCAAATCAATTTTGACATTTGTTTCGTTCAAACTGATGTTGTTTGGCGCTTCAGCAAAGGCGGAAATAAAACGGGCCGAAATGCACTTATTTGTCGCATTTTAGCACATTAAAACTATCAACAAAGATTGTTAACATTGCTAGCTGTCTTCCATATATGTTCCGCATAAATTCCGTACGCTGCCCAGAATAGTTCGGCATTTAGTTGAGATGTTTACATTCAGCATTGGCTTGTTAAATTTTAGTGAAACGCACACAAACAAACATTCTTTATCGTGTGGGGTGTGGGACGATGAGAAGGAAGATGTTTACGAGGAAAACAAAAGCACACGCACACAATGGCAGACAGCGGGAGTTGTGCGCGAGATGGTTCGCTTTCACGTGCGTGAATCGAATACACCACTTTCCCGTTATCTTTACGCGAGTGTTGCCGCGTGGAATTTACGCGCAAGCGAGAAGCGACGGGTGAGCTAACCCAGGGGCCGCTTATCCTTGACGTTCGTCCTCAAAATTCCTGCCCAATTTGAACGGATCACAGGTAAGTGATGAGGGATAGTGGGGTGTTTTGTTTGCTTTTGTTTACGTAAGTGGTTTGCCATATGTTCGCAAGCATCGCACTGGGCTGGACGTTTCGATGCGTCGCGATTTCATCATCACGAGCAACACACGCTATCGGCCCAGGTGATGCGACTTTCTCCTGAATTCCTTTCCGATGATTGATGTGCCGGGGAAGAAACAGTGAAAAAGAATACGGAGGCAATTGCAGGTGTACCTGTTTGACACACTTTGGCAGCTCTCAGTCAATTGATCGACCAGAAAAAAAATATTCGAACAAATTTAACGTACGTTTTTGTGTTCCAGATCGAACCCTCCCAAGCGTCCGTTCGTGAATGTTCGAAAGCGTCTAGTGCCCTCACGTGCATGTGAGTCGAAACCAGCACGCATCTTCAAACACACCGAAAATGTCTCTACGGAGGGTGCTAAAGTATGGAATCGTCGGTAGTTCCGTGCTCGGGATGGGGCTAAGTTTACACGCGAACGACTACGACCTCAACTCGGTCGGTATCGTACGGCTTGGGCGTGCCGGTGCGACCGTATTCGACATCGCGACCACCTACCAAGCGAACCTGTACAGTCGCGAATGGACCGACAAAAAGTCGCGCGAGTATCTGCAGCTGAAGAGCGACACACATCGGGCGGCCGCTGGGAAACTGCTCGATCTGTGTCGCACTAATCGTGGCGTGTATATCAAGGTGGGTCAACATATTGGTGCGCTCGAGTATCTGCTGCCACCGGAGTACGTTAACACGATGAAGGTGCTACACAGCAATGCGCCTCAGAATCCGATTGAGGATCTTTACCGCGTCATACGGCAAGATTTGCGCGTCGACCCGAACGAACTGTTTGAATCATTCGATCCGGAACCGCTCGGTACGGCTTCACTGGCCCAGGTGCACCGTGCAACGCTGCGGGACGGTCGGGAAGTGGCGGTCAAAGTGCAGCACCCGTACGTGAAGGGTAACAGCACCGTGGACATCAAAACGATGGAGGTGTTGGTGAAGTTGGTCGCGTGGGTCTTTCCCGACTTCAAGTTCCAGTGGTTGGTGGACGAATCCAAGCGTAACCTCCCGGTGGAGCTGGACTTTGCGCACGAGGCACACAACGCGGAGAAGGTGAAGGAAATGTTCCGCCACTATCGGTGGCTCAAAATACCGGGCGTGATCTGGGAGTACACGACCTCGCGCGTGCTCATGATGGAGTACACGAAGGGTGGCCAGGTGAACGATCTCGAGTACATACAGCGGGAGAAGCTCGATCCGTACGATATTGCGAACAAGATCGGTCATCTGTACGCGAACATGATCTTCCTGAAGGGTTTCGTGCACAGTGATCCACACCCGGGGAATATACTGGTGCGCCGCAGCGAACAGAACGGTGGCACGGAGATAGTGCTGCTCGATCATGGACTGTACGCGGAATTGTCCGAGAAGTTCCGGTACAACTACTCGCAGCTGTGGTTAAGCATTCTTCGCGTCGATCAACCCGGCATGAAGAAGTACGCACAGGCGCTGGGCGTTGAGGGTAGTATGTGGGGCCTGTTCGCTTGTATGGTCACCGGACGTCCCTGGAACTCCGTCATCAATGGGGTGGATAAGGTGAAACAGGATGAATCTGAGGTAGGTTGTACTGTCGGTTTTGTAGTTAGAATTGTGGTGCGTTTGAACCAATATTAATTCCTATGTATCATTGCAGAAAGAATTGATCCAGAACGAGGGCAAACTAGTACTGCCACACATTTCCGACGTGCTCGAGAAAGTGGACCGGCAGATGCTGCTGGTGTTGAAAACGAACGATCTAATACGAGGCATCGAAACGACCCTTCGCACACAGAACCGCATGACCGCGTTCTGGGCTATGACCAAGTGTTGCGTGAAAAGTATCGGCAGCCAGGAATACCTTAGTGCGCCGGATACGTGGAGCAAACTGGCCACCTGCGTACGGGAGCATTGGTGCATACTGAAGCTTAACCTTTACTACCTTTACCGGGGGATCGTATCGCTTCATCTACTGTCCGCTCTCAAGATGATCTTCTGAGAAGGTTCTGTTATGCACCAGACACACAAAAAAACAGGCTAACCACGACACGCTTGGAACAAACTCAGGAAAAAGAGCATAACATTGGGGAACATGTATGACGTACAGTGTGTACAGCTTCATCCTTGGGAACAGGGGACAAAAAAGGAAAGATCATTAAGGCGATCTTTTTTTTTGTGCACGACACTGTAATTAGCAAACTGCAACCACCGCGCGTCTTTTCTACAGTTTGCGGATACTAATGCTCTTGTTTTTATTGTGTTTTGTTACCTTTTATCACAGGTTTCATATTGCCTTACGATTATTATTCCTACATTTACACTCACACAACCCGTGTTAGTGTTTGCGCGTTTCATCATTAGTGAGAAATTAATTATTACGATCGCGAGAGGGAAGGTGTACGGGTTTCGGGTTTAATGCTACCACACGGGGTAGAACGAACTGGTAATTAAGTGTTCATAGTACGTAACGAAGAAGAAACTATGCTTCCGGAAATGTTGCTTTCGTGGGCCAGTATTGTGAAGATATTAATAAATGGTTTAATTTATCTCCAAGCACGTCCAGAATGTGTTCGGCAAAGTTGAACGATTGTTTCGCGATCGCGAACACAGCCATCGCGCTAATGCGGTTGGGAATTGCAACAAAATGATTTCTTTGAATTTGAATTCAATTTATGTTTAAATAATTTCTTTGTTGGATGAGCACATTATCCTTTGGCCAAAAGGATAAAAAAGGCCTTTTTTTACAAAATTCTAAATACTCTTCATTTGGAGACACGACGATCGTTGACGTACATAGGACTGATTTTTATTTTTTTCATTCTGTTCGAGCCATCCAAGATGCTTTATCCCAGGAAAATTGCCGAAACACCGGATGTTTGTTCAAAAAACTATTCTTTCTGGAGAAATTTAAGGTCACCAGGATCGTTTGTAGAATAGATCTTCCAAGTAGAGGAAGTGCCTTCACTGTATATAGCTGCCTGATTATCTAGCTAATAAGCTAATTACCTAATTCCTCAGAAGAGACGAGAAAACAGTGGAAGATTAAGTTCCCCGGAAGACGCAGGAGGAATTAATGATGTTCAAATATTCTGCCATCGTCGAAGATCTTCGGAACCTTCAAATGAAGCACTTTTGAAATTGTTGAATTAAATTCAAATACGTTTCGCTAGGTGGCTAACATCTATGATAACTTAACTATGAATTCTCTAATAGCGAGAGACCGGTTTTACGTATCTACTGTCGGTCTATACATGTCTCTACCGGGTCCCTTGGCGATCGTTTTCTCCATCTACCTTTAGATCCACCACTGCGTAAGAACGGAATTGATTTCTTCTGGACAAAAGACCAAATAACTCCGATGAAGAAACAAAATTCTCCGCCAACAACTGCTTCAAAAATAGTGTATGAAATTCAACAACGTAATATCATCATATTGCGCAGAAATAATTTACAGTTTGTTCTTATCAAAAGAAATTACGAAATGGAATTGATTCATCGATTCACATTGAGAAGATAACTTTCAAGGGCATCCTGAAATAGTTGTGGAAGATGCTTTCTAGTGAGAAAGATATGATAATTTGGAAGGAATATTTGCACATTCCATGCCAAACGACCAATGGAAATAAAAACAACACCAACGAAAGAAAGAAGAAGCATCCATACTGTTAATTTGAGATGGCGTTGTAATCAAAAACTTCCACGCCATGATATTTAAGTAGAACGACTATTACGAGAGTAGAATGTTGTGTAAATTGTCCTTTGTGGATGTACGCGATACGTCGACCAAATTGCTGGAATAATCTTTTTCAAACACAAGAAGCCATATATGAATGGAGGCCACTGTTGAACTTCCTCTGTAAGCCTCTGTGTAGTTATTTCATCCGAAGAAAATGGACGAACTAACATCTACCAATAAGTACTGATAAGTTTATGCCTAACAGCACCCCCCATTGGAATTCTAATCATGATAAAATAATTTCCAAAGTTTTTCATAATTTCAAACAGCATGGCGTTTTTGTTGTGTTTTTTTTCTCGCTTCCCTGTTCATCTTGTCAAACGGCGAGCACGGTAGGGAGTTTGACAGTTCGCACCAGAAGGAAAAACCGCGAAAGAACACTGCATCCACCCGTTCGTATTTCGCGAGCCAGGCCGTGATTTGTGTATTTTCTTCACATTTCATTAGTATCTCACTGGCCGCAATAATTACGGCAAGTGTTACGAAGTGTTTTTCTTCCATCGGTACACGCAAACGGTCCGTAGATTCGGTTGGTGAAGGGGAGAAAAATTATCCATCCACAGCAGAAACGCAGAACCAACCAATTCTACCCACAATCACCATCATGCAGAAACAATGGGAACTGATCAAAGAATTTTCCCTGCCGGGAGAACTCGCGCTAAGCATCACATACCTGCAGCGAGCTTTGCGGGACTGTGCAGTTCAACATCAAGTAAGTACCCCCGGATCCAGCCGTACGTTTGTAGTTTTAATTATTTCAATAACAAAAAAAACCCTTCCGAACGGACAATTTCACAAGCGTGCGACATTTTGTCACAATATACGGATTGGTTCGGGCTTCTCTGATATAATGGTAAATTAAAAACGTTTCCGTTTCATTTCTTTCTTTCCCACCGTGTGACAGATTTTGGCTTCTAAAATCAATAATTTACCGATGCACCAGGTAAGCGGAAGTTTATGCAAATGGATTTTTAGTATAAACTGGGGGAAGAAAAGCAACTAAAAAAGGGAAACAAAATCACAACTGTCACATTCAAGAAACATTAACGCCTAATCATGAATCTTTTACGTGGATTTTTGTGTTGTTGCTTCCGATCGGGTCCTGGATATTCGCCTACTACGTTCGCTGTGTAACGTAGCGCCCGAAAGTGAAACAGTACATGATGGAGCTGGAACGGGAAATGCTATCGATCGGAAAGGAACAGGAAGGGTTGGTGCGACAATTGTCCGAACGGGTCAAACGGTTCCAAATGGCCGTACAATCGCAGCGCCTGATTACGCTGTCCGACGATCTGCTGTACGGGTTCGTATCGCGACAGCTTGCCGCCCAGCACGAGACGGCCGTTTTCTGCAGCACACCGAAACACATTTCACCGCGCTGGAGTGCAACCGAGCTGGCGCAGAAGTTCAGGTAGGGAAGCTGGGATTCTCAAACCCTTTTCAGCCATTCAAATTTGCCTCTCTTTTTAGTCTGGAAACGATCCTCAAAACGATCGCATTGCAGGAAGAGGAAAAGAAACCGGCAATGCTTCAGTCACACGATTTCAACCCAGCCGACGACGATGCGTGCTGGAACCCCGTGATGTCCACCACATCCACGAAGCGAAGCAAAAAAACAAAACCGACCACGCAAACTTACACCCGCCCGTTCGCCGAAGTGGAGTCTGGGTTTCAGTCCGTTTTCAAACCGAAATCATCCGATTCGACCGACGAGCGACCGTTTGCTAGCGTTTCCGACAAAAAGTCCGATAAAGTGAAGAGCGAAAACAAGTTAAACGCGTTAAAGGAACAGCTTGAAAAATCAACGGACGATGAACAGCAGGAAGAGAAACGCTCGGTCCGTCCGGTAAAGACAGAAGATTGCGCGAAGGTGGAAACGGGACGATGGGTGCCGGGATGTCCGGGACGACCACCGAAGGCGGCAAACTACATATCCGCGGCCAAGCTGGCCGCGATCCGTGCACGGCGTGCCTCCGTCCCGATCGCACAAAAGCGTAGCACGCGCCGGATGGAAGTGTTGCCGGAGAAGGTAAAACAACCGGACCCGGTAGACGATTCGCCCGGCGAGGATGATCAATCGCAGGAAGTGCTGGAGTCGTCGGCCGCCGTTCGACGTGGACGTAAAAACCGGTTGCAGGAAGTGCTGGAAACGTCGGCCGCTGTTCGTCGTGGGCGTAGCAATCTGTTGCAGGCGCTTAAAAAACAAAAGCGAGGCCCGGGACGGCCACCGAACGCGGAGAAAGCTGCCAAGCGAGTTCCCGTGCCTGGGGTAAGCAAGCTCGTGAAACACGCATCGTACGGTGGTTCGTCCGGTTCGTCACCGAATTCCCGCTCGTCCACACCGACCTGGGGAACGCGACAGCATTCGGAAGATTCTTGCGATCGTCGTTCGTCCTCGACCGAATATCCTCCGCTAAACGATCCCGGTGAAATGCCCGGACTAACAGCGATCAGCATCTACGAACTGGGACAGGATTCATTTCTGCGCTACCTCGAACTGCACACACCGGAAGAAGCGCAAGCGTTGAAAGAGCGCAAACGGGAACGTAAGCGTCGCAGCTGTTACAGCACTGAGCGGAAAGATTTCCATTACGGCAAGCTGGATTATTACGAGCAACAGCAACAGTACCAGGCGGTGCGTGCATCAAAACGGACACTTCAGCGTCCGGTCCTCTACTCACCACCGGTGGCAGTCGTTAAGAAACGAAAGCAATCCACGTTATCCAGCTGCAATGCGGCCACCACCTCGATGATACGACACCGACCCCAGCCGGCAAACATTTTCGCCGCAATGGACAAAAGAACTTGCTTCGTTTGCTTCAAAAGTGGTGAGTTGAGGCACACGTGCAATCGTATAGGAAGCGAATAATACTATCAAACCCTCAGTTCTCTCCTATTTCTGTTATTCGTTAATGATTGTATCTTATCCCCTCTCTCCTAATGGCCATATCCCTTCAAATTGTCGTAATGGTGTGTAATCTCATTTGGAGGAGGTCGAATGACTCTAACTACTACTACGGTAAATGGGTAACTACGGTAAAAGACTTGGGAGTGTGGCTGGATGAGACGCTCTCCTTTAACGCCCATCTCGAACACGTTCTGTTGAAATCGAACAAATCTTTGGGTTTGATCGTTCGATTTTCGTCTGCACTTAGAGATCCGATCCTTCTTGAACTACATCTCCACCAGGATCGACGGGGATGGCCAGACTTGGGAGTGTGCAGCGAGTCGATTCCTCGCAAATTATAAACACACTCTTCCATCCTATCCTGTCCACTGTTGACTTCTTGGACTAGATACCATAGAAGCTCAACATTCCCAATCAAGATCAGACCTTCATCAACACGTTCCACCTATTTGACTATAATGTCCCTATGTCCCACTTTCGATTTCGTCTCCATGATCTCATTCGTCTTTTCTGCTTTTTACCCTAAAATTTTTTTTTGTCCCACTGTCCTCTCCATTTCCTTCGTATATAAGCATTTTCTGTTCTGTTAAACTCCACGCGGTAGACACGTGAGTTCTAATAAATAATAATAAATGTTTTTTTTTTCAGGCACAACCGATGAGTTGGGAGCTTGTATGAACTGCTGCAACATCTACCATCTCAGCTGCCACACAATCGACGAAGAGTCCGAAGCGTATCGCCAGCGGGATGATTTCTGTCCGGAGTGTCTCCTGTCCGACGACGCCAACAAATAGTCAGATTGACCGGGGTTTTTTTTAGTTCCTACTTCTTATTTTAATGATCTGCACTTAAATGTTATTTTATCATTCACTTTGAATTGCGTGAAGGGAGATAAAAATGGGCAATGCAAAGGTGTAAATTTTAATCTTATTTTAATGTATGTGTTTCGTGTTAGAGAAACATTAAAATCAAATTACTTGTAAGCGTGGGTATGTGCTGGAGGTTCGCACACGCCTTACATTTGAGTCGATTATAGTCGTGTATAATTGAACCATTAAGTTAAACATATTCAATAAATGTTAATCGTAATCTAATCAATTAGCTAATATAGTGATTCTGGTGACAATTGTTAATTGAAATGAGAGAAATGAAACTGATCGATTCACTTTTTGGGACTTGCAAAGTTTATGCGGGTGTACTGTTCGATCAGTTGTGGACTGAGAGGTAACGGACGAATGAAAACGTGGCAGCAGTAGTAAATCGACTACATCGAGGGGTTTACATGCATGATTTTATTACATATCATGGCGTCCTCCCATAAGAAGTAACAAATCTACCGAAAGGCGAAACGTGAATGTTAGAGGCCATCTTGAAAAACGCCTTTAACTTCAGCTTAACATTATCTTCTTTCATGCTGTCAGTTGCTTGGTTTAGCTATCTACGACATCCATCGGTCTAAATCCGCACTGCAATTGGTCGGAACGATCCTTTGCTAAGTGCAGTGCATTCCTTCTACTCCTCTCATCTTACAATAATGAGAGATAACTCCATCTTTCTTTGATAACTTTCCGAGCTCGTCTTTCTCCTTTTCCTTCCTATATTCTTATTGAATCAATTGAATTGAAATCGTTTTCCTATATTCTTATTGAAGTCTTATATTAGTTCAGTCATCATTAGTTAGATTATGTAAAGCTAGGTTAATTAGTTTGTAAGTTTATTTGTTATGCCTTAGGGCAAACAAGTAAATTTCTTAGTTGAATTTGGAGTGTCCAAGGTTGTACACTTTGGAACACAATTCTTTCAGTACCATTCACTCCTGCAGGTCTGGCTATTGGTGAGGACCTCAAATTAGTCCTCTATATGAGAATAACTAATTTGAGGTCCTAAGAATAAGAATATTTAGCAGATGAGACCCTTAACATTCACGCTAGCCTAAATAGACTATTTGGAACCGAAGGAGAGGGGGAAGGATATTAGGCCTGCCGTTAATTCCACCAGTAAACCCTGCAATGTCATCAAATAACCACGTGGCTTTGTGGTGAGAACCATGTCCTGGGTAGAGACTGCATGTGTGAAGCATCCTGAGGAAATTAGTTCGTGGTGAAATATTACTGGAGTTGGGTAAAATATTAAATGAGATATGGGTACAAGAAGATCCCAAACAAATGAATGATCCTAATGACACAGAGTTGGTGTTACTCAGCGAATGTTTGATGTAGTACGCCGTTGTTTTGAATAATTCGTAGTTTTTAACCATTCGGAAATAGGGGCGGCCCGGTGGGGTAGTGGTATCGGCGCTGCTCTCTCACAAGACAGACCGGGACCAAAATCCCATCCGGACCGCTCCCCCGTAGTAGTGATTGACTATCCTGCTACGTGGTAAACTAAGTCTAATACGGCCTGGCCGTCATACAATAACAAAAAAAAAAAAAACATTCGGAAATAGACCGTATCCCTAAGTGATATGTTAATCCATTTCAGGTTATCAATTGCTTGAAAAAGGACCTAGTTTTTCGTCAACCATGGTTTATGCCATTACTGGGAATCAACAGTACAGGATAAAGCCTTTTGGAGGCCCTGAACAGAATGTAAATATTGGGTCTTTACAAATTAAGAATATGTTGAATTGAGATACGATTCGTTTTAAAAAGATGACGTTGGCTTCAGCAGAGAGATAGCTGTATACCATCATTAGTTTAACACATTGCGCTACTCTTTGGAATTTCTTTACCGACGAGGCTCTAGGAAACCACTTGGGAAATAATCATCCTATTCTGGAGGGGCGCAGTTTGGTGTTTTACTGCTAAGAATATATTACCAATTTAAAAGGTGGTACCCTATAGATAACTGGCCAAGAGACCATGAGGCTTTAGTCCAATAAAAGAAGAAGAACCTAAAAGTTGTCGGATGTTTTTGATGTTCTCTAGCTATGTTTTAGCAGTATTCACACCACAAAGTCAACAACGTTGTGTTAGGGAGCGTCTCTCGAAGGTTCTCTTCACTCACAATAGTCCACAAAGAAAACACGGAATGTATACGTTATTTCTTCGCCTTTCTTCCTTTATTCACTCTCCCTCTGTTTCTCCCATTCCGCATTGGAATGCCCCCGGCATAGATGTTGGTATGTTGCGGGAGCAAGTACAAAAAAAAACCTTTTGTTTAGCTGATCCTTGGCCGTTACAGGTATACTACATGCACGCACTAACCAAAAGATAGCTGCATCATCACACCACACACACGTAAGCGCACACAGAATCGTACAATTATGCACAACATTGCACACAAAAACACTACACGTGCACATCGAATGTGCCAGAGACCAGGCCACTTTCCCATCGTCAACAACAAGGCATGTGCACTGGCACACCGTGACGCGGTGGGTTGACGACGATCTTCCATATGTTGCTGCTTACTGGAAGAAGGTGACCGGGCGGCGGTAAGAGAACAGCTTCCGGTAGCGCTTGTGGTGGTATCGCTGCACCAGCGGGAATCGGATCTTCGTGTTGTGGAACTGCTTGATGTGTGCACGACGCGTCTTGGATGCAGCGATCGCTTCCACCTTGATGATCTGCAATCGAAAATAAATAACAAAGCAACCCGTTAATACATGTGATAAAACCGCGACGGTCGGTTGTGAGGGAGACTAGGACTCCAGTACCTGGATCGAGTGGGCACGGGCACGATGGCGCGAAGCCATGTCACTGTAGCACTGCGTGACGGCACCACCAACAGTCAGGTCACGGTACTCGCGGTACATGTTGTGCGTACCGGAACGCGAATCGTAACGCAACCAGATGCCAAAGTTCTTCACCTTCAGTGGCGTCTTTTCCATGATGCGCTTCACCGAAACAATCTCACCGGTGGCCTTCTTGAACTTGCGCAGCTGACGCAGGAAGTACCAGAAGCGGGACTTGGCCACGATGTGGTCCGGGGCGAAGATGTGCATCTTAAACAGCGGAGGGTTCTTCTCCTTCTCCGAGGGCAGCTTACGCCCGATCACCTGGTATTCTTTCAGCTGAAAACAAACATCGAAACGATTACTTTGAGGTCGACCACAAAGGGAAAGGGCAGCAAATAGGGATGCAAATTATGCGACCCGGCTTTTGTCCATCCATCCCGTCAACAACATGGTATTGCGAAGACGTTGCTGCTGATGATGGTATTGCTGACCCGCTGTCACTTTGCCGACGATGAACACAAGTCTCGAAATGTGGGCAATTTCGTTGCATTTAAGACCCGCATTCATCACGTTCCACTGCCAGCAAGCGGACGGTACTTAGTTCCATCGTAATTTGCACCCTTTTCACTAATAATTGTCGTAAAATTGTAAGAAAAATAGAAATTTACCACTCCTTTAGCTTTCATCTTGACTGCGCTTCGTTAAAGAGGAAACGGAAAAGGACTTTGACAGCAGCACACTGAACTGCGGTTGACAGTTTGAGATGAAACGTCAAACCGGTTTGTTCCGTGGCCGTGCTGCCAGTTTTATTTAAAATTAGGAAAACAATCCATTTTAAATATTTTTTTTTCGGGGAAAAAGAGCAGAAAATGAATAATGCTCTGTTTTATTCGCGCTATTTTGCTGTACTAATAAAATCGTAATACAACTCTAAAATGAGTCAATAGGTCCACGAATGGCACGTGTATTTTACCACGGATTCCTAGAATCAACGACTACAAATTCGGATCACGTTTGACAGTTGGTCAGTTGGTGTACGAAAGTGGGTGGGAGCTGTATACAAGATCTCGAGATCCCTCAGCACCGGATTAGGCAAACACAAACACGGATTGCATCTTGCTGAATTCGCCGAAAAGTCCCTCAACCGTTTTTATCAAATCTTTCCCCTGCATCGATTTTTTAAAGGAATTTGAACATTCTGCAACAAGTTTACGGTTGACAAAAAAAATGGCAAAACGTGTACAACCTACGTGGCAAGCACCGGAGGAAAAACCCGCACCAAAGCTGCACCTTTACAACAGTTTGACCAGGCGGAAAGAACCGTTCGTACCGCGGGACGGTCGCAATGTGCACTGGTACAGCTGTGGCCCTACTGTGTACGATGCGTCCCATATGGGACATGCCCGGTCCTACATTAGCTTCGACATTCTGCGCCGGGTGTTGAGCGATTACTTTGGGTACAACGTGCTGTACGTGATGAACATCACCGACATCGACGATAAGATCATCAAGCGGGCACGCCAGAACTATCTGTACGAGCAGTACCTGCAGCAGGCCAAGGACATGCCACTGGAGCGATTGCTGGACGATAGCAAGGAGGTGATGGCAACTTTTAGGGAGAATTTGGCCCGTACTACCGATGCGGACAAGAAGACGATGATGGATCGTATGCTGGAGAAGTTGACGGCGGCCGTGGACAATCTGTCCCTCGCGGTGAAGGATGGTGACGAGGGCCGTATCCAACAAGCGCAGGATAAGTTTCTGCAGGATTCAAAGGATCCGCTGGCGGATCTGCTGGACAGTAAGCAGGGCTCATCGGTAACGGAGAATGCCATCTTCGAAACGTTACCACGCTACTGGGAGGATGCGTTCCACAAAGACATGACCGCATTGAACGTACTCCAACCGGATGTGCTGACCCGTGTCAGTGAGTATGTGCCGCAGATCGTCGTCTACATAGAGAAAATCATTGCGAACGGGTTGGCGTACGAAGCGAACGGGTCCGTATACTTCGATGTGGCTGGATTCGACCGGCGGGAACAACATCATTATGCGAAATTGGTTCCGGAGGCATATGGAGACGCAAAACAGCTGCAGGAAGGTGAAGGGGATCTTAGTATCGGTGCGGACCGGTTAACGGAGAAACGATCGCCGAATGATTTCGCCCTGTGGAAAAGCAGTAAGGCTGGTGAGCCATGGTGGGATAGTCCTTGGGGCCGTGGCAGACCCGGCTGGCATATCGAATGCTCGGCAATGGCATCGGACATCTGTGGCGATTATCTGGACATCCACACCGGGGGCGTTGATTTGAAGTTCCCGCACCACGACAACGAACTGGCCCAGAGCGAAGCGCACGACGGTAGTGCCGAGTGGGTTAAGTACTTCCTCCATACCGGTCACCTCACGATCGCAGGCTGCAAGATGTCGAAATCGCTGAAAAATTTCGTCACGATCCAACAGGCACTCGAGAAGCATACGGCAACGCAGCTGCGGCTTGCGTTTTTGCTACACTCATGGAAGGATACGCTCGACTATTCGGACAACACGATGGAAATGGCCGTCCAGTACGAACGCTTTCTGAACGAGTTCTTCCTGAATGTGAAGGATCTGACGCGCCACGTTCAAACCGGCCCGGCACGCGATGCGTTCGATCGCTGGGGATCGGACGAGGCGGAACTGCAGCAAAAGTTTGCCGATGCACGTGCCGCCATTCATGAGGCGCTCTGTGATAATGTGGATACGCGTACCGCGCTGGACGTGCTGCGGGGGCTTGTTAGCGCCTGCAACGTGTACATCAAGGAGCATCGTGCGTCGGGTTTCAATGCGCTCCTGTTACGACGTGTTGCTAGCTACTGCACGGACCTGTTGCACACATTTGGCGCCATTGCTGGACCACGCGGTGGTATTGGATTCCCAATAAGTGCCGGATCTGCCGGTGATGGCACAGGAATGGGTGGAGATGTAAGCATTATTTAATTTAATCTATTATTTTACTTAGCTAATAATGTACGGATCGTGTTTTAGCTTGAACAAACCGTGATGCCGTACCTGCAAGCGATGGCCGTATTCCGTACCGCCGTTCGGGAGCAGGCCCGTGGTCTTAAAGCGACCGAAATTCTGCAACTGTGCGATCAGCTGCGTGACGATGTGTTGCCCGGTTTGGGCGTACGGCTCGAAGATCGTGAAGGGGCCGCATCCGCGCTGAAGCTAGTACCGGCCGAGGTGTTGCTGCGGGAGCGTGAAGCCAAACGTGCGGAAGAGAACCGTAAAGCGGTGGAAAAGGAACGCAAAAAGGCGGAAGCGGCCGCTGCCCAAGCTGCGAAGGACGCGCTGCGTAAGATTAACCCGGTGGATATGTTCCGCAGCGAAACGGATAAGTATTCGGCGTTCGATGACGCGACCGGACTGCCGACGCACGACACCGAAGGAAAGGAAGTCAGCAAGGGCCAGCTGAAGAAGTTGCAAAAGTTGCAACAGGCGCAGGAGAAACGCTACCAGGAATATTTGGCCTCGGAAACGAAGTAAAAGCGCTACAACACAAAAAGGAAATAAATGCATTTTTTTAAATTTAAAAAACACAAAATTTCGGATGCTAAATACAACACAAAAAATCCGCCGAGATATGGTTCCCGGGGTTATGTTCTACGTACGTTTTGTGGCTTTGTTTTTCGCAGAAAAAAATTGTTACACATCTTTAAACTTTTTGCTTTGTTTAATAATATATATATGCGTGGGGCGTATATATAACATAACACGTTACTAGTATGCGTGATTAATCGCTGGAAAGGATACGCTACACTACCACCTTGCATCCTTGTTTTTTTGTTTTGCACGACTTTGGGACGAATATCGGAAGGATTGCGGATTCCCCGAAAGTTCGACACGGTTCAATTTCGACAGTTGCGATAGACGACGGCTAACACTCACACATCTGTTAGCATGGGTTTTGGACGATTTGTTTAGCAACTACTTCCAGTTCCCAGTGGGGGAAAAGAAAACTCTGGTCGCACTATGCCCTTTGGCTAACAGTTGATTGTTTAATTGCTAAACCCTGTTTGTTTGTCCGCTTGCGCCACAGCTACTAAACGACTAACCCATGTGCAATAAACAAAGCAGATAGATCGTAAATCGAACGGTAGAAAAACAAATCGTTTGGAGGTAGTTTAGGTATTACAGGGAAAGCGGTCCACAGCTTTTAATGACCATTGTTTACCCGAAACGAACGAGGTATCGTGTGTGTGTGTGTGTGTGTGTGTGTGTGTGTGTGTGTGTGTGTGTGTGTGTGTGGGAACAACCGATCGGGATAAAGGACCACAAATTGGATTTCCTTAGTATAAAATCCCTTCAGACGGTGGAGAGTGGTGTTTTTCAGTAGTTTTTGTTTTTGTGTAAAACCGGATGCTTTATTCTTGCAGCTCGTTGCAGATGTACGCAGATCCGTTGATGTCGATCGAATGGAAGACACCTTTTCAAACAAATAAATCCTGCGACACGTGTTTCCCTGCTATTGGTGCTCTGCTTCCGTAGCGATTATCGGACGCACATCCGTTCGACAGCGTATTTTATTATATAAACAGGATGCTTTATTATATTAGTTTAAAAAAAACACGAACTGGACCCACTGGTAGGATAATAACATGGATGAATTGTACTTGAAAACATGGCAAAGTGGGTGTGTCGTGGTTGTTCTGACAAGCGCACACACCTTTACATAAGGTGCCGAGTCCTTACCTCGGGGCAACTGTTAGATTTGGGGGAAAGCTTGTCCCCCAACCAGACAAAAAAAAAAAAAACCAGAACAAAACATTTCTTGGTCGATCGCATTGAAATTATTGTTTTGCTTGCATGAATCCGGTTACTGTTGTTTCATTTTCGTTATCTCCTGATTGTAACATGCTTTCGTTTTCTTATTAGCTTTCGTGGGTTGCGATTTTTCCACCCATCATGGTTTTCTTTTTCCGTTATATAGGCATACTCTTTCCGATAAACGCTAATATTGTAACGACTTAAACACTAATCGATAGTCACTAGGTAGTAATAGTACACTGCATTGAATGGTAAAGAGACAACTGAAAGAAGCAGACAGTTTCCCCCTTTAGCTTAACGTACCTTGTAACGCTTTGTTGTGGCTGGGTTTGGCAACGCCTCAAAGTATGCAAACATGCTCAGCGTAACATTATTAACTGCGGGATTTTTTTTCTGTGGGACAATAATGAAACTTTTCGGATCGGTGCTGGTAATAATGGACCAAAAATGATCCCGTAGCAAATGACTGGGAGTTTTTACTTCCTACATTACGTAGCCAAGACCGCAACCGATAGCCGAACGATAAACAATTCGTTCTTTTTAGATCAAATTTCAAAACAAAGTTCAATTCCTTTGCCAAACATAGTTCAGAATCATTCGATAAAATGGAAACAATGACGGAGAGAAAGATAAAATAATTGAAACAAACTCATTCATTCGAGTTCGGTTAAAGTGAACGAAACGATGGGAACAAATATATGATTATTTTACAAAATCAAATATTTCGTGTCCACAAGCACGTAGTCGTTGTTCCGGCAGAGTGAACCTTCCATCTTCTGCCACCGTTCCATACAAAAACGTAAACGTGAAACGCATTAAAAGTGTATCCATTACAAATAGAGAAGAAAAAACTTAAATTTATCCTTAAAAAAGTTCAAAACGACCAAAACGATACGTTCATACGAGGGTGGGGGGAAGGGGAGCAATATGCAGTGTACTAAACGCACGTACACGCGCGTCTCCTATCTGTATATCACGATGATCCGGATCGTACCATATCCTTTGTCGGCTGTCTCCGCCGATCGGCCCAAAATGGGTTGTAGAGAGTGTGCACGACGCACACACAGGAACAGCAGGGAGGTGAAGATGAGATGATCCTGCCGCACAGCATCACGCTTCTCATATGTGTGAGGTGAACTTTTGAATCTGACGACGCGGAAGATCGCCAAACACTGCCTCGCCGTGTACGCTTTTGGCGAGTGCCTTGATACTGGCCGCAATATCGACCGTATCCTCCACCATCTGTTTGTGTGTATGTGGAAACACGGAAAGGATATAATACAGTTTCGTACAATTTAAGATAAAAGGTAGAACAGAGTCATTCGTTCGTATCGAGAGTGTTCATTGGGCCATGGAAGACTGGATACATTGACTTTTTGATTGATTTGATGTATGTAAAAGTTTCATATTACCATATGAAGTCCCTACTGGACCTCTTTAGCACTAAAAACGGCATCTCTATAATCAGACTTCCAAAATGAATTATATTTAACTTTTGTTTCAATAAACCAAAAAAACATCTTCATCTTTTGTATGGAATTTTGCTATTTTATGCGTGACAATGCGTTTATATGCAGTATTAATTGTAATTAAGTCTTCAAATTTTTAGAAAAGGTGCATTGTACTATAAACCAACCTATTTTTATTTTAAAAACAATCCCTAAAACAAGATAGATAAGGGATACAAATTGTAATGGGAAACAAAACCATGTATTTTAAAAAGGGAAACATGTTTCTCTGTGCATTTCCAAAATTTCAAACCGATAGCTGTGTTTTATCGAAAGTTTTTTAGAATAAACAGTGCAAAACATACTCGGGCAGGTGATCATTGAAATGAAGGTTAAGTAATATAAAATATTAATAAATTAATAGTGCAAATTGAAACTCGAAGTGTAATGTGTACGCAGGCCCTGATCGCTTCAAGCGTCCATTGGCTGTCAACGCGGAAGAATGTGGACTCTGTTGAACCTTTTTACCCAATTTAAATCTTGATCGCTTACCTCATCGAGATCATCTTCGTTCGTCCGGAACGGAGCCATCTGTTTCGGCATTGAAATCGGAAGACTTTTCGCGATCGCGCTGGTCTGCCGTCTGTACTGATGGCGTGGGATGAATATGCCTCCGTCCGCTCGATTGTTGTTATCGGGTATATCTGGAATTAGAGACGGGAGAGTATGATCCCGCAATCTTTTACCTGGAAACAGGCCAGTAACATCTTCTTACCATCGTAATCCGATTGTTCCTCGTCAGAAATATCATCCGGCGGTGGCGTATTGTCATTCTCCATACCGTCAATATCGAACAGACAGTCCGAGTCGAACATCGTCTGTTGCTGCTGCTGCTGCTGTGGTCGTTGATGGACGTTGCCGCTAAATCTATGTGTAGCCCCCGATAGGTTGCCGACACTGCCGGCAAGCCCTGGCACCGCTGTCAGCGCCCCCAGGGTATTGCCGTGATTGGCAAAGAGATTTGTACTCATGGAATGTTGCTGCTGCTGCTGCGGCTGCTGAGTTGGTGGTTTGCTAATGGCACCTTGGTTGCTGTTTGCAGTGTTATTGTTGATCGTGTTGGCGGCACTGCTGCTCAGCTGCATCGGCCGCGGATTGCCCGCTGTTGGTTTGAAACCGTGCGCACCCGCACCGCCGCTAACACCACTGGCACACTGCTGGTCCGGGCTGACCGACGTACCGCTACCGTTCACCATCGACGGTGGACTGTTCCCGGTCGACATTGGCATACATTCCGGCGTCGGTGGTGGCGTCTCCAGGTGACTGTCCGCTGCGGTTGCTGCGACCGGCGTACCCAAGCCCGTGAGCAGCGGTTGAAGTGTTTTCTCCGCCGACGGGCTGGCGGTGGAGGTGGCGGTCCCGGTACCGCCCTGCTGCTGTTCGCTGCTTTTCCTATCTAGTAGTTCAGGTACGAATGTTTGCGCCAGGAACAGATAGTCCTGCTCGGCCCGGTCGCGCACGTTGCTCAGCTGCTCGTTCAGTTCCTGCGTGAAGCGCGCGATCTTTTCGCTGGCCGATTGCGTTTCGGCGAGCATGAACGCGCGCAACGATACGAGCAGTTCGTTCCGATCGTTCGTGCTGTCGAGCGTGTTGGCCGCCGCCGTAAACAGGCTGCGGTACTGGTCCTTCCGGTAAAAACCGCGGAAATCGGCCGCACGGCCATCGAGCACGATCCTGTACGCGGGTGAATAATTTTCCTGCCCTTTGCGGCGGGTCATTTCGTCTGCCGTGATCTGGAAGATCAAACAGGTATTATTGAGTGCTTGAAAGAATCGGAATGAATGATTCTGACTCTCTGTTCTATCCTCAGAGTTTAATAATTCTTTTAACAATTATGAATCCTCAATTATTCATGATTCGTCCAATGAGCCATTCTGAATCTCTATTCTGGTGATTAATAAATCCACAACTATTCACGAACCCTTCAATGAATGATGTTGAATCGCAATTCTGGAGATTCTTATATATATTCTTATCCTTTATATACTAACAAATTGAAAAAAATTAAATTTAAAAGAGTTGGATAATATATATTTTTATTCATTAATGAATAATTAATTAATGAATTTAACTGTATTAATAGTTACGTTATTTAATCTTTGAGAATTTGTGTATTTATAAGGTCTCTCTTGATATTCGTGTATCTTTGTAGAGCCGACTCATGATTTGAATGACTCCTGAAAGACGATTCATATGTATTATCCATCACGAAACCGAGCTTACCGCAAGTGCTCCATTGATCAGGATCGCTGCCGGGTTGGTGGTGTCACGGGCAAACGCGATAGAACCACAGTTCAAACATTTGCACACGCTCCAGTTGTCGCACAGGATTGTCTTCAGCATCATTGTCAGCTGCATCGTCACGCTTGCATCCTGCAGGGGTCCAACCGACTAGAAATAAAGGAAAGTAAACATCATTATTATTAAGCTCTGCTACACATGTTTGATTGTTGTGCAAAATTATAGCACAGTAGATAAAAGATCAGTTTCTAAAACAAACGAATTTCCTTTAGTTGATCTCTGTTTGGAAGTATTAAAGCTTTATAGTGAGATTTTAACGTTATAATATACTGAGTGACTGCTCAATAGCAATTAAAATTTAATTTGTTTTGTTAATTCTTCCCTTTTACCAATCAGACATATTTGTTTATCCGATCGATCAGATGCGAAAGATCATTATAGCAAAAACGATCTCTCGCTCTCGTTATCTGTCGACTTTTTGACTCGCTCACACACCCTTTTTCCACACCCGGTTTTCAACAAAACAACGCAGCTATAAGCCAACCTATCATCCCTTTTACGCTCAGCTGATGAAACGGGAACTTAAGTCACTTGCCACACGGCTTCCGCTGCCCCATTACCCTCATCCTTCGGTGGACTGGGGGCCCTCCAAACTATAAAACCCCCCCCTCACAAACGAGCCAAAAACAGACGAGCGCGTCATATTCACCGCGATTATATTTTCGTTCATTCGCGCTGTACGCTTTTGGTGGTGCGGCTGTGTATGTTTTGGTATTGGGGATGGGAGTCGGTTCTTCTTGCTGCTGCTGTAGCTTCAGTTTTGTGTATGCTGATTTCCGTATGCATTGCGTTTCGCCCCCCTTCCCCTACTAACCAGACGGGGTTGTGTGGAGGTTTAGGATTACAGTACCAAACAAAGCAGTATTTGCCGAGCGGTGTTTCGATGGAAAATGGTTGAAAATTGCATGCTCGACTGAAATATTACCATGAACACTAGAAAAAAACAAAACATACAATGCTTGATCATATGATCATTATTTTTTCTTGATACAATTTTGGTAAAATTCAAAATATAAAACTACATTTTAACTAAACGTAATGAAATTAAATTCTTCAAAATCTTCTACATCTAAAGGCATTGTAGGGAAAAGTACAGCGTAACAAATCCGACCTAATATCAACCCAACCTGCCAATCAGAGAACCCTTTTAGTGGTTTGTATGTTTGCGTTTTTGTTTGTCCCATTAGAGTAGCAGCACCCGGCACAGAACAAACGTCCGATCTTGCCTGCTGACGAGGAGCGAAAGTTTCATCATCGGTGTGCCCGGTACACACCAACACGTGTGCAGACGGCGGACCCAATAATCGAACCACCGCAAAAGAAGATGTGTGCGCTTCGGTTTTCTTTTCCCAATATTTCTTTAAGAAAAGAATATGTTCACATGAAAAACAGACGTGCGATAGCTGGACGGTAGGTGCAGGTTGTGCCTGTGTATAATATAGAACGGAGCGCACACTACCCTGCATATATGTGGGTGCACACACCGATACGCACACCGAAACGAATGCGTGCCCGTGTGCGTGGACGCAAAACTCGCGGACCCATCGTAATGGACGGTGAAACCGCAGCAGCAGCAGCAACAGCAAAAAAAACAGCGTTCTCTCGAGACTCTCGAACCAATCATGAAACTATAAATGTTGATAACTTTGGCCTGTAATGGGTATGTGGGTATGCGCCCTTGAGCAACACACCTCCCTCGAATATTCTATTCCTAATCTAATATTCCTTGTTGTGCTTCTACTGCTGCGCCAATCGCCAGCCTATCGCTTCTGCTGCTGCTGCTGCGCCGCTGCTGAGCTCATCTAACCACGAAAGAGTTTCTTCAACTTGCACACGCTAATCGATTCCTCTTTCAATAGAAAAAGAAACCTCCGATCGGAGATAATAATCCGCACCACCGTTGCATTATCACACAATGGCCGATGGTGGCGGTGGTGGGGTTAAAAAGCGACCGCAAAATGCCGGCCGGCATAATTATAGTTCGGTGCAAGAACCGAACCGTACCACCATCGTTCTGATGGAATCGTAATGCGTGGAACAGCACAATTGCTTTGGAATTTGGCGTTCTTTTTCCTGCCCGGAGTGCATACGGTTTCTACCTTGTTGCAAATGCATAGTGCAATATCGTATAAATCAAAGTGCCTTATCGTATTGATTCCTGATAACTGCATTTGTTCCTGCAGTTAGGCCCGGACTTTATTAATTTCACCCTAAAAAAGGAAGAAAGTGGCGTGATGACATGAATTGTATCATTAGAAAAATTCAATAAAAATGTAGACATCTAGGGGATGGGGATAACTAATGCAATTTGAGTTAGTAAAACCAAGGTTAGCAGCCATAAGAAATGAAATATCAACAGCTATCGTTATTGGAATTTCTAACCGTCTGTATTGAGAAATATAAATATTCAAAAATATGGCCTCTACCAAAGGATTTACCAGATGTAAGACGCAGATGGAGACATTTTGGAAAAAGTTCTTAATACTTTGTACAATCTTCTTCATCTTCTATTGTCGGTTTAGATCTGTTATGCCTTGAATCCTGGCCTGATTTGAACTTTAAGATCATTTTAAAATCTAAATTCTGCGAAGTTACGAATATTAATATTCACATCCCTTCCAGAAACATGGAATATTCATGAAACTGGCGAAACATTGACAAGTGTGGAAGAACCAGTTCGAAAGTGTAATAACTTGAATTTGCCTAGCAGCAGAGGATTGAGCATGTCGCCAGAATGATACCGAACAATTCATCTTTTTGTGTCTTTTCGAAACCATCCACATTATTATGCAAAGTTATCTGGCATTTGAAGCCTACATAACGATACGACCTAATGAGGGATAAGAACCTTGAACTGAAACCGATAGAAACAAATGTTGAAAAGTTCTGAAGGAACAGAGCGAATGAAATAAATTATCAGAAAGAGCAATAAATAAACAAACTATTTGAACCTTCGCAGTACAGTTCCACTACAATGATGTAAGACAAAATAAATCGTTATAATATTTTATAACACCTTCTATAAAACGTTAAGGGACATTCACAGATAAATTAGAGTCCACCTTAATACACAAATGGTGATGTTTTGGTAATTTGGAAAAAATCATTTTCTAATGTCGATAACATCTTTTTTTGGCTTGGTTGACGCATGTAGTGGCTTATCAGACGTTGTTTAGCATGATCTGATATCAGTGAACAACAGTTTTTCGCATACAATTCCCCAAAACCGGCCCAACAATTTGCGGACATGTTGTCCGTATTGTTCATGCAAACAAATAGAGAGAGAGAGAGACACATTTGATGTTTCCAGATGTAATTGAACGTGTTAATCATAAGTTATCTGAACGAAAAGAGGCCACATTTCGTCGCTTTGTCTGTTTGTTTAGTTAGCTGACCTTTGACCTCAACTCTTCCCTGTGAGCACGAGTTCTTGTCAATATTATTGGTACAATTTTTTAGTCAGTAACGCACACGCAAAAAGGGTTTAAGTTCTTATTTATATAGAATTATTGATTCTGTATTTCGTTTTGTTGCTTATCCAAACGTAAACGTTGATTTCTTTTTGGTTGTCATCCCGGCGGTAACTTTTGTGTGGTATTGCTAATCATGCAGTAAACTAATACACCACACCGGTTGGTATGACGCTGGCTGATAACGAACCGCGCGTTGTTCCGCGTGTCGATACGCTCAAACAGTCGCGACAGGGAAAGTGATTATTTACTTTGCATTCACATTTAGAGCATCTCCTGTGTTCTGGTGCTGCATTGCATTGTATAGCCATCCGTGTACGTCTGTGCTTCGTACGGGAATCTGATTAAGCGATTGGGGTGTCGCTTTCCGGGCTTAACCTGATTGCGAGTACAGCAAAGTCGATTGTCGTGATCGCAATGTTTATTCAACATTCTGCATCGGAACAACGGTGTCCCCAGGTAGGGGAGTTTCCGCAGGGGAGACGTGCAAATGAAGCAACGAAGAAAAAAAAAGCACTACAATTCCAGACGGATTGCTACGATTATGGAATTGTTTCCTATTCCAATTACAACGTCACATTGGGGTAAAACATTTTGTTCCCTCCATTTGCGGTGACGTATGATGCACATGTTTACAAAAATGGTCGTAATATAAATGCAGAAAAGTCCAGAGAAACCCATACCACCGCGTGAGACGAAACAAACAAGTAAAACAAACAGTGGAGACACCCAAAAAGTGTACACATGCACACCCAAGACAAAAAGAAAACATGAAAAAATCGATTCGACCATCGACAGGACGAACCAAGGGAAGGGCGCACACGGAACAAGCTTTCCTTTTCTTTTTTGTTTGACGGTATTGCGACGCAATAAACAAACACGCGAGTGTGTGCAGTTTTCCGAAATTTTCCAAGCCGCGTGCGTGTTATGCCGGGGGCTGTCCCGATGTAAAAATACACCAAAAAAGGTCTCAGTGGGAAGCTTGAAGCAAAAAAAAAAAAGAAATAAACACTATTTCTAAATAAAAATTGCCGGCCGGCATAATGGGGTGGAAAACTTTTCCTTCCCTGCACCGACCGGGGTTGGAAATTGGAGGATGGCCGCTTATGTGATGGGGACGATGCGCAAACAAAGAAAACTGTGTACAATAAGAAAATGGAACCGCGTACACAAGCGTAATGTGTTTGGATGGGCATTTTTGACTTACCTCCTGGAAGAAGCTGGCCAGCTCGCGTGATTTTCCTTCCGCTAGTCGGGCAATCACGGCTGCTGGTGGCCGCGGCAAGCTAATTTCGCTCTTCAACGTCACTGGGCCGGGATCGGTGGCGGTTGTACTACTGCTGGGGACGGTGCTCTCATCGTTTACGGCTATCGACACGTTCAGGCACTGGCAGGCAAACATCTTTGTTGACCGACCGGGCACCCAGCAGGCTGTCGGACAGCAATGGGAGATTTTCCCGTCGAGCAAAATCCGTGCGGCAACCCGGTACAAACACACGCAGCACACTCGACGCTCTACCGTTAACAATCGTAATGGTGACGGTGATGGTGGTAGTAATGCTTGGTTTGTGGATGTGCTTGTTGCGGGTGGGTGTGTGTGTGTGTGTGTGTGTCTATGGGATTTGTCTCGCTTTTTCTTCCCGATACCGTTCGAAACTCGAAACGCTGGTTAGCCCGAAAAATGGAAATCAAGAACGCCAACGGAAGCTGAAGTTGATGGAAACTCAAGAGCACCAAACCGACGAACAAACACCACTAATCGCTGCACACTGGTCTTGCTATGGCCCGAAGGGTTTCGAGAATGTAGGGCTATACTGTACGCGATATATAAATACACACACATACACATACAGCTATACGCACAACGGGGGTTGGTTTGTTGTTTTGAGAAGCCTCTTCCTCGCTCTGAAAAAAACGATCGAGCGGATCGAAACGCTCGGAACTAAGTTGGCAGGGGGCGCAACGGGAAACGATGGCGAAGAAAAGCGATTTGTACGATTCCTTCCAGGCGGACGTTCCCTTTCCGGTAGATTGAATTTTCCACGCAAACCACGCACGAACCGCACGCACGGATAAAGAAAAAGGATCTGATCCCGTTGGCGAGCAGAACAGGCAGAAGAAGCTGCGCTTTTACCACAAAGCAATGCGATGCAATCGTCTATTGTTCTCTTACGCACTCGTTTCCTCTCTGTCTTTACATCTGCTGGTCTTCTTTGTGCTTTCCCTACTGCTCTTCTGCCAGATGATGACACTTGAGGGTGAACGCAAAACTACAACTTTCCTGCGCCAAATAATGGATCCCTTCGGTGGCAAAGACCCTTGATTTGCACTTTGAATGCAGGAAAACCGGATACAATTACAATTTCTATGTGGTTTTGCTGTTTTTGGTGCACTGCCTTATCCACTTGTAGGGTTTGTTTTGAGAAACGGTCGCGTTGTTTTTGACAGCTGTTATGTCACCGGCGTTTACTATGTACGGTTTGGTGCTTTGCATTTTTACATGAGTTCATGTGTATTTGAAGATTGTGCCGTTCGTTGTTGGGTGATTGTGTGCTTCTACAAGACATATCTGGTAAGTGCATAATGGGAATCAATCTTTGTGGCAACATGCTTACTTTAAATAATCGAGGTGTAAAGATATGAACAACGGCGGATCAACATATCAGATGTATTTGTTGAGACAACATTCGTGGAATTTCTCATTCGTATGATAAGGAACTTTTCCGATGATTGATAAACGGATAAAGAAATTAGTTGGAAAGTACCTTTCTGGGATGTTTTTCTAGTGTTTAAATTAGTTCTATCGATCTTGAACCTAAAAATCGACCAAATTTACGAACCATACAATAAAACCAAGATTAATTTCATTCATATTATACAAGAGTTTATTTAATCGACGGTTGATGTTCGACGACGTCGAATGATGAACTCTCTTGAAAAGTTGGAAGTACTAACTGTACGAACGAAAACGATGATCAGCGTCGATCACTACCCACAGGGTCCTGGCTAGAAGATATACTAATCTTCCTGCTGGTATTTCCCCCGGTTCCTTCACACACGACGGCAGTCCGTAACTGTTATGATTCTCCTTCACCCACACGATACACTTTATGCTTTTTGCTTAATACGATTCGGAATTTATGTCTCTACTGAGTTTATGGTCTAGCTGAATCCACGCACCAACACGTTTAATCGCGTAACTGTTTCAATCGCTTTACGGTACACACGCGGACACAATCACTGACGCTGGGACAGTTCCATCTGGGCGGCAGCTACCGTTTTGATGTTTTGCTGTACGAGAGTAAGATTAGTTTTCCATGAAAGCAACAGATCGTGCAGCTGCTGCCACTGGGGACGACCGAACGTTCGGTGCATTGTGCTGGAAATGTGAACCTTGCGGGCACGCTGATCCAACCGCGCACGGACAAGCTTCGTCTTGAGAACTTCGATGATGAACGGTTCCACTTCCTCCGCCTGAATCTGCAGCTCGTCCTGCAACTGTTGGAAGGACATCTCGGAGTTGCTCTCGGCAAGTTGCATGAATGAGAGCAGGCGCATTTTCTTAATGTTTTGTTCGTGGTTCAATCCTGCCAGATGGAAAACGGTGTCGGATTACTATGGGGAATGTTATTATTACTCTCTGGTAATGTGTTACCTTGCGAATTGACGAACTCCTTGTGGTGCTTGTAGAACTCCAAATAGCTTGGCAACTTTTCTGAAACAAACACCGAGAGCAGATCGTGGATGAGCTCCCCCTCTAGAAACCGAACCGGCTTCAGAGAGAGTAGCGGGTCAAGCAGGAAGGTGTTGGGATCGGCCAGCGCCGTAACGATGCATTTCATTGCATCCTCGCGAGCGTACGATGCATTCTCGGCAGTGTACGTTCCAAGCAGCTCGATCATTACTTTCGATGCCAGCTCGCTGTTCGTATCCTTCAGCACGTCGTGCAGCAGACGGTACAGCTTTTGCATTTGTTCATTTGACGGTGGACATTGCGCGAATTGAGCCTTCAGTTGCTCCACACCAGTGAATACTTCCTTCACTTGGTTCACCTGCTTTGCGACCTGAACAAGATGGTAGTAGACGTGGTACCGGAGGGGAGAAGTCACCTCTAGGTTGCTGAACAAACGCCACAAGCTGAAAATGATCCATTGAGAACACATTTTGGTGCACGATTCAAAACAGGAATGTCACGTTTCACCACACTTACGACTGCAGGCAGACCCGGGCAAGGTTGGGTTCCTTCGCCTTCGTCATCTTGTCGCAGAACGACAGGATCAGGTTTTCGCCCCGCTCCAATGGAATGGACACGATGATGGAAACGATGCTATTCAGCACGGCATCGATTTCTTCCGGCGAGTGCGTGTTATCCTTGAAGCAGACATCGCACACCCCGATAATCTTGTGCAGATCATCCTCGATACCCTTGTTGGACTTTTCGACGCTAATTTCGGCACCCAGCTGCTTCATAAACTGCCGCAGCTCCTGAGCCTAAAATATACGAGAACCCAAACATAACCTCAATCGTTTGTTGCCGACACAGGAGTGCACAGCAATGGTAATCGGTGCACCGCAGGATATGTGGATCAGTTAACACGTTAAACAGCATTCCTACCTGATCATCGAAATCAGCTTCGATAAAAACAGCCGGTCCTTGCATTGTGCGGTCGATTTTTTACGATAAAACTCACGCACTCCAATCGAACAACACGTCGCAAAGATTTGCCTTCTTCTATATCTTTTTTCTTTCTTTTCATTGGGCATTGCTGTCAAACTTTATTGACAGTGCCGATTTGACAGTTGGATTACCGTGCCGCAGTGAAAAAAGGTGGAATGAAATGTTGCGTAAAGAGAGTGCAACATTTCATTTAAATTAGAATGAATAGAAATCAACGTGCTTACCACGTGGAAACAAATGAACTTTTATACGCAAATTTTCTACGCTTTCAAAGGGACCTAATACGGCCTGGCTGTCATACGATACAAAAAAGGGACCTTTTTGATTTGTGGCGCAACTGAAAATTGTCATCACAAACAATTGCACAACGAACGAACCGAACTGCACCATTCGCTTTATATGTCAATATTTATTTTTCCGTTTTTTTGCCGTTCATTTGTTTCGTTCCGTCTTTTCTGGTCACTGCTCGACTCTCGTATCAATTTCGAAAATTGCTCTATAGACTTACATGCTACGGTGGCTCGCCGAACCGCACTACACCCCGGAACCGTACCCGTCGCGGGGCATTCCTTAATTTCCTGTCCCTCGTGTTTCCTTTCCAACAGAAAGCGTCTGTTTCAGGTTATCTACGATTTGCCTTCGTCACGGTTTGACGCATGTCTAGCTTCCCGAACGTCCTGTATAATTGGCCAAACAGCTGCATGCACATTCGCTAACCTGCCCTAACCAGAACCGCGGTATTTCCAATAAGTCGTTGCAGCGTTCGTCTCCAGCATGCTTTTGGTGGCTTTAGTGTGGTGGCCTTGCACATTCCTCTTCATTACTGCTTCATCCCGCCGCTTACCGTGCCGATAAAATATACTATTTTTTGTTTTGTTTAATAGAATTTGGGCTTTCCTTGTCAGTGTCTCTGTTTGCTGCTGCTGATGCTTTTGTTTTCCATTGTTAATTACCATACACACACGGACAATGTTACAGATGGTTTACTTCGATAGAGTTACGATAGAGTTTGTGTTATGCTGATGGATTACTTGTCGTTACTTCCAGCGGTAAGGTTTTGCGGGTATCCATCTCGAACACTTGGCATTTTTTTGTTTTGTTTTTGTTTTTCTACTTATGACGGTGCTGTTGCTTAACTATATGTTTTCCGGGAAACGGGAAGGGTTTTTTACTCTGGTGATTGTATATTGTTTTCCGGCTAAGACTTAATTTTCGCGTAAGGGGTTTTGAAATGTTCGGTTTCCGTACTTCAATATGAGTGTCGTATTTAAGTGGTGACGTTTAGCTAAATTTCGGATTCATATAATTCGGGTTGTTTTGTTTGTTTGGTTTGGAACGTGTTTTACGAAACTCTAAACATTCGTTTTTTTGTTGTTGTATGCCTATTACATCATGAACCAATGAACTCATTGTGAAACAATAGGGGATGAAAATGATGCGATCGTATTTTCGCGTATTTCGTAGTGCTTCCGCTTCCAATGGTCATAACGTATGAATCGGATAATTTCTCTATTTTGATATAGGTATCTATGTTATTATGTATATATAGTTAGATTTAATCATATGTATCGTTGGAGTTGTATAAAATTATGTACAATCAGAGTGCAAGTGTGTTTGTGACGGGTAATAAAACGAGATTTCCAGTTCCACTAATCTTGAGTCGAATACAAAAAAAAAACAACCAAAAATTATCATCCTCTTGCTCTCTTAGTAGTACAATCCAAACCATACAAAACAAATAGGGAAGGAAAAGGAATAAAGAAATAAAGTTAACATCTTCCAAAACAATACTACTGAATTGCATTCTTGCTTAGTGTCGTACGTTTTAGTTCGTGAGCGCTTATCGCTTGATTTAGTTTTTGTTCGTTTTGTTGTTTTTAAATCTATCTCTTTTTCTTCCCCCCTTCCGTGACATCAGATATGTCGACCATGAATGGTCCAGTTCGCGCACTTCTGCCATGATATAACATTGTCATGTTAGTTTAGATTTTTATGTTTTCCGTTTTGGTTTTAGTACATCCTGTAATCCTGTTCTCAGATATGTGGGATTAAATGGGTGATATAGTCGATTGTGTTAGATTAGGTTTTATGGGGGCTTTGTAACTTTTCACATTCACTTCCTGCTGTGAAAAAGAAAACAAGTGGACACAGTTTTGCCATTGCTGCATCGAACCATCGGAGCAGCTTAAGTGTTGGGATACGTCTTCATACAGCTCAAACACAATTTGCCTTGTGTTTCACGAGGCTTTAACTTCAGTTTTAAAACGAACTTTTGTTACCCTTGTATCCAACAGGGTTTTACTAAGTCAATTCTGACACATCTTATTGTTATTCGCATATGAGCTTTGAGAGAAAATGGTTTATGCTATTCGTCAGAATTTGTGTACATCCTAGCCTTTAAAGTTTACTATTGTCTCAGAGAATTGAAAGGTTCGTTGGCGATTGGATGATTCCGGTTGTTCCGGGTGTGTGTTTTGTTGGGTCAGGTGTATAGTTCCAATTTGGTTCCTTTGTTTGTATTTTGTGAACATGGTAGACATGACTAATGTTGAACAAAGTTTGTAGCTTTGCAATCTTGCAATAAAAATTTGTTACTAAAGGCAAGCTTTTAATTAACTTTCCGATACATTGCAGCTGTTGCTTCTGTCACAAGAGTTTTACGGTTTCAACTCTGCTAACATCAATGTTCGCCTGTTTACTGCTTGCCTAAACTGGTTGCGAGTGTTGTGAAGATTGTGACGAAAATATCAGAAAACAAACACAAAGCTTACACCTTAAACACACTCTGTACACATACGGTCACGTACATACACACAAAACATGCAGAATATTCGTACATTCGCCGCACATACATGGTACATTCATACGTACGTACATCTTCATCTTCACCAATTGAAACATATGATGCAAAACTCCCAAAAATTACTCCCGGATCGGTTTACAACAGAACCGAAGCTAGCCAGACGTTCCGGGCCCAAAAGCGTTTCAAGATCCTTTAACAATTAGACCAAAAGTTTGAGCATCTGGTGGTGGTAGGCTCTCTTCAAGGGTCGTACTTTAGGCGATTGCCAAGAGACACACATCTACTACCGCCGTTCCATGGCCGTCAATTACATACATCGACATTTTTCCGTTGTTGGAACAGGTTTTGGGAGATTGGACAGAAAAGGGAAGCGGAGGGAAAGGACGTTTGTTCTATTTATCGTTCAGAGGTTTTTTTTTCTACTATTTAGTTTAATTGTTTTACGTTTTTTTCTACTGTTAGGGCTAAAAGTATGCTTCCCCAACGGGAAACACACACATACACGGGTGTTCCAGGTTTCGGAAAGCAATGACATACCGTTTTAGTACATCTTCCTGCTGCTCAAGTTCACTCACCATTTACTCTCTCTCTCTCTCTCGAACTATATCTAATAAGTATTTAGCGTTATCTTGCGTTATTGTTCTAGTTTCTGTGTGAGTGCTGCGTACCTGGGAATAATAGGTCTAGGCGTGTTTAGAAAGCGGCAAGCGGTTTGCGATACCAAATCAAACGCTAAAACATATGATGGTCTCCCAACCTGTGATCGGTCAACTCGGTGATGCCGACTCGCATGCTTAAACCCACGCGAGGATGAAGAGAAGGGAAAAAAACAATTCAACAGGAACTCACCGGCACGCACCTGGCGAGCCCCCAAAAGTGAGGCAACTGTCGCTGCCGATTGTTGTTTGTTGTGTAAAAATTCTAAAAACGGCAAAAGCTCCGATCAACCTTGATCCCCAAAAGGGTCAGGACAAATGCGATGGAGTGGATTGGAGGATGCGAGGGGGACAAGACGCCTAAGATATAAAACGAAAATCCGACCCTATCCTTTTATACCTCTACGCTGCCATCCTAGATGGCAGAAAATGGTTCCTCCCGAAACTCAACTAAAGCAAACGTCACATCCAGCGGGACGTGCGCATTAGCTAATGATTGTATTTTGCCATCGGTCAATATTGTTTACGTCTCGTCGATCATTTACACGAGCACACCTCCACCGACGAGTGTCAGAAAGCTACTAAGTATGAGTATGAAACAGTGCTCGAATGAGTCCGTGTGCAGTTGGGGCGGGATGGTTGGGTGATACAGTGCCGTTCGTTGGAGCATCCCCTTAAAAAAATCACATCTTTCTTGTATATGTGTGTGTGCGCCAGTGTGTTTGTGTAAGTGTGCCTATGTAATTATTCCAAGCATAAGCGATGGGTAATGATGAGTACGAGATATATTATCTGATTTCCCTGTTTGTTTTTTTTTTCTAATGCTGTAGGATATTCTACTATTCGCACAGTTTTACCTTAGTGCCCATCGTATTGTTTTTAGTGTTTCAGTCATCTGTCACTTTGACAATCGGTAATAGTAGGCGACGCCTGTCAAAACATTTCCCGCCAAATTAAATGCCCTACAAATGATGCGCAAGTGAAGTAGGTCGAAGCACTAGACAATGCTAGTATAATAAAGCATGTCTAGTAGTAAAATGGCTTCTCTAGGGGTGCGAATTCGTATCCTGATGCGCACTGTTGGCTCTGGAGTAAAGTATGAAGATGCAAAATACTGATCAATGGAAGATAAATGCTCTGGAACAGACCTGGTGTTGAACATTCCCTGACTGTAGTTTTCTGGCCGTATTGGTTAAACGGAAAGTAGCAGGATAGCTCCATCTCGATAAAATCATCAACAAATTACTCGCCTATATTGGTTATCATCTGCGTAGGATAGACTTTATCAACTATATTGTTTCTTTTTTTGTTGCTTTCTGCTTTGCTTCTCCGGTGTAGAGCTATGGTTTCTAAATTAGATTTTACTACACACTGCTGTCATTTACTTAATATCATTCAGATGTTCCGCTCTGTTCGGGCGGGCCACTGCAATGACAGTTTTACTTGTCAATAATGTACACTTAACGTCTCCGGAATTGCTCCAAACAGCTCGCTCTAGCAGAGGATACCGGCGAGCCCAATAACGAAGTGGAGATAAACTACCTTTTCCTAAACACGTTTGACGTTTACCGGGGATAATCGCTATAGAGGACGTTCTCTACAGGTCCTCCTGTGTCTTATGTTCGAAAATGCAGCAGTAGGTATAAATGGATACAACTTTTCGCACTAGCTGCTTTCTACTACAAAACTAAAACAGTATCAACCGAAGATGTACGAAGAGACAAAGCAGATCGGTGAGGCTTCCTATGACATTACATTAATTATTAAGCTAAGCTTTCATCTCCGCCTGAGCCTGTACACGATTAACATTAAAAAGTTGGATAATTCTCCTCTTCGTCTTGCTTTGCCCGATTTTTTTTCTGTTGTTGCCTACCCATTATCGAGTTTTGTTCTTCTTTAATATCTTCTTCACTAACGCTACAATCCATGCTATGATTTATTACATATTCGACTCTTTTTCATTAGTTTCTACCGATTTCTATATCTTTTTTTTCTTTAATTTTTTTTACTATGTTAAGGTTGATTTCTTTTGCGTTCGTGTGTGTGTGTTTTTTTTACTTTAGTTTTCTTTTATATTTACCATAGTATTCATTATGTGGTATAATTGTTTTCATTAATTGCTAGAGTTCGTGATGTTTGATCTCCTACTGCTTCTTCGCAGTTGATGTTGTTCGTTTTGTTCAACGTGTTCTTCGTGTTGTTCGCATTTTTGTTTTGCTTGTTTTGGGTACACTGTTTACTCCCTTTTTCAATATACACCCTGCGCGGTTTTTGATGACCAACCAGACAGTCCTGCAAATGAGAAGGTGAATGATGAAGGTATGCACATATTAATGGCTGCTGTTAAAATAGTCCGACGTTCGGTTATACGAAACGAAAACGAAATGAATGTATCTGTTAAATAGCAACTTTTACTTAGTTATAACAACAACTTTATGGCCGTCTATGGTAAGATTCGAAGCCATTAACTGCCAGTAACGAAGGCAAACTAGAGATGCGATATTCAATGCAAATGTCTACCATTGATCGGATGAGCGTGATAAATGGATGTTGAAGCAAATAATGTCGAGACGGAACGTAAGAAAAAAAACACCATAAAACTTATATACCCCATTTAGTGACGTATGGTGGATATACTTACTTCATATAGTGCCGAAAAATTTGTTCTCCAATTAGCGTGATTTTTGTTTGCGTCGTTCTTTGAATGAATGATGTACTGTAAGAGATGTTTTGCGTCAATATTCCGAATTCAGTCGTGTTTCGGTGGTGGTGGTGATGTTGTGGTAGTAGTAGTAGTAGTAGTAGTAGCTGTAGTTGTTATTACTATCGGTGATTGTTGGTGGAGGTGATGGTGACGTTAGATTACTGCATTCCATTTTCCAACGGATTTGAAGTTTCGTTTTTGCATTGCGAAAGATGGTAGTGGAGTAGTGGTTGCAGTACTAACATTGCGTTGATTGCTTCGTTCGTTTTGTTTGTGGTATAGCGGTGTGTTGTAGTCGTGTTGTGTTGCGTAGTGTCGAACAAGTAATATGCAACAGGAACCGGGCAAATACATCGTTCCAATTCATTGCTGCTGTTTTGTTGTTTTGAACTTCCGCACGTCGGAAGGTGTTTTTTGCTGTCATAGCAGCACTTCGTGCAGGTTGCCTAGTAACAGCAGATCAGTTTAAAGATGAGGAATGGCTTGTAAAGCATGTCGTTGGCAATGCGTGATTGCTTCGTATCGTCGAAAAATTCCGACATCGTTGAACGATCGACACCTCTTAACCCGATCGATGATCGACACTCGCTCAGTGTAGTTTCGCTGGGTTCCGTTGCATACTATATTTTCGACACAATTTCTCTTCATCATTATCCTCTTTTGTATCACGCTGTCTGTTTTTGCTACTAGCCGATATCGATCCATGCTGTGAGGATGAACTTCCAAGTCACAGCGTCGAGCGTTGATGTTGTTTTGACGTTGACGACCCAACTAACATGATGCCGCCGGGTGTACTAATCATTACACTAGTATCGAACCGGATTCGTAACGGATTTGTTGTTTTTAATCTCTTGTCTCTTTTCTTGCTCGCTTGTCGCCATTCATTCGCTCACTCAATCTCTTTTGCTCTCTCGCTCTTGCTGTTTGTTACATTCGCACTCGCTCGTACGTTCGCACGTGTTTCGCTTGCTAGTATCATTCATTCGCTGTCATTCTGTCTGTCGTACGCTCATCAGACAAACCACTCGTCTTTCTGTGAGGTTTGTTGCGATAAATCCGGACCTAATTGTCTTAATTTGCCAGGCACCAAATGGGACGGACTTTGGCCATCAATTTGTGTGGAATGCGGAGGTACCCTGCAATAAGACACGCACATCACCACCACGAGTGCACGGAGTGTGGCAGCAATCGAAAAGAAGAGGATTTGAGTTTTGTAGTTAAACGAGCGGGAATAGGACGAAAATGGATGGGTAGCTCAAAACATCCAATGGGTTTGGTGATCGTACAAAACGTCAATGTTGCCAGCGAGCAACTAACGAGATGAGGGGTGCGGAAAAGTGGAAGGGAAGGTGAGGAAGTCGCAAAAAAAGGATCATTTTCTGGCGGAGGGGAAGTGAAGCAATGTTAATTACCTAATGGTCCCGCAGGGTGATGCAAGTTTCCCGAAGCAGGTAGTGTTGTTGTTTCCCGCGGCAGAGTTCCTTGTAGATGCTTCGATGAACCGTTCGATTCTATCATCTGGTTCACTGCGATTGTTGTGTGTTTGTCGTATGTTTTTTTTGCGTCCAAAAATGGCGTACCCCAACAGTGGGCAGTTAATATCGCATTTCATTACATTTTCCATCCAGTAGAATATGTTTTACATCGTTCGTAGTTTATGGCGCAATTATCGTGCAGGTGAGTTCAGTAGCAGTCGTACGGATACATGTGTTCCGATATTGCGTACATTGCGAGCATTTGTTTGAGTTACCATAAGGAAACAAAATGGGTGACGAAAATGAAGCATGAGCCATATGAAAGAAAGAAGAAAAGAAACAAATAGAAACAGTATGAGACACAACTTTCATTACATGAACAGGCGAGTCAATTCAGCATCCTAAGTACATTAATTCCAGGAGCAAGGCCAAGCATTAGGGAAGGGGATTTTGAAATTGAAAGGGAACACACGCTTATGCACGGTACTATATACTTAACTATGAACCAACCTACGAAGCGTCATACTCAAACGGTAAGCCTACAAATTGAGCTCTACATAAGATGCCGATGCCCTGAGGATCTCAGCTTCAGGGTTGTAACTGAATCGGAATCAAATGTTTGCAAGGACAACAGAGTGTAAACCGAATTGGAATAGGGAAAGGGCAGGTAGCAGCCACAGTAAGTCACTGTTTTGGGGGTATGCAAATAGCTCACGGATGTACACTTACACTGTATCGAAGAGTTTAGTTGGTTGGGTGTGTTGCGTGCATTGCGCACGTACACGCAGATCGTGATGCCGACGATGCATCCGCAGATGATTAAGCTGCTCACGCCTATCAGTATGACCCACGTCAGCTCGATACCGAAGATCGTGTTGATGTATCGATCTGGGCCTGGGCAGTTTGCCTCGACGGTCTCATCGGATCCGTCCGCACAGTGGTTGATGCCGTCACACCGTAGATCCTGGTGTATGCAGAAGTCGGGCAATCTACACCGAAAGTCTGCGCAGTTAAGCTCTGTCGTGGAGAAGTAGAACCAAGAGAGAACAGATGTTATGATCCGGTGCGTCACTCACCGACAAAAAAAAAACGTTAGCTGGGTACCTACTTGAATCTTTCACGGATGTTATGACCATCTTGAAACCGTTTGTCTCCGTGCCCCAGTTGTCGGTCACGTACTTGAAGGTGAGAAAGTTCGTCTTCGTCATCAACGCTCCCACTGATTGTTTTGTGTCCTTACAGGTCAGGTCCGCCTGTTGGAGAGAAAAGAGTGCGAAGTGGAAAACTTTAAAACCTGCATCTCTCCCCAACCCTGCCGAACCGAACTCGTTAATCGTTGGGATGGAGGTAAACCCCGATGGGAGGGGGCGGACACCCGGGCGTGCCCGGGAGATAATAAATGAGATAAGTTAGGGTAAAGAGCAAGATCCGGGTCGCTTCCTATATAGCCCGGTCCGGGAACAACGGATGATAAACGGAGTCCATAATTTGTCGAATGGATTCCTCGTTGGTCCCGCAAACTATTCGCATTCTTTGAACAAATCTTTTGCTCCAATCTACCGAACCCCGGACCCGAGAGCATGGGAAGCGATGGTGCGCTGCTGATTGGCGTAATATTTAAACCGCCCGTGTTGCCTCCGTTGTCGAGCGTCCAGTGACAGCTTCCTGTCACTCGCTCGACTACAGACGCTAATGGCGATAAGCTTTTATAATTGTTTTTTAAACTACTTGTAAGTGCAACAGCGCGAGAAGGGTAGAAACTTTCGACTCGGCGGACGCCTGTTTCTCATGCGGACAAAGTTATGGTTTTTAATTTCGTCCCGATGTTTGGATATTAAATATCACTTTGAATATTACTTTTCGTCGAACCGGGAACTGCTCGCTGCCCGTAAATTGTGGCTTCTAGGTACTTGATTTAGTGGGGATTCGCGTGAAGCAATTGAAACTCACCTTATGCGTACCGACAGCGTGTGCACCGTCATATACATACAAATGATCATTACAGTCTAGTTGTAGCATATCGAAACGTAACATAAATCTCTGCAGTATGGAGTGCGTTTGAAACGTGACCACACAGTTTAGGTTCCTTTCGTTCCTCGACAGAAGGGTAGCACCATCTATTTTTCTATAAAGTAACTGTAGAAAATGATTTTTACAGATCGATTCCATGTAATCTGAAATTGGAAAGAAGAAGGAAGAAAAACGTGGTTAGCGGTTAGTGCTGCGGTTTCTGCCCATTGTGCGCTGGTTGATTGATATACACCACATATATGGGGGGAAAGAGATTGATTGGAAAGATTGGCTTTGGGACGAATTTGCTGCCAAGTTGGGTACGGATGTTTCTAGTTAAACTTTTTGTTTTTGCAAACGCAGAGTTGACTCAGGGGTAGAAGAATGGTAAAGTTTAATTAACCTGCAATATAGGCTTTTAGAGTGAAAAATTTGTAAGCTGTGACAGTGAAAGTTAGCTTCTAAATTGATGACACAAAACAAAAATGTCTGTACGAATGTGGACCAACAAACCATCAACATTGTTTTTCACAGGAAGCAAAGCACAGGTAGAGAAAAAAAAGCTCCAAACCACGAAGAATAACTTTCATTTGTGGCTAAGTGTAACAACTAAATCTCTACCTACGACTTCAACCGTTCGTCCAGGATGTGGTTCATTTTTCATTTCGTATCGCGTTCACCCGGGTGCCGCAAGCATTCTGTCACTCGGCAAATCGACACTGCTTCTCCCCAGAAAAAGTCCCTCGTTTGTCAATCGAACAGTGTGCTCAGCTGGTGGAATGACTTTTTTCCCTCTCTCTCTTCCTTTGTTTGACAGATTAGGATCAGTGTGCAGGGATGACTGCCACTAGGAGTGAGTGCCGAAGAATGCCGATCGGCGTTTCCGGTTGGTAGTAGCGAGTTAATAAAAGTTTACAGTGTGGATAGTCACCAAAAACGGGATAGAAAGAGAAAAAGGAACTATAGACACAGAAGTGGAAACAACGGCAAATGCCCAGCAGTGCTTCCAGTCGATCTATCACTGTATCGATAGCCCTCGGGCGGTTGACGATGAGACTGCCAGTTGACGTGTATGAGTGTCAGTAGGTTTTCTTTTTTTTTGGAGTTCCTGTGTGAGGTATCCAGAAGCTAGAACTTTATCGTACAAAATAGATGGGCTGTGTAGTGTATCGCAAACATTGCGCTTCTAACTTTTGGGGCGACAATTTATCAAGCAAGTTGCAGGGTATGCAGTCGTGCACATTCTTCGGAAGTTTCCAATTTTTGGAATAGATCTACCAGAACAGACAACTTACACGCAACTTTGAAACATGCAGACAGTGCGAGCTTTACAGAGATACAACAGCGTGAACAGCTCCTTCCAACGTAATGAAATATTACTACACATATCGACCGAGAAGTTTTGAAGCACAAAGTGCCACACCATGTCGGAGTAGCACATTTTGAGGAGGATTGACACACGGATTGAATCTGTTTTTGCACTTAACCCTGCACTTTCCCCATATGCTAATACCCTTTCACCGACCCAAAAAACGAACCGTTTGGGCCACGAGCGCACCAGTGTCACCGAATCTACATGGCGACTTACTCCCGGAGTGGTAATTGGCCGTTGATTACGGCTCGTAAATAATACAAAAACTTCCGCACCCGCGCTCAATTATGCTCAATTAAAAAGTAATTACTGTCCAGCTGTCCATCGTCGGGGTCGACCATACGTCGAGTCGTCTACTAAGCAACTCCGGGCCTTCAGGTGATGGCGGTGGCATTAGCGAAGAAACACCTATCATCACCATGTGCCGCACAAACGGTGTTTTGTCGGTGTGCGTACAAACATTTGCGTGTCGCGCACGTCCCCTTTTGCACCGTCAGTGATGATATTTGGTGTCTTCCTTCTTTGTTGTGGATTTTGTCGATTCCGATGTCCATGCCGCAATTGCAAATCACGTTTTGCGGCAGTAAAACGGCATTATCAAGATTTTATCGATTACATCACATTAGTAGTCACAACACCACCGAACAGTCAGGGACGTTGCACTTAAATGTTAACAACGTTGGAGAATTCGAGTGGTTATGGGAGGTTTTGTTTTCGGATGTGTGTTCTCACGTACGGATACGCAGTGACCAAGGTGGAGTGTTGGAATGTCCCCGTACTACGCCATCCTCAAGCTGCTTGATAAGCTGCTGTTGACACTTCAGGGACACGGGTGTCGGTCACGAAGAAGCCGGGGTGTCATGAAGGACACTCCTGACACACTTGACACGCCAGACTTTCTTATGTGTGATACGTTCAGGTTTTCTTCGCCGGGCGTAGCATGGTAGCTCCGGCACTCCGTTCCAACGGCAAACGATTCATGACGCTCGCAGGGGAAAAGGACAACGGCAAGCAATCGGTCCGTGTGCGTGCCCGTGCTCGGATTCTTCGCTCCGGACGTCGCTCAGAGCTTGTTGAAGGGCTTGTTATGATGCGAATTAGTAGCACAGCTCCGTGTACACACGTCACACGGCCGGGAAACAATGGCGGAGAATTCCATGCAGAGGTTATGGAGAGTCGTGTAAAACCGTTTATGACGTTCGGCGGTGTGCAGGGATGCGGTTCTTTAAAGCAACCCTTGGGAAAGTTTAAAAAACCCAGCCGGATCGCCGAAACAAAACGCCAAGAAATGGTGCCATTCAGCCGATTTTCAAGCGAAAGATATTGAGGGCCCGTTACGTCCTGCTGTGATGCCGCCAAGCAGCAGTGATGCCATCTTTCTCAAGTTTTTTTTCCCACACACACAGCAACACACTCGCTCTTTATCTTTCTCGAAAAATGTGTTTTTACAGCGTGCAAATAACGGACGGGGATGGTGCTTTTTTGTCAGAGTTTAAGTAGATACTTGGTCGTCGGTATCAAGTTTGTTTTTTGTGTGGGCTATTGTGTAAAGTTTACACGCCATTGTCACCGCCGGAGATCACCCGGCGCTCGGGTCCACTTAATCTGTTACATACTTTGCGTTTCAAGCTGCACTTGGCGCGAACGGTAGAGAAGGAAACAGATACGCAATTAGTGCACCACTAGAAAACATGCCCTTCAACATCTGTGCTTGTTCAGCCGTTGTATAAAACGTTTAAAATTTGTTAGCCCTGATTGCTGCCGGCAAGCGACCGATGTTTGGCGTTATTGTGCTATGTGTGAAATATTTCACCGCTTGTTTCAGTGAAATATTTCCATCTAGTGCATAAATTAGTGAATTTACGGTTTTAGTGAAGTTACTTGAAGAATAAATGACGGACTTTTTGTTTAAAAAAAACCTTTATTTAAATACTCACTAAGATTTTAATAAAAAGGGTAGTAAGAACAACTTCTACAGCTCTTTTTTCAATTAAACATCAATTAAACGGAAGACCTTGAGTATTAAATGTGACTTAAAGTGACTTAACCTCCACAAAAACTCTGTTAGTTATGGGATAACTAAATATTTCTTCCACTATTTTCATCCCGTCAAATGATGTCTCCATTTTATAACTTCCAGCTCAACCACGTGCTACGATTCGCCCACATGCCGAGATTAGCCGCGCACATCGGTCCCCTCGAAAAACATCCGACCTCAGCTGAGCCGTATCGAAGAAAGCTAACTTTTATCGCCTCGCCCTCCGACAGGTGTGGGATAAAGCCCTCCGCCTTCAATTTTCCTTTATTTTGGGTTCGTCTTTCTTTTGAGGCAGTATTTCTTGCACATTCACTCGCGACCCACAGCGGCGTGGGTTGAACCGGGTGAAGAATGCTTAGAAGCAGAAGGAAAAAATAAAGAAAGGACAAAGCAGGTTTCTTCTGATAAGGTTCTGAATATCCGGTCTTTTTCAACCGCATACCGTGCACCGATTCGTCGCCGGTGTCGGTCGGTCGTTCGTGCGGTTCCCACTTGAGCTCAGCGTTGCGTGAATTTCATCAGCGGTAATACTCCCTTTCCCGGTTTTCCGCCTCCCCCCGCCGGTGGACGTCTCTCCGGTGGTAGACCGGAATGATCAAAGGACTAATGTGCCAGTTTCGATTCTCTTCCTACTTTTCCGCATGGCTTACGATTGGAAACATGGCTGCGGATGTTGTCCGCCTGATGCTGGGATTTTCTGTACCGGCTGGCCGGGGTACAAAAGGCTTCGGCACACATTTTGGGACCGAGGCGGGAGCGGTTAGGATGCTCTGTACTGCCACGTCCACGTCAGTGAAGTCGTCAACGGGCACGAGAAACGTACGAAAGCGCCATTATGACAGTTGCGTATGTTGTTCTACGGTCATCCCTCCGATGGGGGGCCGGTGGTACCGGTGGCAGTAGTGGTGGTGTGAAATGTTCGAATCGAATCTTGTGGCACACATCTTGGTGGTTGGATCCCTTTTTGTGTGCGCGGCCCGGCACTGAAGCACATAGCTTTTATGAGGCAAATCCCTTTAATCATAGCAATTTATAAATTTCTATACCCAAACTAAAACCGTCAGCCGAGTGAATTCGGATGCGGACCGGGTTACTGAGGATTGGTGGGAGATGGTCCCAGTGGAAATGGGCCCTCTGCAGCGTAGGTACCATGGGCTAAAGCTATTCGCCGACAGCAAGGGTCGCGACTCTCGTGAGGAATTGGAAGATTTGCGGACCGGGCTTTTTGTTCGATATCAATTGAACCTTCCCCGTGGCGGGGAGGAATGGTGCTCGTAACGGGTGGTGAGGTCAATAATCTGTGGGCAATGGTGCGACCGAAGAACCTTGCATTCAATTATACTTGGTATATCGCCATTTATCTTGCGCGTTTAATAGAATAGCAAAACCCGTATGCGTGGTGATTGTATTTTGTAAGAGGTTAGGTCTGTTTTCTTGGGGTTTAACTGCAGCTGAAGGCAATTGGATAGGTCGTGAGTGAAATTTTCAATCGTTGGATAAATTCGAGTCACTCTTTGATGACTATTTCCAAATAAAAACAGAAGATATCCAGGAATTTGAGGTGCTCTCGTCTAATCTCAGTTTAAAACCTTGAACTAAAGAATACACACTCAAATCATGCTTCGGTGATACTCTACTTTATTTTAAAGATTAAAATTCATTTACGACTTGATACTGCTTCAGGATATAATATTGCAAGCGCTATATTTAAAGATCCTTGAAAGAAACTGATATTGAAAATACCTATTGGGTACAATCTGACCCGATCAGTTAGCCTTTTAACGATTGCCTACGATGGATAGCTGGACCGGCAAGCGTATAAATATAAATGTATATGCACACCGAGGAGCCCCGGTAATGAGCTTAAATTAGAACGAATAATCCACTCTCATTTCGCTTCCATTAGTGCTTCGGATCACGGACACGAACCGGCGTATTGGTGTGTATTTTTTCTCCATCCATCGAACATTATCGTTGCCCCATTTACATGCATCCCTTTTCGGAAGGTTCCCCTAACATGCGGGAGAAGACATTATAGATCGGAACCAGCAGTGGATCTCACCTCAGCTTAGCTGGAATCCTTTCGAACTCTAAGCGGCTAAGTTTGCGAGCAGAGGTTTTTTTTTTGGGGAAACGCAAAACCTCGACAGAAGGATGCGCGTGTGTGAAGCAATCAAATTACCACACAACGTTGGCAAGCGTTAATGGAAATCGGAGAACATTTGCTGCGAAGGGAGGAAGAAAGCGATGGAAAAATCGATCGAACATCGAAGATATTTCTCCACGAAATTCTTCTCCCATGTTCCCCGGGGGCGGTACAAAAATCTGTACCGTCGTGGGTACACAGGCACGTCCTTAAGGGGCACCGTCGTTATCCGGCGCAATGTAACGATGATGAAATTAATAACCTTTCTTATCGGTAGAAACATTACCCTGATATGCCGGGTGGATAATGTGTGCAGCGTAAAATACCATCTTTCCCTTCACATTCCAGCCGTAGGCGAAATGGCATTTGTCTGCCAGCAATGCTTGCCCCGGGGTCGGCTGGTAGTAAAAGCGGACGGAACCGTACAACAGTGGCCGGTTGTGGAGGAGCCTTTGATAACATCACAGCAGTGCCAATTGGCTTAGTGGCAGGACGGTAGGCGGTTTGTTAGTGGAGATAAGCAGATGCTGCTAGATTAACTTTGGCACCGGAGCTTTATCTCTTCGCTTTTACAACGATTTCCAATCATTTGAAATGGAAAATATCTTCCAGAACTGAGCACTGTTCTAAGACTGTTGTTTCCTTGCAGGCTTTGTGTTGTTACGCAGCGGTGGGAATGGGAAAATGGAAAAAAGTATAGAAAAATATGTACATTGCACCAATCATACCAACGATCGTTTACTTAAACCGGCAGAAGAGCAACATTCCCTACCAAACGAGGTACAGCTATCTGTGACATGTACGATATGGATGAAGCTGAGCGATTGCCTGTACAACTTGCCAGCTCCCTGAGCCGTATGTACGAATGTGAGGGATTTGTGCTTTTCATTCCTTTGACCCTCCATTTACCTCGTAATCCTGCCGCTAACCTAACTTAAGCTCGTACATGTTCGGGGTTCTGTTTCTAGTCGGGCAAAACAGCCTAGCAAAGTTTGGGGTGGGAATGAAGGAGGCGTCCGTGTGGCGTACATGTGCTTTGCGGTTAGACAACAGGATGAAAATGTGTTCCGAGAAACTTTCGAACAGTTATGTGCAGAAATTTACCGCCTGTGCATGTTTTTTCGGATTTTTTTTCTCCCGGAAGCCTTAAGTAAGGTTAAAAGCTTTCGGATGACTAATAAAACGTTACAGAAATGTTGGAAACATTATCACTTTTACAGAGCCAATGTTCTGCTTAAAGCAAATGGATGCTAATGGTTTTTTTTTTGGACGCAACTGTCCTCGGTTGTAGCACTATCAGTTCATATTTGCCTAGTTTTTGAGACAGTGGTGAACGCCTTCCCGTCCTTAACCGTAACAGCCAACCGGATGCTCATATGCCTATTGGTTTGGATCTCAACGCGCAACCGGTCGCGGAAAAGTGGTTATCCCCGTTTCCTCGACATCGGTTCTGCGTTTGGGGGCCTCCCATCCGGTCGATCTTAAAAATCCCTCCCCCCCGAGGGGCTCGTCCCAAAAACTTCGTCCACCGCATACACGGGGTTTTCCCGTACATGATACGGTACATGTCGCGAACTAGGCGTTTGCGGCTGTGCGTGACGTCCTTTTTATGTGCTTCCATTATAAATATCGCCATAAATAATACATACAATCATATTCAATTTCCATTTCCATGACTTCTTCCGGTGTGCGGATGTGCGGCAAAAAGGGGTTTCTTTTGCGCATTCGTTCCACGAGACGAGCCCGTACGAAGCGGGCGCTGTCTCACACACTGGTCGTAGTTGAGGTGTTTCGGAATTTAGACTACGGCGATGGGACGTATTTTTGGTGTGGCTTGAGACATTGGTTTAGGTTCTTCGAGAAATTTGCAACATCAAAAACGGCAACCCTTGCAAGAGGGGCGGAATTCCTACGTGAAGAGTTGGGTCGGAAGGCCTTTGCTCAGGAATCCGGAAGACTTTCCACGGCACTGCACAGGAACTGTACAGATCGTACCGATGTCATAAATTATTCCCACTCTAATTTAGCTTCAACTTTCGCTGAATGTGTGTTGGTATGGGACGAGAAATCAATGAATGAAATCTAGTGGATGGCCACTGTCCGAAAAACGGCACAATTGATAGCCATCATTTGATCGTTTCAATTGGACCAAACCGGAGAAGTTTGGTAGTATCCGTTTAGTGCTTTGGAAACAATTTTGACAGTAATTTCGGGCAGGCTGCAGAGCGGGAGGCTTGTGCTTTACTTTTTCGCAGCCATCCACTGATACCGATGCCGGACCATATGTCCCCCGCAGCAGCAGGGAATCCGGTCGGCCGAGCAACAAAAACAAAGCAACGACGAATCAGACTAAACGGCTGCCGCCTGACCTAGATCACTATTTTTAGATTAAGCAATAGAAGTCTGGCGTCGATGTGAGGCCACGGTCTGGCTTCGTGGAAATGATACATTGGAGAGAGTTGTTCTGCAGGACCAATAACGAACAAAAAAACGACTGCTTCTTGCGGGCTTCTTTCCATTCTATTTCCTCTACATCTCTCGCCCATTCCCGTGCTTCATTCCTGCATGCAATGGAAAAAGTTTTTCACGGACTTCGAGCCGGGGAGACGGAAGGACGTGGTCGTGGTCTAATATTAGACGCGCAGTATCTTTCATTTCGAATTCGTTTCGCGAACGACCGCCCGCACCGTGCTGCTGCAGCGAGGGGAAGAAAGAACTGTGGCATTATTGTTTGTGAAACCGATCACGTTCCTTCCATTTGTTCGTTCTCCCCCCCCCCCGGGGCTAAGGTACCTCGTGGTTCGCACATGATGAAACTTTGTGCCTGTGCGAGTATCCGCTAGAGGACGCCACAAGAAACGGTGCACCGATACTGAGCACCCACGCCTCTTGCATTTGGGGCATGCATCGTGTGGCGTTGCATGTTGGAGGGTGTCCGCATTTATTAGCACTGGAATGGGGTTGTATCGTCGCAGGTGTATACTTTCAATGCACTCCCTACAATATCCCGTCCCACACAACGGTTTTGGCTCCATAAACATCAGCTGAACAACCAGGCACTGGAGGTTCAGCGTAGTATGCTAATGGACACCGAAAACTTGGAGCATGCATCCATCCGAACCGTTTTCGGCTAATATATGCAATCGATGCACCGCTCACGTACTGACATTACGGTGACGCTGTCTTCCATTAGGACGCTCCTAATAGGCGTTAGGTAGCATCGTTAAGATGCCCGACTCGTCTTAGTTTCCAGTGCAGAGTTTAGTAGTAATATCACACCCGATCAGTAGCAGGTACCCGAACCGTCACAAGCACACCTACCAAGTAATTATTACAGAGGCTGGAAGGCGAACTTTTGACACTCCGACACACTACCAAGTGGGCTGGTGGAGGTGCTGAAAGATACGCAATTAATAATGACACCTCAAGCACACATTGTGCGCTACCGCCCATCCGTCCAGGAGCGTTTACTTTCTTCCGGTTTTTAAATGCCAAACGGAAACGACACAAGTCCCGGACGAGGACGGGGGAGCAAAAAGTTCACAGCGGTATGTGGATAGGAAATGAACTCCGGCGAAGAATTTTGGTTGGGTGGATAGTATGAGAATGTCCATCTTTGCTGTAGGAAGTGAACTTTCGCGGTAGTAGTATTACCATTAACTCACAGAACTCCCAACTCGAAGCGAACCGGAGAGCCAAGGGCTTTTAAGATAGTTTGACTAGGGAGGGGTCACCCGGAAAGTTTTCGCGAAGTTATTAATGATGCTTCGTGAAGATTCGTTCGCCAACAGTTCGCAGAAGCGGTTTGCGTGTTGGATGGCGAAAAGAAAAGCGCCCCATCGCATTAGCAGTACTTTGACGTTATTGACAGTTATTAATTGTCATCAGTGGATCGTTTAAGTGTGTTTGTACTAAACGGGGAAAAGCGTCTGTAGAGTGTGTTGTCTTTTCGTGGCGGTAACAAAGAGCGGTGTTGTGCACCTGAATTATACCGCCGAACAAAAGTACTTAACGTTTGTACTACCAGGAACTCCTCACTGCCTCTCGTGTTTCATCACTGAAAGTAGTGTATACTGGGGGTTACGGGGCTGGAACTGACATGTCTGCCCGTTGTGCTGTCAATTACCGTTGCACATAGTTTTGACAACTGTAGTGTACCGTACACACGGTAGTGAGGTTGTTGGTTTGCTGCTTGTATGGCTTTTAGAACGATTACTGTGACTGCGTGGCGGTATGGGCGACATTATATATTTATAGACGAATCAAGAACATGATGTTTGTCTTAACAAACCATCTGTGCTGGAGCCGTGTAATTTGTGGAATGGAAAGGCTAACTACTCGCACGTAAAGGTGTAGAATTTATTTTTAACTTTAGCCTTCGGAGTTTACAGTTCTCTGACGGGTTCGTTTGTGTTTGTTCCGAAGCTAAACTTGCTCGTTAGTGATCTGATGATGGTGGTGGTGGAATAAATCAACCACAAAGATTTCTCTAGCAGCATTATTCCTTCCAACCCATTTTTCATCAAAGGTATTTTACCGAAGATAATTCCCTCCGCAAACCTCTAGCCTGCCATCAGCATCAAAATCGATGAATTTATACCGAAAAAAAGGAGAAAATGGAATGGGAAAAAATTCGAATCGATCGGCTGCAAATGGAAAGGCAAAGGGAATATTAAAACCGCCAACCATAAAGCCCTCTTTATGCATTTCGAATTATCCTTCGCCCTTTGGGTACGACCATGCCCATCTTCGTGCTTGATCAAAGTTGAATCTTTGCCGCTAACGACTTCGTGAGCCGGGGACATAGTGGGAACATTCTCTACACCGGTTATTGGTCGAAGGTGAGCCGTAAAATCAATTCTGGCGGATAGCAGCGAATAAACGGAAGGAGAAGCTTCGCCTAAAATTGGATGGTTAGAGAACCCGAAAGAGCCTTACAAATGTGGTGAGATTTGCAAGGTTTAACGTGTTGCGAGGCGCCCAGGTAGATACAGTCGTCGTCAGGGTTGATGTTGATAAAGCTATTACCATGCTAAAGCAGACAGAATGGGAAAGCTTAGCATAATTCGGAATATTGTTGGTTGTTGCTTCATGTAAGAAGTGGGGTTTTTTTTCCTCTTCGTCCAAACATAAATGAAGTAAAGGTAAAATTCTGGCTGTAACGAATTCTGTTTAATCCCAAGACATTTAAGCTCGGCATCATCAAACCTCAGCGAATCATCTTCAAACCATCAGTGGGTAGTTGTGAACTCGTTAAACTTCATGAATCGCTCAATAATGTGGGCGATTAGATCCTCCAACATACATGGCAACACGGGGATCACCCGACTGCCAGTGTACCATTTCATGGAAATGTGTATAGTTGACATTTAAACTCCGCACAAGAATTCCCGAACGTGGGAGCCGCCCGCCGCACGATGGTCCCGAAAAGTTTACCCAGGCACGAGCCCAAACGAAACCGGCAAATATCAACAAAAGTATCATCAGAAGCGCAAATAATAACAAAACATTGGCGGAGAATGGTATTTTTTTTAAACAACATTGTTGCTCCAAGACGTCTACCCATGACGCTGTTCCTACCTGGTGGTGTCGAAGGACGGAATGACCTTTTTCGGAAGCACCCACAGCAACAAGTTTGGCAGCCAATTCATTTTCCATATAACGCCCCGAAGGTGATTTTTTCTGCCGAAAGGTTGTCCAAGAGTGGAGAACGTTTTTTTTGTCCAGGTTGTTGATTCTAAGTTTCTATCTCGCGGGCAGAACGGAGCTTGGGCGAGCCAATCTTGGGAGCAAGAAACAACTCCCCAAAAATAATCAACCGTATGGCTTACATTGCAGATTTATGTACTCTTTGTCTCTTATCTACGCTGTAAGAACCCACGACAATTTCTAGCGAAATACAAGCATCCTTCGTGGAAATTTGGTCCAGTACAGTTGATTACCACCGGTAGCAGTAGCATCCTAACTATGGACAAAAGCATTATCATTTCGTTCGCAGCATGAATCTTTAATCGACTGTGAAGAAATAACTAGCTCGAACATTAACATTAACACCTGCAGTTGAGCCAGTAGTTGGACACGTACCGATACGGCGTACACCACCAGCGACAGACGCATTTCCGTTTGCCGAACGGAATAAATTGGTACACTTGGATGGACAGCATCCAGGGCTGTCCCGGTGTGCAATGGTAACCTTCACTACCGGATCTCTATACAGCGGAAGTGGAACCGTCTGCCGCTCGTAAACAGCATAACTAACTAACGCCAGTGGCAGTTAACAGGTTCTCGGCTATGAGTGTAATAACGCATCGTTTCTTTGGTACGTTTCGGAAACCTCGGTCCAGGTGGTCGCATCCGAGAAAACGACCACCATCACCTTCTTCATCAGTGGAGAGGGGGAAACAGTGGACGATAGAATGAAATGGGCAAAACTTTAGCTACCACCGGAGTTTTCCTTATCCATTCCTAGTAGCTATACTTTTTTTTCCCTCTCCAGAATTCTTAGTTCTCTGATTCACTGATATCCTTCTTCTACTACCAACTTCCAGACGTTGCTCAGCGGTGGATGGTTTGAGGAATCGGGCGCCTTCGTTTGCACTTGACGTAGAAATGATGGTGGAATAATGGGGAGGCCGCTCTGTTTGATGTTGGAAATGATGCAACAGAAACGGTGCCGGGGCACTGTGTATATCATGGCCCCGAAGTGTCAGGAACAGTTTAGTGAAGTGCTTTTATTGTTTCAACTCGTGCATTGTATTCATTTACACGGGTATATTACTACTAAAACAATCGTTGCGCTCCTTTCAAATGGAACTCTGTGGCAATAGCTTGTTTGAAGGATGCACTTGTACGGCAGTATAACAGTTAAACGAAACTGTTATACATGAAAGGTTGGATCGAGGTAAGTGTCTTTCTTTTGAGAGGGTTTACTATTATGGTACTTTAATTCTAAAATAATGTATGTACGCGTATAACAGTCTAAAGAAACTGTTATACAGTGTCAATTGTTTTGCTATTTGCGTCATCCCTTTTTTTGCAAGTACGGAATACCTATACCAATATAAATTCTGACACTCCACGCAAAGATGGTGAAACATGATCGGAAGGAAAGAAAACTTGCCTTGTCAGCAAGGCAGTAAAAGGTTTTTCCGTTCGGCAAGTTTGCTCCGGAAATCGGTACCGAAAACCATAAACATGGAATAATTACCATCAACTTTCCACTTCGCTCGCACGTGCCAGCACCAGTGACGCGGTGGCCGGTATCATATAATTTCGATTTTGGGGCGAATTATGGGGCTTGAAATGATAAATTATACCTTCCGATTGCCTAATGCTGTATTGCACTCCGAATGCCACGTCGCACATGATTGACTCGATGTTCTACTCCACGTCCGGGAGAGGGGTTTAAGTTTCCGCGACCGTATACATTTCCAGCCGGGCTTAGAATCACACATGAACTGCGCGCTCCCCTCTCTTGGCTGCCGGTAAGTGGAGTTGGGCAAAAAAAACACAAAAGTCCATCCTAAGCCCGTCTAATGGAAAGGCGTTTTCGTTCAGGCACGGTATCAATCGTTTACCTTGCTTCTTTTTTCCCTTGTAGTTGTTATTATTTGCTTCCGCTTCACTCCCGGCTCGGTTCTTGCGTGGTAATGGTTAAAGGACATACACGCACTCACCATCAAGAATTGGAAATGATACTAAGGAAGCGGCACCCTTCCCACTCGCCTCTCGTGTATGACTCATTTGAAAAGCAATTTCATTTTCCAATAATACCGGATGAAACGTGATATCTTTGCGAGAAAAGCACTCGATTTATGATATTTTGCACCACGCGAAGCGAAACGCAAACGCAATAACGATGGTTTCGGTTTTTCTCCCCCCTCACTGACTGTCACCACCGTTGGTCGACCTGCTACGGTAGGGCACGACTTTTCATGCGGCGTGTAGTTCTGTCGATACAGCGAACCTGAAGGTGTAGTCTCGCATGTGACAGACGGACTGACAGGTCGGATGGTACGGATGGACAGGAAGCGAAAAAGAAAAACTTGATAGAGTTATTAGAAGACGTAGACCGATACGCTCACACTATCGACACGTTCGGCGTGTTAGTAATAGTAGCAGCTACAGCAGTTCTCTTAGTTTGCCGTTAGAGGGCGCATACACCAACTGCAAGAAACTCAAACAAAAGGCACCCAATGGAGGGAAAGCTAATGGATCGAAATGGAAATTAAGTACGCCGTCGAAGAAAACTTCGTTTGTGTTCGAGAGTTGTTGCCCTCCGCACAGCGTCCACAGGGTTGGTGCGAAAGAATATATCCCGGAAAGGCCCGACCGTACATCGGGAGATGTGCGGTCGTAGGAGAAAGGTTTGTTTTCCTATTAGTGTAACAAGATCCGATCGGGAAATGGGATCGGAAAGGGCGCGTAATGTTGCGCGTAAATCAGGCACGTGTGTTACCCGATGGTAAGTGCCAAAGGAATGGACAGAATGGGCAGGTGGACTCATATGACAGCGCTTGCTCTGAGACACACACACACACACACAAACATATGGTCCAACGTTGGGAATGGTGGACTTTTGCTACAAATGCAAATTGGATCCGATCGAGGCTTTCGGTGTTGACATTGTGAGTGGAATATCATTAGACCGGGATGTACGTAGCTGACCTATGCAAGATGTGGCTTTTTGGAACTCACATCCATTAGGCCGTTGGACGTTGGAAATATTGTACCTCCCAAAAAAAAAACACGATTCAATGTACTTGGCAAAGACAAAGAAGCAGCGTTCAACAACCCAAAAAATACATTCACTTTAAGATGCTTAATGGGTTGGACGACTGTTAAACTGCATCCAGGTTTTTGGGGCCTTAGCTGCCGGTGGTTCTTAAGCCAATCGTAACCATCCTTCCAGCAAACGGCACGAACAGGGCTAATCCATTTTCATCCAATCCCGAACTGGTAACGGCAAACCGAACGATGAGGACTCACGAAACGGATTCGTGTACTTCAACTAATGAGTCTAAGAGTCTTCAACTTCAGCACCGTATCGTATCCCCGGGTGAAAGGGGCAGAAACGCCGCGCTCGCTTTCTCCCTCCGTTGGATGATCTGATTTAAATGAACGTTGGCATCGTTCATCGGCCCACGCAAAGGCCAACAGGGAGTTGGAGTGTGTTTGTTCGGTCTTTATTTTTTTTTCGGACGCTTTCTTGCTTCATTTTCTGATGCACGCGATGTGGTTAAGCTAATTGTACGTGATGAGTACTAATGGATTTGTAAAACATGAGCGTATCAGCGGCGAAGACCACAGCACGTAAAAAAACACACAAACAAAACAAAAAAGAAGCAAGCTTATGGTGCAAGGTTGCGATAAGGATCATCGAAAATACAATCTGCCCTTCTGCAGAAGGTTATGATTATTTTTGAAGATGTAAGAGATGAAAATTTTATACGCTACTTAGCTGAGAAGGTTGTTGTGGAAGAAATAATAATAATTAGATATGGAAAAGGACGAATTAAGGAAGCTTTTGATTATAAAACGGAATATAAATGTGTTTTGCTTGCTAGAGTTCAAATTTCAACCCAAATAAACATTACACAAAAGTAAACCACTAGCAAATGGTCCGTATTCCATAGCACATCGTCCAAACTCGAAAAAGCTTTTATTGTTCATTAATTGCTGACGTGTGCTATTTTTAACTGAAACGCTTAAACGGAAGACACATACACATCATCATCACGGTAAGGCTTTTAGTGAAGGTGAATATTTCATAACCATTTAGAAGTACGGCTACTGCCATGGATACCATGGGTCTTGCGTTTTAAAAATATCTTCCAGTAAGTGCGTATGCATTTCTAAATAATGCTCTTATGCCGAATACTATTTTTGGTAAGCGTGAAATATGTCGGTCTACTGCACGATTGCCATCATACAAATGCAAGCACGTTGACGGTCGTTGGTGTGAGGAAAACAAAAATGGAGACGACATGTTAGCAGCGTTAGCGTACGTGTCCTAGGTGACAATTTTGTGGATATATGGTCAAATAAAACATAAAGATAGCCGTGAGAAATTAGCTTTGTTATGCGGATTGCATAACATTATAGAACTAATACTAAATGCGCTAGTGAAGCATAATCAGTGAAAAAACGCCTGAAGTTATGCTTGGTTTGTGCATTATTTGACATTTTTGACGGAAAACTCCTTCACTCAGCTTTAAAATACAAAACGGTCGTATTGCAACAACTGAAACTACTTTAAAACGATTCTCTTGCGTACGAATGCGATGGAAGGAAGTGCAAAAAGAAAAAAAAGTTATCATATCTTCTTGGCCTTGCAAAAAGGCGACCGGGACACCATTTCCCACATTAGAAATTCCGTCAACATCACTCAAATGGGAGGTTCGGTTTTATTGTCATCGCATTGATCCTCCTGTATAATGCGTACGTATTTTATTTTTCCAATTTTTTCTCTGCTTGCTCAAACACCATACTCATTGATATGGAAATCCAATTCCATATGCTGCGAGGCGTGTTCGTTACGTACGATTCTTTCCTCCTTTTCCTGTGTTATCCCCAATCCCCTTCCCACAGATACTTCCCTCCGCTATTCCGGTTGTACATAAAAAAAAAACAGCAGGATCACAACGCAAATCGTCCAGACACCGGCCAAGACGTCAACATGCTGGTTGCGGTGGTCTTCCATTTATGATATTAAATTTTATTGTAAAGCCTCGCCGACGTTTGGACGACGTTCCGTATGCGGATGGTATGCAACACGTGTGGACGTACGGAAGCTGTTATGTTTTGAAAGGACCTCATTTAACACACACGCCTATTTTGTTGTTTAATATCAAAACACTATTTATTACTATTCTTTGGCTACAAAAATCACTTTAGGCGAGAGCGCTACCTCTCGCCTTGTTGGCCAGTCGGCCGCCCGATCGTGACTCCCTTGTCGTAGGGACATCCTCCGGTGACAGCATCCGCTGTCACACGAGGAGTACCCAATGAACAATTTGTCTGTCCACAACAGAAGCAAAGCACCAAACCTCATATTACTTTTGCTGGCCCTGTTTTGAATCATGATGCCCTCCGGTCATTGAATCTGTTTTGTAAAATGTCCCTCATTCAATGAGCGAACTTTGGGAGCATTGTTTAATTATTGGAGCTTCTAGAACAATGGAACATCGGTATTACGCGATACCTTCTAAACTCATGGACGGATTTTTAATGCTTCCCGGCAGCAGTCGAACTAAATGGGCTAATGGGAGAAAAGTGCCACAACTAGTGACAATGAAATATGTTCGAATATGAATTCTGCTCAATTGTGCCAGTGCACCATGGGCATTTATTCGGACAGAAGTCCAAAAATCAGCATTTGCAGTCCACCAAAATCTATCTTCTCATTTGTGAGATGAGAATTTTGGTAAAATAAATGTCAATTCAATTCAACAATAAGTTTTTGCGCAATTTGTTAACTGATCTTGAGGTTTGAGAGACAGAAATCCATTAAAAGAAGTAATAACTATGTGTGATGCTGGTTTTTATTTTATCCAGTTCTCCAAAAACGTCATGACAGTTCCCCAATGATATCTCAGCTCCAAGACAGTTTTCCAAGAGCTTCGAGAAGTTTTTGAACAATCAAATACTTATAATACTAAGTAATCTTATTATATTATGGAGTGTTACTATATCAAATGTTTTCATGAATATATTAATTAATAAGTTTATCAAAAATGTTTGATTGGTTTTAATTCGAGAAACTAGAACATCTTTCACATTGAAGAGATTCGATTGGCCCAAAGAAATCCCTTAAAACTACCCCAAATCCCATTATATTGTTAGCCATCAGGTGTCGATGTATTTTACTATTACAATGAACAAGTTTAAATCATAAAAAAAAATTCCTTAAAATATAATTTTAGCCCAAACATTTGTTCGTAACTGCCCATCGTGCTTTGCCGTACCGGACCTAAGCCGCACGTTCGCTCATTTGTCCACCTCGCTCGAGGCTGTAAAATGGTCCAATTGCATTTGCGACACAACTCCCACTAAACCGAATCCAAGCTAACGCTTCCCGTCGCTTCCGTACCCTCTCCTCAGACGGTTTCCAAATACGCCTGGATTACTGCACGTCCTGCATACAGCGCCAGCAGTTGGAACCAGGGAGGTTGAGTGGAATTTGAGAAATGTCAACAAACGGCACGGGGGTTCCTTTTTGGCCCGCTTTGTTGGTCTGATTTTCCTAGTTTAAGAACTACCGCTACCTTCTGGGAAAGCGGGAAAATCCAACAAATACAGAAAAAAGGTAGGGTAAGGTTGTAGGATTTTGTTGTTAATTTTTTTCTCTCTCAATTCCTTTTCTTTTCTTACTAAGAACTCTTCGTTTTTCTGGTTGCTGCCTTAGTATTTGGTGATATTGGTTTCACCACTTCCCAAGGCAAGATGGCTTGCTTGAAGGAAACCCAGCGGATTGGTCATGCATGTGATGTATTTGATAGGTACGTGTGCTGATTTGCTAAAACCCCAAAAATTCCCAGCCCCACTTTGGAATGACCAACAACATCCGATTTCCGGCCCTGGGAGGGGAATGGGGCGGGATGTGATGACAAACATATTTTCACTTCGTTATTTTCCCTTCGGGGTGGCAGATTTGTTTTACTATTTTATTTTCCCGTCCGAGGTGTGATGCGCTCCGAACGGTTAGCTTGGAGTAAAACGGAACTAAACAGCAACAATCCGGATAGGACAGGAGAAAAAAAATGTGGCAACACTCACACACTTATACGTGAAACCGTTTAACGTCGAACGTTGAATGTTTGCAAGCGGCCAGTACGGTGTGGGAATGGAAAAATGGGAAGTGGAAAATGGAAAACTATCTCTCCCAAACCGTATTCCTCCTGGCCACAAAATGGTGCCGCTGTGCGGTTGGGTGGAAATATAAACTGTTTTATTTACCGAAAACATCGCTTTTGGGTAGAAGCTACAGCAGCAAAAAAAAAAAGTTAAATAAAGGAGAAAACCCCAGGAAGGAACGTCCTGACACTGCACATATTGACTGTGTTCCAATGGCAGTAGAATATCTCCCAATCTTCAATATGTCCAGTTCGGTTGTAGACATGGGGAATTGTGACAGCAAGTTCGATGTTTTTCCAGTGCTTCGTTTTTACTTTCCTTTCCAACAACCGCTCGACTTTTTTTTGGCGTTGTTTCGTGAGGTTGATTTGAAAATGGAGATTCCACCACTTGCCTTAGGGAGTTGGTGTCGACAACATGTAAGCGCCTCCGTGGTGGAATGCATATCTTGCAGGAAAAGACATTGAAGCGATAAACAGACAACAATATTCCGCATATGAATGTGTGCTTGAGCAGGGTTTTAACTGTTATCAGGTTCCGGTTAGGGGAACAAAGCCAACAAAAAAAAAAGATAAAAACGAGCGCAAAACATCAACTAAGCTACTTTCGGAAGTGAACCCTCCAGCAGCAGCAGCAGTAGCAGCAGCAGAAGTGGCTTTCCGGTGGCAGCCTTGGAATCTTCCACTTCGTTAACTATAATCCTTTCGCGTGTTCTACCGTGTTTTTATCTACCAGGGGTCGAGGAAGAAACGCAGCGTAAAATCCACGGAATTTCCGACGATATGGTATAACTCCCGAGGTAGAGCTGGTCCTTCGAGCAAACCTCCCCCATATGCTTCGGAATGTGGTCGTAATGTGTGCGGGAAGTTTCACCAGTTCCGGGCGTTGGGCCGGTTTGGAAAACCTTTTTGACCTCTGCTAAAAAGAAGAAGAAGAGTGAGAGAGAGAGCGAGATGGGCTGACAGGAGATAGCGAATGTCAACTCTTCAAGTTGCATGTTTTATTCAATCTTGCCTATCAGGAATTTCTGGATTACTCATCCGGCTGACGTGACACGACGAGCACGGATGTGGTAAGAGCGAGACGACACCGAGCAGGATGGCGTTGAGAGCATTGAGAGCATTCTAACGGGACACATTTTCTGCAAATGTTTCAGCAACGAGCTCGGGGAAGCAAACATTCCACGCGCTCTAGGCGCTTAGGTCGGTCGAAACGAAGCGGCACACTTTACAAAAGCTACCGGTCCCATCAGGAACCGAATCCGGTGTGGTGCGTTTCGGAAACTGCCTGGATTGCTGTGTGCCCAAAATTCCAACCTTTACTGGGGCTTTAACAGAAAAATTAAGTCACGCAAAAAAAATCTGAGAAAAAAACATTTGAAAGTGACATCCACGTGGTCATGCAATTTAGGTACATACAAATTGTGCCAAGGTTCAATCGTTGATGGGGACGCATTTTAAGCCGACAGTCATTGGTTTAAATTATTTTGAATACTCGTTAAAAATTAAGTTAGATTCAAGTTACATTCTTTTAGTAACATTAGTAGCAATAAGTAAATAATACCGGCTGGACAAGCATCAATTCGCCCCTGGCATAATTTGTGCGCCTGCATGTATGCAACCCCTTCTGCGATGTGTCAAAACTTGTAGAACAGTTTTCTGTTACTTAACCTAAATGTTGCCATTTTCTTACGGTTTTTAGTGCGATACAATGACGATGAACCAAGCGTTTGCGTGTGTGTGTGTGTGTTTATGTTTTATGTCACAAATTGAGTGGTCCCAAAACGTTGGTCTTCGTTTTTAATTGAAACAAAACATGGCATAATTATACGTATACGGGCGCTTTATGGTTGTACGCCCAGCTAGCAGCAGGCCTGCGCTGTTTCTTTCGAGATATGGCATAGTACGAAAAACAAAAATAAAACTTCCCCCATTTTATAAAGAGACTGCTTTTTTTTTGGCTCGTTTGTGAAGCTTCTGAAATTCTTTGCACATTAAAGGGGAGAAAAAACATATTATGAAGGCATATAAAAAATGGTGCCTTTCGAGTGAAAGAGAGAGGGAGTGAGAACTCGAAAGAAAAAAATCCTTGAAGGATAAATTGAAAATGGTCCAAAAGAAACCGAAGTAAGCTTCCCGAATGCTTATCCCTGGACGTTTCCTGGTCGCGGGTGAGTGTAAATCTTGCGAAGAAAAACCTAGCTCGAAAGGCACCTACGAGCGTCTTGAGCGATGTTGGAATGTCCCTCCGGGTGGGGTTGGCTTGATGAAGAAGGAAAGGAAGAACAGTGCAAACATACACCCTAAAAAAAGAAGATGTTCGCGCTTTCAAGTTTTGCGCGCATCCTTGAGAAATCTCCGGAAAAGATATTCCGTTCGTCCATTTCCCATTCAACAAGTTTTCACCTCCACTGGCGCTGAAGCACTCGAGATACAAACCCGCACAAGGCAAGCAGCAAAAAAAACCAACCAGCCAACTCCACACTCACAAACATTCTCCGTCGGGTTTGTGGATCCTTTCGCAAAAGCGAACCGAGCCACTTTTCGGGCCGGTGGCTTGAAGATGGATCTAAGGCCGTCAAACCGAATAATGCGCTCGGGCCACCTCAAAAAACGGAACCGAACCGTGGCCTTGGGGTGCTGGTGCTGGGCACGGTAGTATCAGCCGTGATGAAAACCCATAAAAAGACGTCCATTTCTTCTCACAAATGAATGAACGAATGGTTATCACTAGGAGGAAGGCCAACAAAAAAATAACGCCCTTCATAAAAAAAACCTGCTTCCATACCGTGAAGGGGCGCCAGCTTTACATTGGTCAGCGCAAGAAAAAAACAAGAGCAAAGTGTGAGTTTGAAGATGCTGAAGCGAAAACCCGATGGATATAAACACAACTCAAATAACTAATAAAGAAGGCCGGCAAGTTTGTTTTCTTGCCTCCCGTTACGGTGCTCTCCTATGCGGATGCTTCGGATTTATACGTCATTCGTCCACGCGGGACGTATAAAATCCAAAGATATTGCATTTTCACAGCATGTCCACGACGTGTCACATCGGTGGTGTAGAGCCGGCATTGGAAAATCTGCCGCTCGTATCTGAAATGTCTACATCATAATAAAGAGTAAAGAAACCGCTTCGGCTGGGCGGGTAAAGTGGAAAAGAAGGAATCAGTGACAGATTTATGCTTGAACGAGGAAAAGTAACTCTCGTCTTGGAGAGAGTACAAATTGGGATAAGGATTGTGAACGTAGCAGCTATGTAGCAAACAGATGTTTTTTTTTTGTTTATTTCAATATGTTGTAAGAAGTATAAATATTTAAGCATAATATAACAAACAAAAACATTGTGACAAATTACAAAGGTTCGCTTAAATGAACCCTGTTCCGCCAAAAGTCAGCACCAAACTAATTGTGACTATATGCCGCCATTTGTCTGGTGTAATGCGAGGATTTTGGTGGGCTTATTTTTTCCGTCTTTAAACACCGGCCGAAAAAATGCAAACTAGTGCTCCCCTCGTTACAGCAAACTAATCCCCCACCGGTTTCAATCTTTACCGTTTCGGGGGCTGATTATTTCATTTCCCATCCTGCTGCATGCCAAACAGAGGAATGAGCTCGGTAGGTTGTACACGACGACCGAAAACCGAAACCGAGCCGATGGAATTCTTCGGCACCGAAAATATGTTTTCAGTTCGCCGCTTGCGTACCCGTCCGGGTGAGCACACCAGGACCGAGATTCTGTTTCGTTCGGCGATGAAACGATGGACGTGATTTTTAATGGCCGTGAAGTAATGCGATGAGGAATATGGTGGAAAGTTTCACAGGTTACAAATTCCACATAGTTTGCTGACGGCCGGAAGGCATACGTACACGTATGGAAGAAACTAGCTACCGAAAACGAAAAAGGAATCGAAAAAAAAATCATTCATCACAAAAATGTAGCACATTTTGTCGTACGGATTGCATACTTTCAGGCATCAATACGATGCAGCGAAACGTCTTGACGAATTGACATCTCAATGGTACGTGCGGTGTAGTATAGCTTTCAGGCGCTAACCAAGCTCGTATCCGATTTCAACCCTGTCAGCAAACAATTTGCACATTGTAATGGTTGAAAAATCGCTCCATTTGATTGGGGCGGTGGTATCAATTTGATTTGCGTCCCCACTCGAAAACAAACGAAACGATACATCAAAAACGTGATTTGCGTCCCCGGAGTGGTTGCGAAAAGAAAAAGTCGCCACGCCAAAAGGAAAGCGATAAAATTAAATGTAGCGAACGTGTTGACAATGGTTTGATTCGAAATTTCCTTTTCCAAACGGGCAAACTTTGTTGATTTTTAGTAGTGCGATACGTCCGTCCTGGGACGAATGGCATCGAACGGAACGATACCACGTTACAAATATCAAACCAAATAGAACAAATTGTTGCTTTTCTTTTTAGTGGAATGCCAAATAACGTGGTATCGGATTATCCGTGCAATTTGAAAATGACAGACAGAAAGGGAAACTGACAGATTTTTTGGAAAATTGATGACAGAAAATAATAAAGAGGATATTAGTAAAGGAAACCATATGCTCAATCTCTAAATAAAATTCAAAAACATCTTTATGAACAACAAACAAATTAGTGAAATAAAACCGTTGATATATACACAATCTTAAGCATCAAATACATATAGCATCGAATCAGAGAATTTGTAAGCTCGTATGTTTTTATGTATATGGATTTCAACATTCTAACTGTCACTTTTAAAATATACTCAATAATCCGTTACATCAAAAGTTACGATAAAAAGGTAGAATAAAGTCCCCTCACTCGCTCATTTCGTGAGTGTTCATTTTGGAGGAATTGGGCCATGAAAATCAACAGAACACTATCTTAATGCATATTTTTTCGATCATTTTTTAAAGCGATAATGGATGTCATGGATTTGAAGATACTTTTGGATGCCGCGTTTGAAATCTTGATGAGTTAAAAATTCTAAAAGTTCTTTAATTACTGTTATTTTGAAGAGTACATCAAACATCAAATTACATTGTTTTGTGCAACGATCTTTTTTTGGAGAAGAACCATTTGATATCTTGATCAAAAAGTCAAACTATATTCGATTTACGCGAAAAATCGATTTACTCGTAATATTTTTCTAAATCGTGAAATGACTGCACACTAATCTGTAAGATACTAATCAGGAATATATGATCACACTATTCGCGTTCCACTGTACTACATATTTTCTTTGAGCTCTTTAGTTTCGGAAGCACACAAAGACACGAACACATGCCGACACCATTAAGCATGGACCGGAGATGGAGGTTAATGATTGTAATGTTTTGCCGCCGGTCATGTTAAATTGAAATGTAAATTGAAAACACATTAGCTTTAAGTGCCTCAGCATTTCTTTTTTCGCCCCTTTTGTTTTCTGTACGCGTGCTTCCATCCTTCGCCGAACTGAAAACCGGTCAAATGAGATGGCAATAAAATGCGCTCAACTCTTGCCATTTCCCGTGTATCTGTACCGCACGATAAAGCGAACTGTATGTGGGAAGAAAAATAAAACCACTTTTGTTTAAGTGCATTGTACTGACCTCGATTCTACAAAGGGGCCGAGGGTCGGTTTGTGTGCCGGAACGGGTGCAAATGGGTACACGTTTTTGCTCTGCTTTAACAATCGTACCAAACGTTGTCAATAAATTTTAAACGTTTTATTATTTTTTCTTTTTTTCGCTCATTACTTGTTCTACCCCGGAAGGGTAGCAACGGATGTCGAAATCGTGGAAATGATTTGCAATAATTATTACCAACGTTGATCGTGGGCCGTGTTTTAGCTTTTTCTTTTTTTCTTTTGTAAATAGGTACACGTATGTGTGAAATCGTATCCGATTCCCAATTGTGAACATGTTCCCGTTCGAAGAAACTGTTAAACAAAAAAAAAACGCTCACCAAATCGACAATATCTGGGTGCGCCATACTTTTCCTCTTTGGAGCAAAATTTTCCTCTTAATGCTCTGCACCATAAGCAACCGTGGCATGCCAAAGAAGGACCGGAAAGACGATAAATTTAACAGCCGAATGAAGTTTCGCAATTGTTCGCAACTTGGTTTATTACTGTTATTATTACTTCGGTCGTCGTCGTCGGTGCATGGGCGCGTGGGCAAATGCGTTTTCGGGCTGCCGTTGCTACAGCACGAAACTGTCGGTACCAATTAACGGTTGGAAGTTAAATTTAGTGCGCCCGCTTTGCTGTTGCAAACAGACGTTGCAACAGCATTGGGCAGCTGCTGCTGGGGGTCGATGCGTTCGATTAAAGTGTGTGCTTTTATGAAATATCCTAGCGGATTCCGATTTGGGAAGAAGTTGAAATTAAGACAAACGTTTGTTCTCGTTCAACATCATGGACGCTATAAATTTGCAATGAGGAAGAAAGTTAAAATATGGGAAACATAAGTTTGTAATAATTATTTAACTGTAACTGAATTTATTATAGATAGTAAATGAATGCTACTGGATTTAAATATTAAACGTGATGGACATGTTCTACGATGGGCTTTCAGTCGCTTTTTGCTGCTCCCGATTTTGTTTTGACAGATGCTGTGGGAGTTTACCACGGTAGAAATCCGGCATAGTTCTTATCGATATATGCATCACAATAATGATAAAAGCTTATGAAACAAAAGAATATTTTACCATAAAAAACAGTCCATGCATATGTGTTTATAATCTTACATAAACTTGAAAAGAATATAATTTTAATGAGGCAATTAAGAAATTATTTATTAATAAACCAGTTCGTGCACTTTTGCTCAGTGTACAAATGCAGCAGACGATCACCAGCTGCACAAGCGCCCCCGTCTAGAAGACACCTAACATTTTTAAATCATGATGAGAACGAAAAGAAATTAATAATCCAATGAAACAGCTTGGCCGCGTAAAGAAGCAAACCTTCTAATACTTTTATTAAATTTTTCACCTCGCTTTGGAAAACAAAAACTTTGATAAAAGCCTTCATTGATCCCGCCCACCACCTTTAGCAAAAATAATGCAAATTACGTCCATTCCCTTATCATTTCGGGGTGGTACGGGGCTTTCTTTTTTAACCCCACCACCAGGTTCCCTTTGTGTGCTTTGTTGTACCTTTCGGACCTGCGGACTTATCAATATTAATGTTAAGCCCATTCATTCATCAAGTTATTGACCCGGACCAGAATGGCAAATAGCATCAGGCAGCGATGTGGGCGGCTTAAAAGTTCATTTCAAAAACATACGCGCACTCCACTCTCCCATTTCCAGACACGAACAGAACCAGCTAACAAAGGCGTGGGGAAACAACAGAAAAAAATGAAGTCCCTTTTCATATCGTGGGTGAAACAATTTGTAAAGGTAGCAGGCAAAAAAAAAGGAAAAGTTTTCGATACTAATTTTCCTACCGCACTCGGGGCCGGCCGTGTGCGTGAGTGTCGTGAAGCTGTGGTAGCATTGTTTTTATTTCGCTGTTTTCGTGCCTGTTCCAGTTACCGGTAGCTACGTTGTGGTAACAGTAGCCTTCTCACGACGCTGAAAGCATTAATCAGTTTTTGCATGATGAGAATGTAATATATTGCTCGGGGTGCTAGTTGCACACAAACACACCCACGCACACAAAATACAGATACAACAAACATAGCGAGTGGGGAAGGCAGAAGCAACTCGATAATTTGAAAACCACCGGTAACAAAGTGGATTTTTATGGGTAAAAGGGTAATTTGTTAACCATTTTGTAGTGATTCGTGTTTTTTTTTCTTTCGTTGTGTTTTCATTTTCAACTTTTGGAAGTTTGAAGAGCCTAGCATAATGCAGATGAATGGAAGGAGAGTGTGGGCTAGTAAAGAGGGGGAAGATTTGTTTTCCCTTTCCGTCACGAGCACGTGCACTGACACAATAATGAGGACGCAAATTAATGAGACTACAGCGGATGAACAGAAAGGTGGTGAAACACTATTGATTGAGTTGGAATGGGTTGTCCGGGTGAGAAAATATGGTAGTTTGCAATGAAAAAATCGATTTTTGTGCTTTATGTTGTCTGATTTTTGTTGCAAACGACCAGGCGTCTCCATCGATGAGTATTTCGATGAAGTACCAGGCGCCTCCATCGAAGAGTGTTTTCATCAACGACCAGGCGTCTCCATGAAATGTGCACACGTGCAGTTTTGCTGGGTAATTATTTTACGCACTGTTTTCGATTAGAATTATGTGTTTTGCAAACATTAGCTTAAAGTAATTACTTGCCTTTAACGCTAACCAGAAACCGAAAGACACTGGACAGCCGTTTATTTACACATCGAATGGTTAATCTTGAATGTCAGCAGAAAACAGACCCAAGATCGGGAAGTGTTTTGCTTTTGCACGTGCGTTTTTGGGCCAACGAAACCCACATTCCACTTCCATCACCATCGGCCTAACGCTAATGCAACACGCCTGACGATGATAATAACAAGTGATTATGGTTCCATCGTTTCGAAACGTACCGGCTGCTGAATGCGGAAGCGGCAAGGAGATAAATCTAATTTCAACTTCCATTAATAATTTTTTTCTCGCCTCGTCTTCCCTTCGTTGTGTGCTCAAAGGCGCGGAAAACATCGTAGTAAACCGTTGGTTTTCCAAAGAGGATGGAAATAAAACAAAAGTTTTTCCTTTATCCACTGTCCAATAAGACACGGGACGGGGACCGGACGGGTGCCAAGTTGCCGATTGCATTTGTGTGTTCGGGCTATTCGTATTGTGCCTTGGTTTGTCAAAGAACGGCTCAAGAATTTTCTTCGCAAGCAGAAACGAACAGTGGAAAAATAGGAAAAAAAGAACATTCCATTTCGGATTTTATTTCCACGATTGTCCATTTCTTGGTCCGGCATGTTTTTTTTTCGGCCCACCTTCTTGGAGGGTGGTTTGTATTTCATGATATTAAAATTATGCCCGTGTTTCGGGTGGGGGTTCCACGGTCAGGTGCAAAACTCTGGTGGATTCAAGGTAAACCACCCGGGTAGTAATATCAATTTGGTGAATCTTGAACGGTTGTTGAAAACCAGCTTTGATATTTTTTTTTTTTTGTAAATGCCATTTCTTTAAGGACCCACCAACAACCGTGAAATGTATATCCTGGCAAATTAAATTAAGGATCAGCCTACCGAATGAGGTTTTCTGGTTTTTTCACGGCACTCTTCATTTCTGAAACCAAGTACGATATTTTTAGATCTATTGTTTTTCTACACTACTCAAAAAATGGGTGTCGATTCAACCGGGCGCTCTGGGCAGGAATAAATTCATCAATATGAAATTAAATTTATTATTCCAAAGATATCGCAAACCTCGTCGGTAACTTTTGGAGGATGTAGAAATTAAGCTTCGGTCCTTCAAACAATGACAACATTCAATGCGGGTCGGTATGTGTGTTTGTGCAAAGCAACTAAACCCCAGCGGTGGTGATAGTATTGCTGCGTCTCATGAATGTGTACATAATTTAAAACACCCACACCAGCGGTAACGAGAAAAGTAAATAGCATGACCGTACTCGTGCTGTTATTCGTTCATCATCATCATCATCATCGTCGTCGTCGTCGTCGTCGTCGTCAACATCATCTTACAGTATTCCTTTCATTTGCACAAACATTCCACTTGACTCTTTCGCATTCTATTTCTCTCCTTCTCTCTCCAATGGTTGAGTTTCGTAACGGTTAGTCAGTCGTGACATTTTTTAATCAAAAGAGAAAAAGCAGGAACCAAACAGAAAGAAACACTAGGCCAACATTCGTATAGAACCATAGAATTTTAGATATCAAAAAGAAGAAAAAAGCCGGTTAAGAAAATCCGTATGGTGCTGGTGCAGGGAGGGGGGGGGGGCAGGGAGAAACATAAAATGGCTAACGGAAGGAAAAGAACGAACGCAGCATAAAATCATGGAACATGGAAAACAGGCAACCAAGCAGAGCAAAAGCGATGTAATGTTTGATTTTCATTCGGGATCCTTTTTATTTGCCCCTTTTTCCCTTTTTTTCGTTACACCTCCGTGGGATTGGCAACCCGGCAGTGTAGGCCCGCGTGTGACCTTCGCTCGTTGATACCGTACTTTTGATTGGAGCTTTTTCATCATTGGATGCTGCTGGCACCCCCCACACATTGCATCGAAAATCCGTAAGCTTGAAAGGTGAGCCATGTTACCGTTGAGTCTTGTTCACCGAGCCCAGACGAAATACCATCGATCTTTACCTTGCAGGTGTGTGCGTGCGAAATTCAGCATTTTTGAAAAATGGTTACTCAGTGCAGAGTACGATCAGTTCACCATCTCACAGTAGATACAGAGATTGCCCTTGGAAGATTGGAAAAAGGGAACAAACTAATCAAAACAAGCGAGTTGTGTCATGTGTAATGTATAACTTCAGGCGCTCTTCCTAAAGCCTTCTGCTCAATTCCGCCAAAAGGTATACGATATGTATTCCGCTAACACTTTTTAATCTCCTGTCAAGTAATTTAGCCCGTCAAAGCAGCGTAACTAAAAACTTTGAAGCGCTCAGCCTAGTGCTCAATTAACTGGCAGTTTGTGAAGGTGCATAAATTACTGTTCGCCTGCCGTATCGGTGCGGTCATTGTTCGCTTTAGAGTCAATTTCCCTCGCGGTCGCAGGCACACCTCGGTTTCACTTAGCCGCGACAACCCATGTACAACTATTGGCCTTTCAAATTAATTCATTCGTAGAATTGGGGATTTCATGTTCCTTTTTTTTTTAACGCAGGCATAAAACACGCACTGAAAGCCGCAACGAAACGGAAGTAACACCGAAACGGTGTACAATTTATCAATCAAATAAATCATCCACGTGCCACGGGCGCGCGTGTGTGTGTACGCACCATTTTGGGAGCGCATTTTATTTTTGATGAATATTGCTAATAAAGCAAACTGGAAGGTAGTAGAAAGGGAAATACAAGTAGAAAACAAGAGAGAGAGAGATAGAGAGAGAGAGCGAGAGAAAGAGAACGAAAAGTACGCAGCGTGCTAATACGAGCGGTTGATTTATTGAACGTTCTCTATTCGGCTGTGACAGATCTGCTTTGTCCAGCTGTCAACTGTTCGTTTTTTATTTGTCTGCTCTTTTGCACGGTTTTCGCTACTTGCGCTGTCTGTCAACGACGCAAGTGATGATTAATTGACTAAAGTTGGCGCAAAATGCTGACTGGCACGTTTTGGGATGCACCGAGCACTATTGTTTTTTTTTCGGTTCGTCTGTAATCGATGCGTGGGTTTATTTTCCGTGCCACGTGAGAAGGGTAATTTTGGGTTTATCTCCAAACTGCCTAACTTCAGGATGATGTCAATTTTGGTCCTGTTTGAATAGTGACACTGTATCGAAAAACGTTGAACAATTAAAAAAAATATATTTAATAACACTTTCACTGCAATATTCGCTGGAACCTGGCACAGCAGGTGTACAGCAGCGCCTGATGAGGTCAAAGAATCCACGCCCTGACACACATTCACGTGCATGTTCGTGGAAGACAGCGGGTCTTCCCCTGTGGTTTGTTTCCAACCTTCTCCCCTTGTCCCGTGCGGCGTCAGTAGCTTAGATCCCACCCATCATCAGCAGCCAGAAGCATGGCGTGGCATTGTTCTACACCTACAGCAGTGCCCCGCTCGCATGATCTCACGGGTGTGAGTGTTTTCGCGCGCGCGTTTAAGGTGTGTACGCTAGCCTTGGGGAATTCGGTGTGACAACTCGGTTAGACGTCTGCCGGAATACACTGCATGCGGATGATGATATGCAGGCCGGGGATAGTATAAATAGGACCGCATCGGTACGGTTTGGTTTATCAGTCTGCGAACGGTGTGTGTCGGAATCGTGTCGGAATCCCGCCATCCACAGGATGGATTCACGGTCGGTGAGCGTTTTCGAGCTGAAAGCAATCAATGCCTGGGATAAGCGTAATTTTACGCGCGGTATCAAAAGTTTGTTCCTGGAGTACTGCTCCAACAGTACGGTGCACGGCATCAAGTACTTTGGCTGCAAGCGACGAACCCTGTTCGAGAAGTGCGTACGCGGTTTTGTGTGTGTGTTTGGTTGGACCTTGTGGATTAATATCGCATTGTGATCGTTTACAGGATATGGTGGATCGCAACCTTCCTGCTGTCGGTGTACGGATGCGCTCGGTTGATTCAGAACATCTACCGCAAATGGGACCAAACGCCGGTGATTGTGAGCTTCGCCGAGAAGTCGACACCGGTGTGGCAGATCCCATTCCCAGCCATTACGATCTGTCCCGAAACGAAGGCACGCAGCGAGTATCTTAACTTCACCGAGATATACTTCCAGATGAACGATACCTACCGCGATCAAGTGGCCAACGACACGTAAAGTTCTCACCTCATTACTACAAAACTCAATGTGTTGTGTGTTCGTCCTGTGTTTTGTGTCGTGATTAGCAATGTTTCACAATTAGAATCCGGGTTTGAGATCTGAAACAAAAATCCAGTCGATGATATTTCGGAATCTGGGATTGCGATCAATAATATCCTACTATTTCAATACAGAGGATTTTTTAGACATAGATAATACTAAGTCAGGGAAGATTCGGGTCGGATTCGAAGAATCGAACCCAACTTGTACCCGGAACGGTGGTCCTGTGTTGGTTCGATGTTTGGTGTGCTTGTGAGAAAGCTCTTTCGCATTCTTCACTGATCTTTCGTTTGGTTTCGTTTTAGTTACGATCGGTTCCGAGCGGTTGCGCAGGTGTGCGATGCACACATTCTCAACGGCGTCAGCCTGAATCAAACGACCGATCCGGGTTGTGTGGATCTGCTGCGGAATGTGTCGATGCCACTCGAAGCGGCACTGTATTACTGCAAATGGCGCAACGATGCCGGACTTTGTAGCGATTTCTTCACGGAAACGATCACCGAGGAAGGTATCTGCTTTACGTTCAACTCACAATCGGCCGGGGAGATGATGAGATTGGACGAGCTGCATAGTGACTATGAGTACATAGCGGAGAAAAGAAAATCCCCACTGTGGACACTGGAACATGGTTATGCGGAAAATACGGATCTCGATACATACCCGGTACGGGTGTTGGGGGCCGGTGCTCGGGCCGGTCTGAATGTGCTACTAAATCTGTACCAACAAGATACGGATTTTATCTGTCGCGTAAGACAAAAAACCGCGCACTGGAGGAGAGAATGAAGTCGAAATATTAACGTTCCCATTGTTTTGGATATCAATGTTTCAGGGACCAGTTCAGGGATTTAAAATCTTGCTGCACACCTCCAGCGAATATCCGCAGGTATCGAAGCAATACTACCGGGTGCCTCTCCACCAGGAAGTTATCATATCGGTCAAACCACAGATGATAACGACCTCCGACGGATTGCGAGATTACACTCCCGAACGGTAAGATTGATAGGGACCTCATTTTTTTTTTAATGTACCTAACCATGTCCCGCTCTATGTTGTAGACGGCAGTGTTTCTTCAACCACGAGCGTCATCTGAAGTACTTCAAGGTGTACACACAGCAAAACTGTGAGCTGGAGTGTATCACCAACTACACGCTGCGGCAATGCGGGTGCGTCAAGTTCTCCATGCCGAGAAACGATCAGACGGAGGTTTGTGGCGCTAGCAAGATCCAGTGTTACAACGATGCGGAGGACGAACTGCTGGAGGAGGACGTCAAGTACATCGTGGACAAAACGCACGACTATCGGGCCAAGTGTAACTGTCTGCCGGCGTGCACCTCGGTGCAGTATGATGCGGAAATCTCGCAAGCTGATCTTGATTGGAAGAGCATGTTTGCTGCGTACCGCACATCGCTCGACGAACACGACGGAGTTCAGTTTGCCCGGCTTACGATCTACTTCAAGGAGGCTCAATTTATCACGTCCAAACGGAGCGAGTTGTACGGTGTGACGGATTTCTTAGCCAACTGTGGCGGTTTGCTTGGGCTTTTTATGGGTGTTAGTTTGCTTAGCCTGGCCGAGTTGATCTACTTCTGCTCGATACGGCCGTTTACCATACTGCGTGCGTACCGGGCAAAGAGACGTGAGTCGGATGTATTTTTCGATCCACCACCAATTATTGAAAAGGCGAAGGACTTTTAATGGGAAGCTGCCGTACAATTGAGCAAATAGAGTTGTGTCTTGATGCATGTCAACACATTAAGCGCTTCAGAAATCGAGGTTAACGAGAGCTAAGCAGGGCAGAGTTTGTCTCTTCATCGAGCTATGCTGAGGTACCAAAGTGACTAAATAAAATGTTTGAAATTTTCTCCGCTTTCAATGATTAAGAATGTTTTGTTCCCGTCACAATCGCTGCACAAAGCGTTCATTATCTACCATCTAGGGGTTACTCTGTACCTCACTGCATCCATCAAGATGGATGAAAGTACGTCGCTGAAATTGATGAATCTGTTCGGTAAAGTTGCTGCACTAAATCCGAGCGAAAGAAAAGGTTCGAACGAAATGCTGAAATTGAATCAGCACCACTAACTCGTCCCTGGGAAAGGTACGCACATCATTGCACCTTGATTTGCATCGCATCGCTCACGTGCTGGGCGAGGACCCGGGGACACCTGCGGGGTAGAATTCGAAAATTGCACTGCTCTTATCTAATTTATATGCAAATGCAAAGCATTTGTGGCTAGCGTGGTGGCACGGGAAGGGTGGAACGCTTGGGGGACTTTAGGAAAGAAAGCACCTCGTTCCCACCTGTCAGATGATCTTGCAGCACGTGTGCGGTGTACTACAATGAAAGCTGCTGAGATTGTGGCAAATGAACGGGGACCTGCACCCAGCAAAGACAATCTCGCCCAAGCAGCGAAATCGCTTTTGCACACTAAACACACACACACACACACACACACACACAGAGACTCAATCGTTCATCTTCGTCTACGTTGGTGCGGCCACATATTGGTCTTAAGGAACGAGCTGTGTCTCCCCACTTGCAGAGGGAAGATGCAAAATTTCATCGACACTTTTAAAACTTCTGCTCTAGATTCTTCACCCACACACAAAGACACAACGAAACGTACGAGATGTACTAAAAAGAATGCATGGCATACCAATATGACCGATAGCACCTTGTTCGATTTAGGTCGATTGGACGATTCGGTGCCACCATGCAAAGGGACGCCCTAAGACGATACACACACACACCGAGGGAAAAAGAAATTTATTTTCATTATAATTATATTATCTCTTAAAGTGCCCTTTTCGTTGCACGTTCTGGTTGCCCTTCACTTGCCCATCCTGTCTTGAAGTGTCTCAGGAGTGGAGGAACTCACGTACTTGGGTGATTGCAACAATCCCGGGGATTCACAAAGTAGATGCAAGATAGGACGTCCTTCGCCGTTGTGTGACAGCTGAAAACATCGTCCAGCCAGGATGAAAGGCAGCCTTGGTACTTCAACCTTGGCGCATTGAATAGTGCTGGTCGTACAAAGCGATTGAATGGTGAACTAACTTCACTGGAGTTGGGAAAACACTTGTCATCACTACAATGACCACCATCATCATCATCATCATCATGAACAAGAGGTTCGGAGTCAAATCTAGGACGACGGTCCTCCGGGAACAAGTTCCAGGTGTGTCTTCGTATTTGGGGAAACACCAAAATAACATTAATTCGTCCTGTTTACGATTCGGGTTGGTGAAATTCCCCGGGAGATTCTAGGCAGGAGTGGACTAAGCTGTCAACTTTCCAAGAAGCACCCAAACGTTCGACCGTAGCCCGATGCCTTGCAAAACCGTGTCCTATGGTGTCGGACTTTTGCGTACCATAACAATGACATCATAGACATCACATACGGAACCCCGGAAACGAGATGTGTACCAACATCGGGGTCACTCACACTACTCCCCCTCTTTGCGGAGTACAAGCACCCGGTACATACGTATCCAGTTCCGGGGTATCTAGCCAACAAACTGCTTGATACTACCTTTCATCCGTTTAATGACTCTTCCGGAAAGATCACACATGTTTCCGGAATGGTACGTGGATGGCCATTCACCGAGCTACGGCTGGAAGGAAGATACCGGAGCGGTATGTATGTTTGTACGATTGTTTGCCCAGGCAACTCCCATTCACAACTGTCGGGGAAAAAAGGGCGCCACAAACCGTCACATCTTCAGACTGGCAGGGGAATGGAAATGAACACAAATGTAGGGGGGGATTCATTTTGCGACAAACGACAAACAAACAAACGCCCACTTTGGTGCATCTTTCGGTTTTTCGGTGTACGGTGAATCGTTGGGCAATGCACTCCCATAGGGGCGACAAGACAGGGTGGAGAGGGACAGAAAAGGGGACGGCCCTCTAGGGAGATGCACGTAAGCGTAAGCGTACTGGTATCCCTGTTTGGAAGTAGCAACTGGAAAGAATTCCACCAGGGAACCCGACTGGACGAAGTTGTACAGCCTTCACATGCAAGGGTCACACGAGGGTGAAGTATTACGCATCTCATTCATTGGGTTGTTTTTAAGGGCCTTGGAACGAACGAGTCACTTTCACAATCGGGGAACCAAGGGATAATCCTTTCAAGCAAAGATATACCTTCGTGTGGATTTGGAACGTTTTTGGAGCACCTTTTTCCCGGAAGTAGAATCCATAGACTGTCGAACGGCAATTGGCAAATGTGCTTTTATTGTTCTGGTTGAATAAGGCTCTTGACCATCATGAGAAACATGAGCACGAGATGATGATGATGGTGATGAGGATGGTAATGTTTTCCCGGAGGTTGTTGTAGGGTGATGCCTTGGAAAGGAAGAGGGAGCGTTCGATTTTACGCTAAAACACGTACAAAAGGTAGGCTCCATTCTGCGACAATGGGAAGATTTATTTCTGCACCGAGCAGACTTTGCTCGGCAAACTCCCGGGTCTTCGTTCACAATTAGCTCTGGTACGACCGGAAAACGTGATCTGCTTGCTAGGAAACGGTCTCCCCAATACATCATTACTTTATTGCCACTTTGTGCAACGATCGAACGCTTCCGGAGATCGAAAATCTGGAAGGTCTTGTGTGGTGTGGTGGAGTCGTGATTTAGTGCGATGCATAAACAAATAAAAGCTCGCCCAATAAACAAACCGCCCCGTCCTCTTTTGGGTGGGCCAGTATCAACAAGTAAAGCCAATCGGTTACACTATTTCGGTTTGGTTTTCCTCACTTCTTCGGTGGACAACTTCTGAGAAGTGGTGGAAGTTAGAGAGCCGAACTTTTCTACCGTACAAAACACGAATCCAAAAGGATGCGACGATACACATTCTTCTCGACGAGTCCGTGTTCGTGTTCGGTTGGCGGAGAACACATATTTATGGTGCAGCACTTAAGCGAAACATTGCGAGTGAGCAATCGAACATTAAGTGAGGCATTCTAAGTCGAAACAATCTCCCGTATCAGCGGGCGCGATAAACACGTGCTTGATGTTCGGGTCGGTTTAGCACGGAATGGTAGATTACTGCCTTCATAAAACTAAGCCCAGAATGGCAACCTGCCTTGCCGGGAGCAACACGCAAATCGCAATCGGAATTCGGACAGGTGGGCTTGTGCAAGCTTCCTTGCGTGTGCTTTTGTTTCGCATTTTCTTCACCTCGCAAATCCTTTTTCCGCACGTCTGTCCACTTTTCACACATCCGCCCATATCCGCTCCGGGGCATGCTAATTAAATACACCAACATTCAATTACACTCTTTACAGCGCTCCCCCCTTTCCGGTGGCTTCCTGTTCCGAGCCTCAACTCATCCGGACCGAAACGAACTTTTTTTGTTGCTGCTGAAAGCACACACTTAATTGCTCCCAATTGCTCCAGCCGGTGCCCTCCGTATTCGGCATTGTTCCTGTGCGGTACTGCTTCCGGTTCGGATTGTGGTGGTCGGCCAAAATTGGTCGACAACTGCCCGAGGGGACGGCGTAGGGCAAAAGTTAAAATTACAACGAATAATTTTGGGCTTTGAAATGGGCTTTGTTTAATAAAAAAATCTTGATTGGATCATTTGCCGTTTGGGGTTGTTGTTTTCCATTGCAAAGATGGTGGAGCATTGGGAAAAAAACAATAAGAACAGGTGATGTTTGTTTATTTGTTTCACTCTGTTGTTTTGCTTTGCATTAAGCGCAATCGGTTTCTTCCTGAGCGTAGAACAGCGTTGATCATGCAAATTAATTTAAAAATTGTTTCCGCAACAGTAGTTTGGATACGCCCATATCTTTTAGTACATTTGTTGTACTAAAACATTAAATGTGCGTGCTAATCGGAACCGAACCGGATAAACGGATAACCCGAATAATAGTGTGTATAATGATAACGGATAACCCGAGTAACTATTAGTGTATAATGTAAGGTTAGTGAGGTTATGTTCAGATGCAAGGCTTATTTTTGATAAAGCAATCTGTAACTTTTGTGCAAACTTGACATACATATGTCAATTTTCAAATATATAAAAAAATAGCGCCACGTTTTATTATTGTAAAAATTACTTTTAAAAAAATATTTTTAGTTTTTTTAAGTGTTCCAAAAAAAGTCCCGAGTTAAGCGAGTAATACGATCCAGAGAATTGCGCATTTGTCGAATGCGATATTTACACGTTGTTTATATGTTTTATGTATATTATCGAATTTAAATCTTCTACTGTTATTGATTATCAATATTTCATAAAAATATCAAAACTTCAAATTGAACATTCTTAAAAAAAATTAATTTCGACTGTTCACGGATTGTTGAAATAAACCTGACTTTTACAAGCTTAAATCTTGTAAGTAACCAAAACAACATTAAAATAAATCTTCTCCTTCTAAATATAAACTCAAAGCAAAAATCCAATATTAAAAAAAAAACAAACACAGAAGTAACAACAATAAAGAAAGAGTTTTAAATGAAAACCTCAAAAAACCCTTCGCCGTATTTTTCCCCCTCTCTTTGCTTGCTTCCTGTCGCAGGCAAACGATTGATGGAGTTTCCCTACAATGCAAGTTCGTTACCACAAAGTGACCCACTGTACAACTGTTTCTTCACCTCCGGGCATTGAATGGAAACCTTTTCCTTTTTTTTTTGGTTGATGTCACCCGTTACCCCATCATCACGACCGTACGACTTAAGGCGGATGGGGAAAAAAAGTGATGAAGGTTGCTGTTGCTGACTTGTACTACATTCGATGCCACTTGCCGCCCCATAATACGCCATAATACACATGTCTACCACCGCCGCGTGTATGTCGGGGAGCGTTTGTATGTTTTATTGGTCTGTGACATGAAAGCCGATGGGGTCGATTGGGTTGGGTTGCACGCCTAGCTTATAATAAGCAGTAATGATGGTGATTGGAGGTGACTACGCCCGGGACCTTCCCCTTAGTTCGAGCCACCGTATGCGAGTCGCCGACGTCGCCGGAAGACGGAAAACGAAACCAGCCGCCAATAAACCAGCACACCCCTATCGAATGGCTTTCGCGTGTTTCCGGTGCCGGTTGTGCGAGTTTGGCATCGCAGTTGTACTTTTCAATGTTTACAGAAATGCAATTCCGGTTTTTTGCAAACAAAAAAAAAAGCGGGACGACAGAAGGGTAAATGAGATTTGTTGGGCTTAATTTAAACTTATTTAATCGACTTTGATTCGTGGTGTGGTGATACATAGTTTCGATTGAAGTATTAAAAAAACTTATTTAGACTTTAGTTTTGTGGCACAATTTCGAGGATTCCTATTTTTCCCTTACGAGGAAATTGCTTAACGAATTCTCGACTATGAGAAGAATTCTGAATAATGCCTGTTTTAGCTGTGACGGTTGTACTAAGAACCAAGACAATCATCTGACCGTGATGAGTGAGTCATTCTGAAGAAATTACTCCAAATTTAGTATCCATCATGGCAGTACTTACATGTCTTCGTTTTCTCGCCGTGTACGCTGCCAAGTTGTCCAACGGTGAGCAGCACTAGGAGGAGTGCCACCCAAACCGTACCCAGCTGCATCCAGCGGTTCGACCATGATCTCCCCCGTTGCGATGATGTCGTTCGCTCGGGTCGAGCGCATGATGATGATGGTTGTGATGGGGGTCTCCCAGGACCACAGGACGTCACTTCTGACGTCGCGGCCATATTGTGTGTTTTTGACGTTTGGAGCCCGTCACTGGCTCAATGGCTCACTGCACGATCACTTCGGTGCCGTTTCGCTGCGGTAAACAATAGCACACCTTGAGGATTCATGATTGCTAATGCATTTCATGCAAAAGGGCACATCAAACCACCAACACACACACACACACAAACACCAAGATATGCTCATTCACCACTGCTTCTTGCACATTGTCTGGGAGTTGTCGCACTGTGTCACTTTCAAAGTTTAATATAAACACCTTTCACTGATTGTAAATGCTTGAACGCTAGAAGAAATGTCATTCCAAGAAGGATAAGCATAAATTATGCATTAAAAATAACTACGATGAGGGGAAATGTTATTCACTCCGCCATTTTGACGAAACAGAACTACTTTGATCAAATATTGTGTTGTAATGGGTTACTAGTGTTGGCCACAGGATCACCCTGTGTGCAACGAAGCCTAATGACAGCTCATGTCATTCTTTTCCTATCCTCTTCTTCTACTTGATGAATCTCAATAAACGGCGTCACCTCAACCGAACAACACGTGCTTCCCGCGTTCTTTGTACATAACCTGCTAACAACTAGACTCATTTAACCTTTGGGGAAGAGAGTTAAAGTTTGGGTCTATATTAGATTTGAACTGCAAACTTCAGTGTCCCAGGCCTATCATCTTACCACGGGACTATTCGACCGCCTTGTTACTTTCGTAGCAAAAATCAAACAAAATGTTAATCGTTAACTTTTGTTCTTTGCTCCATCTGTTTTACTTTGCAGAGTGTGATTACACTTCCATATGTACAATCATTTGCTTAGCGTAATTTAATAGCAAGCAAACTTTTTTCTGTTAACAAAAGTTTGTACATGTTACAAAAGAACAAATAAGCACACACATACACTGGTGGAGATAATTACGAAAAGCACAGACTGAACAGGCCGAAACTCAAACACACGCCAACCAACGCTAATTGGTTTGCTTGCCATCCTTCCCTGCTGTTATCATTCGCATCACTTTCGGGGCTGATGCCTGTTTCTATTAGTTCCACTATCAGCGCACTTTATTCGTTTCTACACCACCGGGCGGTCACCTACCGGGTGATGGGAGGGGGGGGGGATGAGATCACAGCCACGCACATACACGAAATTTAAAATAAATTGCATGGAAAATTGATTTTCTCCACCACATACTACTGCTGTGCTTCTTCGGAAAGTTTACTTCATGGTGGGATCGGGTGTCCTCAGATGGGTGCCTCCATTAGATCGGAAACTGGACCCATTTACCCACACACACACACACACGTGCACGCTATGTTACAGAGGGGGATACAGGTGTGTCGGTGGATCTGGTAGGCGTCGCCGAATTCAATTAAGTTTCGTTGAAATTGAAATTACTTCTTGCCCGTCGGGAGGACACACGCAACAGGAAAGCATCCGATTCGGTGATGAAGGTACGTTTCCAGGAGAATCTTTCCACATTCATTGGACTTTTTTTTGCTGCTCCTTGCTTTGGTTGGGTTTGTAAAAATGGTCTCCCAACTGCTGGTGTGTCTTCTTGTGGAGAGCAAAACATGGTTATGTTTACGTGCGTTGGTTTCCCCATCGAGCTAATGAACTGACCAGACTCTCACACACACACACGCACACGGATCCCCTGGCGAGAGGAACGAGCGTCGTTTTTTTTGCCACCGACGGAGATGAACTCCATTCCTCTTTTTTCCCCGTTTTCCGATTCCGACCAGGACCCCGGGAAATCACGTCGGGACAATAATTCATTCACACGTTGTTTGCTAGAATGTGATGATTAGGAAGCAAATCTGTGCAGGTACCGGCGGAACACCCCCGGGGCTTCGAAGGAAAGTTAAAAATAAATTTCGGCCATCTTGGTGTGGGTAATGTGCCCTTACACTGATCTTTATCCTTCATTCCAGGTCGGTCGTGCTGCCAGTAGTTGATTAAATCTTTTACTATTTGCTAAATGCCGCGGGTGTTTAATTTAAATAACGACCGATTATGTTAAATGTTTTCGGACCGGTGTAATAGAAATTTGATGTCGATTTGATTCGGTTGATGGTCCAGTTCTGATGCTACGAGGCGCAAAATTTGCAATACTCCGTGCTGTCACACGTCCGAGATTAATGTTACGAAAGTTCCTGAAATAAAAAGAGAGAGGAAAAGGACAAATATAAGGTTCGATAAGAAAAATACTGAACTGCATAGTTTGAGTCAGAATAAACAAAAATTTAATAAATAAGTATAACAGTGCGTAACATAGCTATAAGACCTTTTTTTGCAATGAACTGAATAAGTTGAGAAGGTAAAATTGTTATTTTGAAAAAAAAATTGAGTATAAAATAAATATAAGAATGTATAATATATTTACACGTCAGTTTGTTAATGATTCCATTTTCATGTTAAAATGTAGTGAACTCTGGTTTGCAATTAATGTAGTCTCCATGCAAGATTTCGTATATTTGTTATACTATAATGCTGCAACAATATAAATTTACAAAGGCAAAATACATGTAGAGAAAAATTGGGCTACATCCGATGTGAACCGTTTTAAGTGGATCGTGAGCTATGAAAATCAAAGGTAAAATTATAAAAATATTCTTACATCGCATTACTTCTATCACTTTTATCTATTTTAATTATTAAACAGAAAAAGAAGTGACCTTAACGCTATGTTACGGACTGTGTGATTGGAATGTAAATCAAAAACTGTTTTGAAATGTGTGTAAGTATTAAATAAATTATCTGCATAAGAACTCTTCCAGTTACCTTATTTTGCAAAGAGACAAATAAGAATCTCTTACAAAAGCACTATAAAACACACAATACTACCTTTTAAGATACCCTACCGCAGGTGATACAGAAAATAATTAGGAACTTCTGCTTAAAAAAAAGGTGCAATAATGCATTCACGTACTCGGACTCATTAGTCACAAAACAATGGAACGAAACGAAGGTGGTAGCCTCATTCAACTCTGCGGGTGCATCGGCACGAGGGATTCAACCACAGCCAGACCAAGAACAATGAAACCCACCGAAGCGATACAGACCGAATGGAACCGAATAAAATAATAAAATGGAGCAGACAGAGAGCGCCTTTTATCGTGTTTCGGGCCCCTGCAGTGGACTTGTGCGAAGTCCGTCTCGGGAAATGGCAGAACCTAACCCACTTTTCTTTTGCCTCTGCTCCAAACTGGAACTAGTTTACAAATGTGTGCACCGACAGACAGGTTTATGTGGTTCACCGTATTCAATAGCGACGGATAGCGACGCACCGTTTGCAATCGATAAGCATCCTTTCGCCAACTGGAAGGAATCGCGCTGTATCGCTGCAAGATGGTTTGCACAGGGTTTTATAAGAACGCCATCTGCAAGGCGCGTGTGTGTGTGATGCTTGTGTAAGAAGACTCGTATCGTACCAGATGCCGTGCCAGCAAACCTGGCCTCGCAACAATGTTCCAACGGTAGGTGGCTTGATTTAACTTTGCCATTTTCCGCCCAACCAAACCAGCCGCGACACATCAACCTGCCAGGGACAGAGGACACTAGGGGCACTGTGGTAATTGTTTGTGACAGCGGCACACAACGCTCCAGATCGGAACCGACGCGAGCAATATCTTTCGCGTGGTAAATTTTAAGCCGATAACCGACCGACCGGATGATACGGCCGTACCGAAACGTCTTGGTCGGTAGTAACGTGTAAAAGGTAGTCGCTACTTATTTAGATCGGTCGGTTACACACCTGCCCCGGGTCCGGTACGAGGTTCGCGTCTTTTGCACTGCACAATATCACTTCCTGGGCCGTTTATCCGCTTATCCTTTCCCTTGCAAAAAAGACACCCCACAAACGTTTGGTGAACGGGGTTTTTTTCGGGTGGAAGTGGATCGATGAAAGAGCGGGTGCGCGCATTCTTGCAAACAATAGACCGCAACATGAGACGCGCCCCGGCTCCGCTGGAAGCAAAGTTTTCTTCGTCCTTTTTTTTACGTTTCAAGTTTGTTGTCTCGTTTTTCATTGCATACTCTTTTCTCTTATCCTATCCTGGAGCACACACCTATATTTTCGAGGGGTTTGGGTAAAAACTTTGATGGAAAGTCCCGTCTGTCTCTTCGTCTCTTCGGCGTGTTCCCGAGGTATTATTGGGGAAGTTTCGCGCGCGCTAAAGGAGCGGGAACAAATTTTCGATTGCTTTTGGTAAATTATAGCTGTTGTTGTTTGTTTGGTTTTTGTTTTGTCAATCATTTAATCGCTGATTTTGGTAGTTTTAAAGCATCGTTTAAATTGCATTAAATTACACCCCAAACGTGAATTATTGCCTATTTTTTATCGATGTGGAGAATGTAATAAACACATTATAATTTTATTTATAGAATTTTGAAGAAATCATTGAGTAAAGAAATAATTTTTATCTTAAATCGCCTAACTTACAATTCGCTACACCTACACGCTAATATGATGCTATTCCGATTGCATACCTACTAGGAGTTAAAAGGTCGTATTAAGCTTCACCTGTGTGTTTTTCATAACGTAAATATATAAAGATTCAACAATTTCTCTGCGTCTACAGCAACTATTTTCTATAGTTTTAAAATGAAGGATATTTTTTTAAAGAATATATGAACACAATCTTCCGGTTCTATTGAATGCTCATTAAATAAACATAGGGTTTACTGCTAATCCATTTCAGCCATTCCTGGAAGAACTTTTTCTTTGCAAGCAAAAGTGATCTTTCTTTTGTTATTTCCACAGAAAAAAATAGATAACGAGGAGATAAACTTCTGAGATAAAGTTTTTCTGCCGGACACCATAACTCACGGAAGACGCCACAAACTGTCCGGCAAAGTGGTAAGTTCTGGTTGCAACTTCGGCAGTGTCAATAAGTTGGTTGGGAGTGGTTTTTTCTTTACTTCTTCTCCTCCGTACTTTGGATCTTCGTACCGCTTGCGCGAAGCGTTAGCGATACCATACGGTATAGTTTAAATTTTCGGTGCTATACTTCTGCTGTGTCGTGGCAGCGCTTCACGTACTGCTTGTGGCAGCACTTCGTGTGGAGTCCACACATTCCACGGGAGCGCAATTTCAAGGACGTACGCATGGTGCAAACGAAGTGCACTTCCTAAACGGTGCGCATCCTGAGTGCACTTCCCAAAAACTTGAAATATGTTAATCATTCACTTCACCGGGGTTTGCCAGTACGGAATTGTTGTGCTAACTCGAAGGTCACCGTTGGCAGCTGGCTAGAAGTGCTAGTGCCCTTGAAGCGTATAATTATGAAACAAGTGCACCGAAAATGGACCCCAAAAAAGGAGAAAAAAGCGTAACAAGCGCTGGGGAATGTTTGCGCTATTGAAATATGCAAATATTTATGCGAAGTACCGTGCGGTTGGAAAAGTACAAGTGTCCTTACGCTTCGTAAAAGCAGTTGCAAGCAAGCGAACTCGAGAACACAAACGGTTTGGGTGCGGGTCTTTGTGTACGGTCGTGTTTTACCAGCTCCAGAAGCTTCTCCATTGTGTGTGGTCCTTTCCGGCTGGGTACATTGTGCAAAGTGGTAAATTAATTTTATCATTACTCCGAAAGAATAATTGCCGATGAACAAACTGTCAGCCAAAGCGACCATTCGTTTTACTCGTTGCGATAAGCGAGTGACGAGTTGTCAAGTAGACAGAAATGACAGATGGTGTTAGTGTATAGTAGTTTTACCTTCATTAAGAACTACAATAACATTCAAAACATTATTTAACTTAAAACCACCTAAAACAAACCTTCTAACTTTGCTCTCACTACGTATCACTTGTTTGTGGAACAAACAGTTTCCATGAAGGACCGAGTTAAATGTTTCTTCCTGTGCACACTTCCCACTAATGCAGTTCGTATCAAATTTGCACGCTTGGTGGTTTCCAATTTTCCTCCCCGAAACAACCCTCACAGTCGAGATGCTGAAGGTGCTCGGACGGAAACAGCATCTTGTGCCTGTGTCCCGTGGGAACACGAGTTGCCCTCCACACGCAACGGGAGCGTATGTGCTTTTCGGTAATTAAAACTACATTTCAACTCTCCGCGCACGTGTCCTGTACGGGTCTGCTCGTTGAGGTTGCAGGCTTCTGGTTCCGCGTCGGGTTCGGCATCTTCCAGGGAAACAGGTGGAAATTTGAATAAAATATGACCTCTCAAAACGGTGAGGGTGTGTGTGCGTGAGGGAGAGAGACTTTTTTTTTTCTTGTTCATCTGTAACAGCTCAGAATCAGTGAGCTTGTTCGTTCGAATGTTCCAATGGCAGATTCTTATTGCCTGGGTAGAATTTCGTTCTCGGTACGTGCATATGCCACCGGTACGTACGGCCAGCTGCAACTGCATGGATTCACCAACACATATGTCTACCGCCTGTACTCGTGGCCGACCCAAAATGTGCTCCCTACCACAGTCACTATGGAAATTCTATCCCTTAGAATGTATGGCTGTAAGGGTGCGTTGAGTTTTTTTTTTGCTTCCTCTTCCTCTAGTCGTTTGTACTTTGGCTTACCTACGGACTACTGCTTACAATTTCGGGAAGCACCGTAACGAATCGATTTCCGCATTAAGCTGGCTTTCGGGCGGGTAGAATTTGGTGGGTGGGTGGCTAATACGCCCACCAACCGGGAACTGGGATTGATAGTTCGTGGGATAGAAGGCGGAAGAATATCGAAAGTACAGCATCACTAGGTTATGTTAACATCCTTTCCTATCTGCCCGCCACTAAGGTGTGTGTGTGTTGGTGCGATCGAGCGAGTGTGTAATATTCAACACGGGCCTGTCAAATCGCATTGATTTACGCGCCCAGTCCATTGAGTATGGATGGAAATCAAAGCTGGAAACTATGTTCAGCACTTTTCGTTTCGTGCGCTAACTTTTATCAATTCCTGATGGTATTCGTTTTATTTTCTCGATTAAGCTTTCCAAACCTCTAAACTTTTGCTCTGTGATTTCGGGTTTAGTAACTTGAGAGGTATTGTCAATCAAAAACTAAGAAAAATATATGGAAAAATTTAGATAAAAATATTATCTTTTCTATTAGACCTTACTGAGGAAGATTCTTCTCATTTAAAATATTAATAAGCATAATTTAATTTTCTTAAAATTTATTCTCTGCTTAATATTAGTTTTTTTTGTAATTAATTGTTACATGACGAGCTCTAAGCGCTAATACACAATGTATTTAAGAAACTAAAAAACAACACACACACACACACACATACACTGACTACCACCAAACCGTCACACGACACAAACATCGCCGAAGGAAACCATGGAAATGAGAGCCCGTTCCGTTGGATTCACTCGAACGAGTGAAGAGCGCACACTCACACACAATTTGCCACTCAGTTTTCCTCCTGGTGTCGTGCCATCGGAAAATCGGCTTCCCGCGCCTTTCACAACGATAATGATGTATAATGAATTATGAATGTTTATTACGCATGTAGCAAAAACAGGACGTCTTACGAACGGTTAGTAAGCTAGGCGCAATGCTTAATAGTATGTAGTTTTACTTGGTACAAATTCACTATCTACAGTTGCCAATAATCCTGATGTGTCAGCAGCATTTGTATCCGATTTTGGAAATCGTGCCATGTCACAATTGAATTGGCAATTTCGATTTTTATTTGATTCTCACACCGGCGTTTTAAGGGGGATGGGAAGGGGGGGGGGGGAGGGAGAAAGGCGTAACGGTTCTGCTCAATAATTTTAATGAGTTTTTGTCTTGCTTCCGCACACCCGGAATAGGGACCCCGTACATGTTCCGTACATCATTTGTCATTTTGTTTCCTGGTTTGGTCCCCATTATACCCCATTTTCCAGCTAGAAGGGGGTTCTTTGTGTGTGTGTGTGTCTTTTTTGTTGTTTCTTCTTCTTCCTCACTCAATCTACCAGCAGTTGAAACTGCTCACATGATTTCGGCCATCTCTCGGCGTCTCGCAGGACTCTCGGGAGACTTTGATTCAGATTCGGGCTCTCCCGTTCGTTGTGTGTCGGTTTGCTCCATTTCATCCGCTGGGCGGCAAAGCAAGCGACCCACAGACGCCACACACAGACACAGGTGCAGAGTTGAATCCTTTTCTGGGCAACTCTTGTGCACATGTTCATTGCCATCTTTGCTCTCGGGGTTTTTTGGGTAATATGAGCTAGTTTGTTTATTTTTTTCTGCTAAAATGCTTATTATAGCATTTAACACAGGTTTGGATTCTGTTATAAATTTCCAATTTAGAATGAATTTACTAAACTTAATACAAAAAAATCTTGAAAAGAACCTGAAAAATTATAAACTATCCTAGTTGGTCACTTTTGTATTGTAAAGAGATTTATTTTATTTTTAAATTTCCCTTTCAATTTCTTTTGTTTTCTGCTCTAACTAGCTCTTCCCAACAATGCAGCCTTAGTTTAGTTGTAGTGAAAATGGTAACACTAGACGCTTGTGTAAAGGAAAAAAGAAAGGAACATACGAAACAAACACTCTCTCAATCACACTATTTGTACGGGGAACTCACCTGAGGGAAAAACTCTTGCGCTAATATCGCGCCTGGAAATGATGAACTTGCTTTCCTTTCCAGCATCTTTTTCATTTTCCGTTTTGTTCACAGTTGGAAAACATAGAAAACATCTATTATTTTATGGTTGATTTCGCCCGTTGTTTGGGGCCAAATTTCTGCCGCCCGAACGATGCTGCTGCTATCCTGTCGGGTGTCTGGATCACACCAACACCCACATGACCACCAATCGTACTTACACATATACACATTTTTGTTGGTACAAACGAATAGAAAAGCCTTTTTTCTAGGGAATAGGAAAATTCTTATAAAACGGGATTTCCCTTCAGCTACACAGGGCACAATTTTAAACGAACCGCGTAAACGTTCCGTTTTACTTCTGTAGTCATCCCTTTTTTTTTGGTTCTGGAACACAGAAAACACACGCACACTCATGCACACCCGTACACACGGTCACGAAAGAAGCCACAGGACAGCCGTCAGAATTGTGGTGGAAAAATCGATAAAAGTACTACACAAAAGTGTCAAACGAAGGCTCTAAAACAATTGTACAACGAGTGGTATATTTAAATTGAACACTTTTCTGCTAGTCAAGTAAGTACACATTTGTAATAATTACTGTTTTCTTTGGCATCAAATGTAGCACGACAACAATCAGAAAGGGGGTTATAATAAAGGTCAGGTTTTGAGTTTGCCACTCATTGAATGCACTGTTGGAACTGATGGAAACCTTGCATTATCAATATAAAATTGTTTTCAATCTCACAAACACTTTTATTATTGCACAGATTATTTCTTTTTAACAACGAAATTCACCAGGTAGTAAATGTTGCACCCACTCTAATCGTTTGTTGCGAGACGTACCATTGCACAGTGAAACACAAACGCCACCGTGTAACGTGTGGCCACTTCGGTTGATCCGCTGTGGAACGTTATGAAACGGCTGCAACGAGTTTGTGACCGATACTGAGACGACCGGAAAAATCCGAACCGTTCGGTTGAAGCAACCGTTTCGAATCGCAGTCAGTCAGGGCAGTATAAGGGGAACGCTCTTGATGGAACGGTGAGTGCCAGTCCGCTGAGAGTCTCCCACCAGCTAGCATATGGTGCGCATGTCCTTACGCATCGCATACGACCACTGTTACACAACGCGCGCGTGTGCGTGTGCGATAGAAAATGGGATGGAAAGGCGTGCGGGTATCCTGTCGGTTCCCGACACTGCATGACCTACCGGGCGTCTCCACCCTGTGCACGGTGGTCACTCAAACCGTCGGGGGTTTTCATCGTCCGCCGTCGTGGGTGTGTGAGTTGTGTGAATGAAAATGCAAAATTCATCAGCGTAGGCGAAGCGGCGTTGCTATTTGGGGTGGGCATGCTGCCGTGTGAATCCGATGACGACGTTTCGGATGATCATGATGATGATGATGACGATGATGAGTGGATTCGAGTAGGGATTTTCCTCGTAAAATCTCTCGACATAAAACGATGGATTTGTGTGGTTGGGATCTGTTGGGCGGTAGGGGTAGGGGTTGGCCGAAAAGAGAAAAGCGAAAAAGGAATTCTCGCTAAACAATCAGGCCAATTCAGTCAAGGCATGGCGGAAAAACATGCAAACGTGGTTGTTTTTTCCTCGTTGTTTTTGTATAGTGGGTTAAATGATAATAATTTATTTTCATAAATGAGTTTTCTGTTTCTTATTTTAAATTTACTCTTGTATTTCATTCTTGCTCTCGATTAGAAAGCTTATTATATATGACCTACTTAAGGTAGAAAGGTCACTTTTTAAAAAATGCTTTTTTAATTTTTCCTTAAATAAAAACTTGCATTCCCGCCAAAATTATAAATAATCTCTAAACAGAATGAATTCCAATGATTTGCATTCCTTTCCTGATTAAGAAATATATTAATTTGCTTCGATTTATATTTTCTCCACTTTCACCTATCGCATTTCTAATTAATTTTAAAATGAATGAACAGTCAGCAGAGCGAAATTGAAAAATAAAACCAATGTTGGGAAAAGCATTGCAATGGAAGTGTGTAATCATTTTTTTCTTCTACTTCCACCCCAACCCATTAACGCTACGCCATTACTATTACGCTACGCTACAACAAGCCTCCGTTTGCCTCGAGGTGCATTTCTTCGTGTGCTGCATTCACTGCAGCAGCTCGCCCAGACGCGGTGCGGTTTAATCGTGTTGGTAAATGGTCCAGCAACGGCATTCCCAGTGGATGGGGAGAGAGCGAGAGAGAGAGAGAGAGAGAGAGCGAGTGAATGAGGGTGGTGATGAAACCCGGCGGGAATGACAGGTGGACGGAAGAATAGGAAAATGCCTCGGTGGAGGCAATTTTTAATACTCCCGGCTCGCGTAGCGTTGCGTGAAAATCGATTTTACGGCGATACAAATTCCGGCCTACGACGACGTCGAATCGCTGGTGCGTCTGCCGTTGTTGCCCATCGTCTTTCCTCATTATGAGTGGACAAACGCGCGCGCACACACACTCACACGTGTATAGACACGCATAGCATACGAACGCATAGCACTAAGGATACGCATACACTCGTTGGTCCTTTTCCCTGCCATGAACGAAGGAACTCTCCGTACACGCATCAACTCGTCTCTGGGTGGGTATTATGTTTGTTTTTTGCTTTTGTAGCAAATTTTCCACCAAAATTCGTGAGCGTGCGCGTATGCAAGTGAGTGCGTACGCACACAACGGTGCAGACAATATTTAATTGCTCTCGGAAGCGCTCTGATGCCCGTGGCTCGTCCTTTTGACACATCCGTACCCAAAACAAGTGTGAAAACAGCTCACGCACACCTACCCAAGTTCGGCCCAAAGGCACTCATATCGTCTGCACTCAGATCGACTGTTTTATTCTACGAGCTCAATGTATTATCTTACTTTTTTCTGTTGGTAGTACAACAACTTGCAAGAGTATTTGTGTATCGTTCTCTCATGGCTGTGGTCTGTGAAATTCTGAGTAAATCAGAGGCGGCCATATTTTACACTCACTTTCACGTGGGTATCTCTTTTATCTCAGTCACTCAAATTGGTTGAGCGGAACATTACATGTTAGGCTAGTGCCATCTGTCGGGGAATAGGAATAAAATTATTAGAAAATAAACCGTGGCTGATTTCAAAATCTAAAAAAGAGGAATGAATTCGATTACTCGTCTAAATTATCGATTAATCGTATTTTGCTCACAATTGTTAATGTATATTGTTTTATCTTAGAGGCTGTTTTAAAGTACAAGTTTTTATTTACCTTTGTTATTTATCGTTAAGAAGGAAATTTCAAAATTTTGCATGGAGTTGAGTGTATTGTTTTCAGTTAATATACCAGATTGCCTTAGTGGCTGTCATTTTCGTGATGCGTGGATATTACGCCAGCTGATTCAATGGCCCCCGGATAATGAGAGGTCCACTGTGTATGTAAAAAAGGTAATTTAAAGTTGATGCTAAATGACAGCAGAATGACGTTTTAGGGGTTAAATTTAGAGATGTTTTCTTAATTGCTGTTTTAATTCAATTAATTTGAATTTTTAACGATTTTTTTACTTCATAATTTTTAAACATAAAACAATAATTCGCTGCATAATGATAAAATGATGTTAAATAAAAAACAATCAACTATTCAAAAATAATTCAGCACTTTAACATATGTGTTAATTAGTTTTCAATGTAGAGTTCCAAACTCATATATTATTTTACAACTCATTGATAATTTATTTCAAAAAACAATTGTGAAGCATTATTAATTAATGATCAAAAAAATTCAGTTGCCGATGAAATACGAATGTCACTGTAATGCCTCGTACCATGGATAGTGAGACGTTCATGCGCCGCCTGATAACCTGATTCATTCTATAAATAGCCACACGATCTCGAAGCGCCTTATCAGCGCTGGCGTCGATAGTTCATCGGTTCGGAGGGGCTTATAAATGCAAACAGAAGGTGGTTGATGCGGAATGAATACATATGATGCACTTTTGTGCAGTTCATTGCGTTATTTTTATTAATTTCTATCGAAAGATGAAAATAAGCGTGGTATAAATTTTTTTATGTTGACATTGCCTGTATGAGATACATACATTTCAGTCACTTTGAAACAATCAAATAAGACCACACTTCCATGTGTAATAATAATTTGCATACAAGGTTACAATCGGCAATGGTTTGCAGTGGTCTCGAAACTACGCACCCTGGAACATTTGTCGCCTGCTTCGTGCGCATTCGTTTGGATTAAAGTTTTTTTTTCTTGTTCCCGCATCGGAACTATCGCTGGTGGACGATTTGCGCTGCAATATTCGAACCTTGGGGGTGCGAAACAAACGAAGCGACTTGGCAGCGATGGGCACTTTTGCAAACGCTGTAGTTGGCGAGACCATTTCAAACACGATAAGACTGCAGTTTAGAATGCAATCTGCTACAGATCGGCAACCGTGCCCGATGCACTATCAGTTGAAGTTTGCTACAGTAAAGAGGGATGGTGGAAGCCGAAGGGTGCGCGTTAAGATTACGCCAAAGTGTTTTTTCTTCTCTCTTTGACTGCACTTATAACTGCGAGCGTTTAAAGTGGGAGCGAACTGATGGAAACAAGTTAAATGGATACGATTTTTTGTGTGTGAATTTTTGCACATTAATCAGTAAAAACAAGCTCTTTATGCAAATCAAATGGCACGCCTGAAGGCGCAACGGTTTCATCCATGCTTTCCAATATCCAGCTCAGGTAAGGATCGGTGTCTATGTAAATTGGTGGGTAATAAATACTGCAGCCACGCGGTATGATCACATCGAAACCTCGCAGAAAGTGTCTGTCAATCGATTGGACCCGGTGGGTCGTATGCAGGGAAGCACCCGTAAATACGCTAACACAGTCATCATCAAGTGTACGTTTGGTGATCACACAGATGTGCGAATCCCCGACGTCAAAGCTCACTGCTAAGCCTTTCCACCGTTGGTGACATTCGGCCGTATCCAGGTATCTGTTACCGACCTGGGTGTCTTCGAACTTGGTGTTGGAAGCCATCGTCAGATTCGATCTCTCATAGCTGCGTGTTTCGTTCAATATGGGAAGACAGATAGGTTTCACATTCGGTTGTGACGTGTCCGCAGGTGTTGCTAGCTTTACCAACGCTATATCGTTACGATAGCTGGCACGATCGTACTCTGGATGGATGGTTATGTTTTGTACTAAAATTCGTTGGATCGGCAGCTGACAATCTGTGGTCATATTGGAATTAAGACACTCCGGTAGAGCTGCATCATTAGCAACACCAAACTTTATAAAATGTCTGAAATGAGACAGTAGATGAAAATGTTAGAAATTTTGAATTTTTTAGTTCAATTTACATTTTTAGTACAACAAGTTAAAATGCCATTTCAATAATTAGGAATTTTAGTACAGACAATTGAATTTTTAGTACAATTATGAGTTTTTAGTACAAACATTTACTATTTAGTGCAATAATGATTATTTTTAGTACACTCAGTTGGATTTATAGTACAAAGCGAACGTGCTTACTCTTGCTTCACATCAACAAAACAGTATGCCGGTCCAACAGCGTACCATTCGCTTATGAGGGTGACGGAACAACGGCTCACATTGAAAAATGGTACATTCGAAAAGACGTTCCCTATCCACGGATCAGAATACCCAAGCAGAGGCGCATTGATCCCGCAGGTGCGAAAATTAAACAAACTTCTCTTGGGCTTGTTGGCTTGCGGCACTGGATTCAAACTAACTCTCTCACGAACGGCAACCGTCGGCACACTGGGCAGTGATGTTTGTTCCTCTTTAACCTGCATACTTTCCATTATCCATTCCAGGTCCGCCAACGTTACCATTCCAAACAGATACGGACCGTAGGTAAGGTCGGAGAAAAGATTTTCCTGGTTCCCATCTATGCCATACAGGAAGTATCGCGCACGTCCATCAATTCGCACCGGCACCTGTATCGTGCTGCCCAAAGCGGAGGACAATGGCAGCTGCCTGAACTTTTCCGCCTCGATCGCACATGGGAAGTCTCCGTCGAAGGTGACAAAGTGGTTTTGTAGTAGCAACCGCTGCTGACAGTTCAGATAATCGATCATCGTGAGTTTCTTGCCTTCGGTGGCGAACGATCTGTTGGACACTAGGACGACCTGGGTCGGTTTGCGTCGGTGCAGCTGCTCCATAAACGGTAAGCAGATCGGTCTGATGTAGGGAATGGATAGATTGGCCGGAAAGAGCAGCTCTACCAGCGCAAACATCTGTCGCGGATGATCGCTCGGTGGAACGATAACGTTCTTTATCTCCACAAACTGGTGCGTTATTTCGCATGAGCTTGTGTAGCAGTTGGTAGGATCATCTGGGTTATATCTGCCCAGTATGAGCAATCGCCTACGGAATTGGGGATTCGTCATTAGCAACATAGTTGGAAAACAAATGCGAAGAAACAACAGCATATACGTACCAGGACATATTATTCGTTACACTAACTCTGGGAACCAATGCGTACCATTCACTTATTAGCACCGCTAAGCTTTTCGTCAGAGACGCCTCGTCCGTTTGATTTTCGGCACCTTGGAAAAATCCAACCCACGGAAAGATGGTCACCTTGCCCAAGTTTTGATTGCGCGTAGCAGATAAACCGCACGTGCTCATATTGAACAGACGCAAATTTTCCTTCCCAGGCTGCTGCTGTAACTTTGCCCATTCCGTCTCTAGCGTTTGCTGCGGGGCTTTGGCATTTGAAGGTTTCACTGCTTCGGGCTTTTCAAGGATGTTGTACCGCATGTTATACAGTATCCAGTCCAGATATTCGTCCAGGTTGTTGTAAACCGGTGGTGTTTCTGTCGCACAAGCCAAACCAAACAGTTCAAAACCACGTAAAAAATAACGTCCCGTATCTCCGTACGTTCGGAACTCTTGCAGTGGTGCACCACTTCTCAGTGAGCTGCAGGTTGATCCATCCTCGGGCGATAGTTGAGCACAGAATCGCTTGTTGTTCCAGCTGATTGTAAATCCCAGCGCAGCGTACTCCGTCTTACAGTGGTCTGTACTGACGAGACGCACTGGTTGGGCTGCATATGAATTCGCATGCGCCCCGAACGATGCGACGGATATGTTGACCATCTCATTCATACGGAGTTCTGGAGTAGCAGGTATGCAGATGGGTCTAATGTTCGGTAGAGTCGTATTGGCTGCGGTCAGTAGCTCGATAAGCACGATATTATTGGCAAAGTTATTGCTGTCGTATTTGGGATGTGTGATGATTCGTTCGATTTGTAATGCTTGCGTTGGGTGTGTTGAAGATTCGGAAGTACCCCCAAGTAGAATCCAGCGTCTTTAAAAATGTAAAACATCTTGTTAATTATGAATTTATAACTTTAAATACTGTACTCACTCAATACCATCGTTGGCAAAACAATGTGCAGGACCTACAGCGTACCAATCGCTTATGAGCGTTACCACACATCTTGTGTTTAGTACACTGTTCGACTCCCGGGACAGGATGACAAAACCAAGCCACGGTAATGTCCATCCCCTTCCATCATTAAGCGATGTACTAGAAGCCACACCACAGGTGCCAAAATTGAAAAGCCTCAGCTTTTCCTCATAGTCTATATCCAGCACATCGTTCTCGAAAGAAAGTACACGGCTGTCCACATACTGAACAATCCACTCGAAATGTTTTGCCACATCGGTGTAGGCGGTATACTTCAACGGATCACATAGTCCGGTATTTCCACGCAGCGGAGTGAACGATACCAAACCTCTCACGAACCATTTGCCACCGACTTCGAAAAACATTCCACCACCACTATCTCCATTACACGCGCTAACTCCTAGCTGCCCTCTGCCACAGAATATATCCGTAGTCAAATGAGTGCCGAACACTGCACGATCACTCGCGATACAAGTCAACGCATCGACCACACCGATCAGCGCTTGCTTAAGCTGGTTCGATACGACATCCCGTTCGTTTAAACCGAACCCAACGATAGTGCCGTTTCTGCCGACGATCAGCTCCTGGTTGCTGTCCATCGTCCACAGACACACGGGCTGTACGTACTTCGTCATCGTGATGTTAGTGGACAGCTTCAGCAGAGCGATATCATTGATAATGCTCGATGAACCGTACCTGGGATGTACAATCATTTCAACCAGCTCGTGTGTCTGTATGTACTCATTCTCTTCTTTCAGATCTATCTGTCCGACAGTCACCATGAGCCGGTTCAGAGGGATTTTCCCATTGGGGGTGTAGACACAGTGAGCAGCTAGAAGTGAAAAATCCACATCGAATAACATTAAAACTATGGAGAACATAGAACCTCACAACAGTGCAACCGTTAGAGTCTTTTTTTTTTAATGTGGTACGCTGGTTACCAAAGTTCGCTCAGAGAAGATCAAGAAAATAAACATACCTGTGAGAACGGTATTTTCATCGACGATGACTCCTCCACATGCGTATTCCTTCTGTCCCTGCTTTTGATGAAAGATAGCCACATGCCATGGCCAATGACCTGCCTTAGCATCAATGCCATTGTGGATGAGATACACCGATTTCACTCTACGTCTGCCACACGCTAACCGACTCTGTTGGCCATTCGTTCGAGACACCGCACACAACAACCCGAACAGTAGTAAGAGTCTTGCGAGAGTAAAACACATGACTATTTCAAATCTGCCACCTCCAACTGTGAGATCTTATTCTACTCTAAGCTAGATTCAAATCTAAGGTTGCAAATAAACGTCTATACCGAACCGTTCCGAACGTGCAAGTGATCCCCGCACGGAACGATCATCTAAGGTGACGTGCGATAATCGATGCGCTATAATCGTTAGTGCTAAGGAAGTGTGCGTGCAACGCTGTAAAAACCTTCACCGGTTGGAACGGGTTTTGCGCGTGGAAATTTGCGTGCTGTGGTAAAACCGGAAACAGGTTTTTAAATGAACCGCGGAAGTACAACACACTTATGCTCGAATTGCAATCAGTGCAATGTTAGTGGGATGTTTTTGACAGCGGATCTTTGGGTGGTAGTCGTCTAATTGTTTTACACAATACAACCGACTGATCTGCGTACCTTGAGAACTGATAGTATTCTATCAGAAGTCATCGAGCGTTGTCAACAATAAGGTCTATTGGAATCAACCAGGTCGTGTAGACTGATTGTAATATATCGTCACCCGTTATCTTAGATCTTCTTGTCTAAGATCAGATCTATTTAAAATTCCTACAAACATACGTAAAACACATTTTGATCACCTTTACGCCATTGCTGCTTTAGTATGTGCATATTTATTGGATTCAAAATGTGTAAGTTTTATCGGAATATTAATACTGCGAGTGCATCCCACCGGTCGTACATCATTTCGTGATAAATATCAATTTCTCTCTCAAATCGTATGGCAATCCCTGCGGATAGCTGCTACTCTCGTCTATATTTTCCAATATCCAGTCCAGATGCATATCCGTATCGGTGTACAGTACCGGGTAGTGGAGGGTACAGTGTTTAGGCTTAATCTCTTTAATGCCGCGCAGGAAATGTCTCTCCTCCGAGTTGATCCGCTGAATCGAGTGCAACGATGAGCCGGTAAGCAAATCGTAACACTCATTGTTGGGTGCTATTTCAAGCAGAATGCATATTTTGTGGTTTTCTATAGCAAATTGCAGTGCCATGCCCTCCCAGCGTCTTTGACATTCAGCAGAATCTATGTTCCGGCCATCAATAGTGTTTAGCAGATAGATAGAACCCGGTTCATCTTCCGAAACCGCAACCAAGCTGGAGGTGTTATAGCTGCGGATTTCGTCCAATACGGGTAGGCAGATAGGTTTCACATTCGGGTGTGATGTGTCCACAGGTCTGGCGAGCTTTACCAACGCTATGTCGTTACGGTAATTGTAACTGTTGAAGTGTGGATGGATGATGATTTTTTCCACTGGAATGCGTTGTGTTGGGTAAACGCATGAGGTTGGTTGTTCGAGCTCGGTACATTCCATCGGCGTTTCAACACTGTTAATACCGAACAGTACGGAGTAGCTGAAAATTACAATAAATTATCGTAAGTTTGGCGTGTTTTGTCCATTTCTTTAAGGCACCGTCTCCAAGACTTACTTATTGCTTTTACCGCTGAAACAACCGGCTAGACCGACGGCATACCATTCGTTGATCAAAGTGACCGCACATCTGGAGTGCTTGCTAGCGTTGAGAAAAATTTCGCTTGAAGACAAATATCCCATCCATGGAATGAAGGTACGGTTCGCCGTTTCATTCGTTGTCGGGATGATTCCACAGTTTCTCAAGTTTACCAAGCTGCGCTTGGATGTGTTTTGTACTGGCATCAAATTTACCTGTTTAGGCGTGGAACGCTCCACCACTCCAGGCCACGTTACATTGCGATGTTTCACCTTCATGTTATCCAGTATCCATGTGAGAAACCGATCGACATTGGTAAACAGTTCCGGCAGGTACGGTAGCTCATTGGGCAAGTTATTGCGCACGTTGATACCTCTGAGAAAATAGAGCCGTTGTTCATCGAACTGCATTAACGCTTGCAGTGGTGCACCGGCATTTAGCAGTAGCTGAGATTGGGCACGTTGATATGAATCCACCGCACACCATGGGACGGTCTTGGCGGAGGTTAGGAAACCCTCCTGGGCCAATTGCCGTTGACAGACCGTGGGGTTCAGCTCGGTTAATGTCTTGCTCTTAATGTCCAAGTCATCGTCCGACGACACTATCAACTCCAACGGTTTGCTTTTGTGTAGATCCCGGAGTAATGGCATACATATTGGGGCTATGTGTGGCATGGTGAAGTTGATCGGATGCTGAAGCTCCACCAGTGCGATATTATAATTGCGTGGGTCCTTACCATAGTTCGGATGTACGGAAATGCTGGCGATCGTTGCTTCCCCAAACGGTAAACAATCAGGGCCCACACATTCCGTCTGTAGCAACACATTGTACATGCCGTAAATGATTGAGCGCCTGCAAAAACGGATTTCCCTGGCATTAGTCTGATCGCGAACTATTACAATGAAAATTTTGCTAGAAGATACTTACCAGGTTGCTTGCTGCAGCACAGTATGTGCACTTGTCAGAATGTACCATTCGTTTATCAGAACACCCAAGCCGTGTGCTTTCACGTTTTGCCCCGTTAGGTCTTCCACGCCAAAGAACATCACGGCCCAGGGATTGATGACGATTTGGCCTATACGTTCATTTCGTACCAGAGCTACACCACAAGCGCTCATGTTGAACAAGCGTAGCTTTTCATTGCCCGGTTCTTGCTGCAGCTGCAACCACTGGGATGCTAACGACGAGTTGGCCGCCATACCTCCCGTACCTTCGACATCCGCCTCGTTATATCGCATGTTGTACAGTATCCAGTCCAGGTACGCCTCCAGATTATTATAAACGGGCGCTGCCTTTGAATGACAGGCATGGCCAAACAGTTCGTACCCCCGGAGAAAGTATCGTTCCTTGTTGCGCAAGATTATCCGCTCCTGCAGTGGCGCTCCGGCGATCAGTGGTTTACAATCCTGCTCGTCCTGTTTGTTGGTTATTACGGCACAGATTTGTTTGTTCTGCAGGTTCAGACTAATGTTACGGTCTGCATACTCTCTCATGCAATCGGCCGAGTCCAGATAGGTGGTGGGTATGTTTTTGTACGAATCATCAGCAAATGAAATGGACGCCACGTGTAAGTTCGTCCGGGAACTTGCTCTCAAGTCGGACATCACAGGCAAACAGATAGGCTGCACGTTCGGTTGTGTGATGTTTGCGGGGTTTAGGAACTCAACCAGCGCGATATTATCGACCGTACTGTTCGTACCAAACTTCGGATGGATGATGACACGCTGAATGCGAAGGGTTTGCGTTGGTTGCGTACAGAGCGTCGTGCCGTTGCGATCGAAACATTCCGGCGTTGCATGTTGCACTCCGTTGCCTACCAGAACGAAAGCCCTTGAAGAAAACAAGCGATTTTGGGTGTTTTAGCTGCGTGTTAGATTTTCACATTTACAATCTTTACTTGTGGCACTTACTCGACACCGTCGTTTTCGAAGCAAAGTGCCGGCCCTACAGCATACCATTCGCTTACGAGCGTAACGACACATCTCGATTTGAATTCATTGTTTGCCCGGACAAACCCGAGCCATGGTAATGTCCAGTTGGTACCGTCGCTCACATACGTAGACGATGTCAGCCCACAAGTGTCGAAGTTGAATAGCCTCAGCTTTTCCTCGTAGTCTACCTCCAGCACATCGTTCTCGAAAGAAAGTACACGGTTGTCCACATACTGCACAATCCACCCGAGGTACTTGGCCACATCGGTGTAGGCGGTGTACTTCAACGGGTCGCAAATAGTCGTATTGTCGCGCAGCGGAGTGAACGACACCAAACCTCGCACGAACCATTTGCCACCAACTTCAAAAAACATTCCACCACCACTATCTCCGATGCACGCACTAACACCCGGTTGTCCTTTAGCGCAGAACATATCCGAGGTCAAATGAGTGCCGAACACTGCACGATCACTCGCGATACACGTCAACGCATCGACCACACCGATCAGCGCTTGCTTAAGCTGGTTCGATACGACATCCCGTTCGTTTAAACCGAACCCAACGATAGTGCCGTTTCTGCCGACGATCAGCTCCTGGTTGTTGTCCATCGTCCACAGACACACGGGCTGTACGTACTTCGTCATCGTGATGTTAGTGGACAGCTTCAGCAGAGCGATGTCATTCATGATGCTGCTGCTACTAAACCCGGGATGTACGATTATCTCCTGCACACTGTGCGTCTGTATGTTTTCGCTCTCCTCTTCAAGCTGGATGCGTCCCACGTGCACCAGTACTCGGTTTACAGCGAGTACCCCTCTTCGTGTGTGTACGCAGTGAGCCGCTTGCGGTGGGGAAAATAGTTACAATGTACATTTCTCGATGCAGAAAGGTGTACTACACGCTACCCACCTGTGAGAACCGTATTCTCATCCAGTACGGATCCACCGCATGCATAATCTCTCCTTCCGGCCATTTGATGATATATCGTCGCGTGCCATGGCCAATGACCTGCCTTAGCATCAATGCCATTGTGGATGAGATACACCGATTTCACTCTACGTCTGCCACACGTTAAACGACTCTCTTGGCCATTCGTTTGAGACACCGCACACAACACGCCGGCAAGTAATAGAAGTCTTGCAAGCGTTTGGAACATAACGTTTACTATAAACCCAACTCAAGCTGGGGAATGTAACCTTATTCCAAGCAGATACAGTATCGAACTGAATACGCTCGTCTGGACTGTACCGTGTCGCACTCGTGCTAGTATTCTATTCTAGACAGCTTGAAGGGCGCACGATGTGGGATTTGATGCGATGTGGTAAATCCAAGAAACAGGTTTTCAAACATGCGCTCAGCATTCATTCGCACTATCAGTGAACTCAAAACAATTGCACATGTTTTGCCATTGGCAGACTTTATTGCTGTTTATGTGAGTTCGAATGTGCTGAAATAAATAAATCCGGAATTGTTTTAAGTCTTGAAAGTTTGTTCACAAAAAAACCCCTAGACTACAGATATCCTTCAATTCGTAGTTGGTACTTTTTAATTCTTCTAAAGCGTTCTTTACGACCCATCTTTACGATGCAACGCTACCGATAATCACCGGCCGACGGGCACTCCGGATCCGGCAGATTGGATCGATAGGGAGGGAGAGAAGCAAAAAAAAAAATACTGGAAAAAGATGAGATGCCGTTGATCAGCGTTGAACGACCGCTAGCGGACAAAAAGATAAAAACCTAGCCGGGATTTAACTCGTGAAGGTCTCGAATACCGTACGAAAAAACGCCTAAGATCGGTACGTTCGAGACCACAGCGAATCGATAAAACTGGCCGGCTAATTTCGAACAGTTCAAAATTAGGCAGTCCACGGTGGTTCTCTGCCCGAAAGTGTAGCGCAGAGGGAAGGCAGAGCCGTGGGGAAGGGTTCACCGGCGGGAAACGACAATCAAACATCTTATCATGGGGCTATTTCTTTCGCTTCTCACCCCATTTGATTGTCCATAGGGCCGGCCGGTATCGTCGTGGATCGTCTAATGAATCGCGGGTAAAGCATCACTTTTATTGCCCCCCTTCCCAACCCATTCGCGATGGGTTTGTTATCAAAACCCCTCCAGGGGGGTACTGTTCACCTGTGAATAGGGGTATGAGTTTGATAACGCTATTTGGAATCATTCAGGTGGGCTCGACAGCTGCAGGTACAGGTGGTGCGAGTGTGATTGAATTTGCAAACCAGAGTGCTAACGAGAATCGAACCTCGATGCCCATTGTCGCGTATTATTTATTGAAAGATAAATGGCTAGTTCAGCTTTTTTTGTCCATAATTATATTTATTTGCATATTTAACACGTTGTAGTAATGTTCTAAGATCACCAGGGTTCACTAGTAACAGGGAGATCTCAAGATTTTATTTTCGAAGGACCATAAAATGGGCATGAGAAGACTTGTGGGACTTGTATCATATTTTCTGGGCATTGATCTCCTTCTCGTACTAATCTTTATGTAGTGTCGATCAAGAATCCTACTAGGAAACCGTTGCGATGTCTTGTACTTTAGCAATTTGAGTCTTCTGGGGTATAAAAGTGATGATGGCTCGGAAAGAATATAGTCCGTATATCGCCTTTGAAAAATTGGACAGCAAGGTAAAATGCTCAAAAATTGTTCAGAGTATGAATCTAGCTCTCATTCGGAAGCGCTTCAAGAACTTGCTCGTCCATGACATTCTGCATGATTACATCCATTAAATTATCCGTATTCGAGCAAGACGGACTTTTTACTGCTTTTGATGCCATAAACGACTTTGGAATTGTTCAAGAAGCATATGAGTAATCGGATAGTTTGGATCTTTAAGGTAATTCTCTTTTTAACAATCACAAAAAAAGGTTCATCAATCACAAAATTCATCTCATCACTTCCCCGAAAGCACCTCAAACGTTTACCCGTTGATGATGGCCATCTTTAAGACGTCATTAGGTTTTCTGTAGTCTGAGATTCTTGATATCTTGATCACTTTGGTGGAGGACCGCCTCGTATAATAATGTCTTCAGTTCTAATGTTGATGTTATTCGAGTTCGTATCGTACGGGGTTCCTTTGGTTATGATGTCATTTGCATCTTTGACATTCATGAAGGAGAGGTAATACTTAGTTTATGTTTTACTATCTTCTCAGTAAATGTATCCACAAAGATAGAACATTATTTAATGTCCTTTTAGAATAAGAATTTATTATAATCGATTGTGATTCTACTCCTAAAGTGTACGTTAAATTGTACTTATCAAAAGTCAGTGAGCGTCGAATCTGAATACGAACGCCGAAGGAAGGATTGAGCATAGAACGTTAAACATCTTCAAGGTCCTTAAATGAAGAATATTGAAAACTGACCTAGAACTTGTAGTAACTCTTCAGATGAAGGCCTTGGTGGTTGCCCACTTCTACTTACTGTTACATCCGCCACTACTTGACATTTTATTCTATTTTATAGGCCCAGCAAGGTAAGAACTACTATCATAATCTTCTATCATAAGGAGCGGCCTAACACGCTCTCACAATTGACACAGTTTGAATGTGATGACGTATGGTATCGTTGTGACTGAGCAACAACTTGTTGCTTTCTGTTCACCCGATTCGAATTCAAACACTATTACCAACTTCTAGCCGTTGTCTGTAACTGGTCATATGTTCTTGTAATACCGCAGCGCCAGAAGACATTGCCCTGGTTAAGAATAACTCCTTCCCTGTAAACCTTTGAAGTGTTACTGCGCCACCTAGCAGAGGCGGTACGGAACAGTAACCGTCACGCACGCACGTGTTCGTTTTCGTGCATTCATAAATCTGTCCCGAAGTTCGAACGATGCGTCGAAACACGCATCATAAGCTCGGTAGTGTGCAATGAATTGCTTTTAACAAAACCTTCGCTCACTGTACTGTTAAACGTAAACAAAAAGCGGACGCCTGGTCGCTCACCGGTCGCTGTCAAAGTAGTGTGCAAAGCTGTCAAGCGTGGAACGGAAACAGAAGAACAACCAACGTTCAAGAAGGGTTTTTGCCTGTAGAGGAGAATGATAGGAAGCGGTAGAAAACTATTGGTTACCGTTTCTAAGGCAACGGTCGAGCACCGCGCTGCAAATGTGTTGTTTGTTTCTATAGCGAGACGTGTCAGTCTTACCAAGCCTTTCGGTACGTGCTGACTGGCATTTCTTTTCGGGGGTTATTTTCCTTTTTTCGGCAGTAATTATTGTGCACTTGTGGAAAACCACAAAAAGAAGCAAAATTCTAGTCGGTTCATCTAAATCGGGATTGTGTTTTAAATTGTTTGGAAGTGATTTTACTTACGCTACACATATTGGGCCAACCGGCTGCTAGAAAAATCTGTAAATGGCGAAAAAGGGAGGAGTTCAGCAACTGCAGACGGAAATCAACACGGATGATGAGTTTGAAAAATTTCTCGAACGTGATGGGTTGCTCGGTTAGTTATAGTGCAGATAAGGAAGTAAAGTAAAACATGTTTAAAATTGTTGTTTTTTTTACTTATGTACTGCAACAGTGCTGGATGTGTACACGGAATGGTGTGGACCGTGCGTGGGCATGATTGGAAGTTTGAAGAAAATCAAACTGGAGCTCGGTGGCGACAATTTGCAGCTGGCTATCGTATGTAGAGAGATGTGAATGGACTTCAGGAATGGATTCATTTCGTCTTTATTTTTCAGTGCAAATCGGATGAAATAAGTGCGCTCAAAAGGTTTCGCAACAAAAGCGAACCAACCTGGCTGTTTGCTTCGGTGAGTGACTGTAAACGTATATTTAAGATTTTTATCATTTAGTATATTAAGATAGAAACGATTTAAAGCCCCATTTTTGCTTTTTCTCCAATCCACCTTAAAGAGAAAGCGATACAATACAACAACCTTTAATTTGAGTATTTTGGTCTGATGTTTATCAAACATAAACCCAAAAGACAACTTCCACCGTGGCTAACAAATCAGCAACGACAGGTTTATGAAGCTGAGCTGCCAGCCAAGCAGCGACCAAAAACAAATGGTTAATACAATCCGATTCGACACAACTGTCCCACAGAGTTGACTACATTATAGCCATTCCATTCGACGAATGGCAAATAAATGCATTCAAAGCTTGTATAGATGGTCTTGCCGTGGCACGCGATCGGTTGCAAAAGTCCTCACTGGCAATGCTGACCGTCAGCCTACAGTTATTGACAATGTTTGGTGAATCTCGAATTAATTATGTTTTCAATTAAATAATAAGATGCAAAATGTAATGCAAACGTTGCTTTCGCTAGGAAAATTCTTTTCCATTAAACCGCCTAAATGTATGCAATATGCATCACAAAGTTGTTCACATAACGTCGGCACACTCGCGGTATATTACTGTACCGGTTCTTCTGCTTATTTCAACCTACAAACTTTGACCTGATTTTGCTTCGCCAGCTCATTACATGCGGCTAGCAGCTGTAGAAGTTTGTAAGAATTTGTTGCACCAGTGAAGCTTGAAGGTTATTCGCGTGTACCGAACCGGTGTCGTTCGGCTGTCATGTCGTGTTGGACGTAAATTAGAAAAAGAAACTCATTTTAATTGAGGCGCCGCCGACCGTCCGAAGGAGAAAATTACAATTTTGCTTACCTACTAACCCAGGCCAAAGGAAAGCGAGAGGCAAAATGATTGTGGTTCTATTTTTACCACAAAGCCAAGCAGAGAACCCCCTTTTGGTGCCGCTTTCGCAAACAAATCGTTTCAATTTTTATCGAAATTGGTCACGCATCCGGGCGAGCGCCCGTTTGACGCTCGGTGACTTGACGGAAACGCGCCCAATACCTCTAATCGATACAAGACGCCGGTATTGCATGTTGGTGGTCGGGGGAGAGGAGGGAAAGTAAATATTTTCTCCCACCGAAATGCGCGTACGAGCAGACATAAAAGGGACGTTTACGATAAGTCCATAAACCGACCGGATGAACTGTCGAAGGCATTCAGTTTAAGCCGTTCGTTGTGGGAACACAGATTTTATTTTTGTTCATTTTTGCATGCCACCATTCTTCATTGTGGGTTTCGGAATGTAAACTAATAAAGTAGGAACATACAATCAATTAAATCGATACGCAATAACATGCTATTGGACCTATCTTTATAGCTCGTTGTTTTCATTTGCTGTGGTTTTGGTCATAAAATGCCGCAAAGTGACCTCGGAATGTTTGAATTTCATTTCCGCGAAAAATAAGCTGTTCTGTTTTCTTTTAGCTTTCAAAATGTAACATATATTTCAATACATTTTATTTTTCCATCAAATCATCTCCACTAGCATGGAAAGATCGTAAATCTCATGTTCGGCACCAATGTACCGAAACTGATCAATCTCATCACCGAAGAGCTGGACATCGAGTTAAAATGTCGAGCAGGTGAACTCGAGCGCTCCTACTACGAACTATGGGAACTCACGCCCGAAGAGCAGGAGCGCGAAGATGTCCGGCAGGAACGCGAAGAAGAGGTGGCCCGGATCGAGAAGGAAGCGGCCGCGAAGAAACGGCTCGACTACATCACACACGTGACGGACGAAATCATGACCAACATACCGGACATGGGCATAACGCTGTTCATGCCGCACGTACACAAGGACGTGTTTAAGAAGCTGCACGACCACGCCGAAAAGCACGATCTGCACATGAAGGAGAAGCGGTTGGTACATCTGAACCCGAAGATGCTGGAAGTGTTGCATTTCGAGTGCGAGAATCGGCTGGCGGATGATGTGTTTGAGCAGATCTACTACAAGGACATTCAGGCGTACGTGTGGAAGCTGACGGAAGGTGAAACCCGTTTGCCGGAGGAAGTTATCGGTGCGTTCGTGAAGATTATTACCGAACCGGTGGAGGTACTGGATGCGGACGGTAACGTGGAGAAGGTGATCCCGCGCATGATCGAACCGCTCGAGATGTTGTACAACGCGAACGATGGCACCTGGAAGATGGTTTCGAAGTTGCCACCGCAGAAGAGTGCCAGTTCGATTGCGACTACCAACTCGTCTGAGTCGTCCCAGAACGCGTCGAAGGAAACGTTCGACGAGGACGCATGTCCGCGGTTGATCATACCGGGTGTGTGGACACCAACGAATCGGCGTGCCAATGCGGCCCTCTTCTATCTACTCTTCCGTCATGTAAGTAACCACATGGGGTTATTGCTGTGGGCAGTTAATATTCTTTTCTTCTCGTTGCCACTCACACACAGCTAACGGAGCACTTTCTACCACCGGATCCTGTACCGGAACCACCCCACATATGCATGGTGTTTGACGCTTACAAGAAGCGGGACGTACTCGAGGTAGCGATGAACGAGAAGTACAAAACGCAAGTGATGGCATTCGGGTACTTTAGTACCGGTGACCCAAAAACGGCGGAACTGATCGCCAAAACAACCGAGCGCTACACGACCAAACGTCCGAACGTCAACGACAAGCTGATCATGAAGGTGTCGAAGGCGACGAGCCACGCGATGCTTGCGCTCACCGCGATGGGTCCCTGCTACGTCAGCCAGAATGCCGTCGAGGGACAGGAAGAGTGTGCGACACTGTTCCCACCGAACTACAACTTCGTCGAGGAGGAAAACGAAACCGGTGAGGTGGAGAAGAAGAAACACAAAAAGAAGCGACGTGGCAAGAAGAGCGACACTTCGGTATCGTCCGCGGCGGATTCGGCCGTCTCCACAACGCCGTCGGCGGAACCGGGTGCGGACGGGCAGGGTGAACTGGGTACGATCGGTGAGGGTTCCACTGGTGAGGAGGGTGAAACGACATCCTCCTCCCAGAACTCACCGGAAAAAACGGGTGGAGATCCGGAAGAGGGCGCTCCGTCTTAAGACGTTTCCACTAGGGAGTTAAAATGCTGCAGTTTAAAACCAAAAAAATCATTACTTTTATTTTCTTCAATACTCACAATTAAAAACATTACATTCAATAACGTAACTTGTCTCGTTACTGAACTTAAAATACACAATACATTGGAATGGCATCGCCGGACAAAGCGCGACGAATACAGTCGAACCGTATCGCCCTACGAACGAATTACCCGTATGCGCACGAACCCTGCCTGGTAGCCGATGGCGTAGTACGTGTACGAGAAACTGTTCGGATTCCAGCGGATCTGGTTTAGCCGGACGGCTGGGTAGTGATTGAACTTGGTGCGACGCCACGTTTTCAGATGCAGCGCTGCCGTGTCCATTGCGTTGGGGATCTGAAGATAACCACGCGAAAGAGAAAGACGTAAGTGAGATTTGGTTCAAGGTCAAATATTGCAAAGATGCAGACCAGTGTTAAAGTTTGATGAAAACAAAATAAAATAAGCGATAAAATTATATTACGAGTTAAATAAACAATAAAGTTGAATTATAATGCAGCACAACTAACTTACCTTATCAGTATCGGAAAATATTAGGCCATATTCTTCGGAGAAGGCTTTGTACCGCGAAACGTCAGCGGAATCGTCGATCGCGTTTATCTTCACTGGGATTGTCGTCGTCAAAATCTTTTGGAAAGAGAAAGCGGAAATCAATTTTACTATGAAGATGCGTGGTCGCTATAACTGTACGGTATTTAACACCACGTTAAGAATTACGTCCAACAGTACACTTGCTAGCGTGACCGTCTCTCGACCGGAAGGTACCTAGTTCAAATCTACTATGGCGAAATAACATAGACGCTCGCGCGCGCGCACCCATGGAAAAAAATCTGCGAATTCCCCCTACTATTATTTGCCGTCTTCATCAATACACGTGATTTTTGAATCCTCTCACACGCGCTCTCACCTTCGTTTGCAAAAATCATTCAAATATTACATTTTTTTCTCCTCTTTCTCTCCCCTCCAATAATTTTATATATGCGTTTCCGCAATTTTTTTAACATAAATATAAGTAAATCTGCTTCGCGATTTCCTACAATTTTCTTCTTACTGAGAAGCATGTTCCTTTTAAAAAAAAAACTGAACATGAGCGCATCTTACCTGTGCTAACTTTTTGTAGTTCATGCCGAATACGAACGGCACCGGCCGGTGGCATACCAAATCTCCTCCACTGGTAGCAACTGCATTCGTACTGTGCCAATCATTCGTGCCCAGATCTGTCGTTTCAGAACCGATCGTAAATATGCTGAACATTCGCAGACCGATGTCGCGCGGCTGATGTACACTGTACGCACACCGATCGATGTACAACGCATCGTCGTACGCGATCACCAACACCGGAAAGTGCAGCAACCAGCGTACGGCAGAGATACGGCTGCGCATTACCATACTTAACGATTCCTGCGGTTGATACAGGTTGCAGCGCAGATCGTACACCTTCATCCGTCGATCGGCATTACACACGACCAGATACCTTGAGCCGGAGCTGTAATGTAAATCCAGTGCGCTAATGCAGCCACTGCTCGAATGTAGCAGCTTGTGCACGGGCAGTAACGTTCGGATACCATTTGTCGTTCCGCAAAGCAATGGTGACGTAGCGGCTAGATTCCATACCGCAACAACACCATTAGAGTAACCGGCCGCCAACACGTTGTGTCCCTTTTCGCGAGTCCACGCAATGCGGACCACACTGCGCCCGGTAAAATCTGCTGCAGGATGGGTTTCTGATCCAACGGTGACGCTAAGCGATAGAAGCAGCACCGGCCGAAGGTGCAAAACTCGGGGCGCTGTACCGGGAGTTTCGTTTTCCGGGCCTACCATACTACGACTCAATGCGTACAAATGGACGTCTCCATCGGAACCAGCTACCGCTAGCAGACCTAACCGATCCTGATCATCTCCCTTGGCAGGATCATTGTAACACCCGCTAGGACAGAAGGCCACTTGCCAGATGGGGCCGTAGTCACATGCGATGGCGAATGCTAGCCGTGGACATCGAAGCGTAATTTTCGTTTTTCTATAAAAATTAAAAAGCGAATATTGCATGAAATTAAAAACCTGATTAATTATTCTTACAATGATGGCGGCTCGAGGAGTATTAAAGCATTAAAATCCACCACGAAAGATGACACACGGCCATAGTCCACAGTGTAAACGCAAAGTAACAGATAAATGTCTCTTGTTTGCCGGAGCCATGGGTTCAAATCTCACTTTCTCCCTGTTTTATGAATTAAGATTTTGCGTTTATGTATAAGGGATTTTTATGTTATTGTATAATTGAGAAATCTTTTTTATCGTTTTATGATGCAAGTGGTAATATAAAATTTGACTCAATTTTTAATAAAACAAATTTAAAATTTTAAAATCGTCCTCTCGGGTTTTTTGTGCACTGTTCCATGTAGTGAGGGATGAACACAACAACATTCAAGAATTGCCGTTTTTTTTCTATGTATAACATGTTGTATACAGGATTTTGATATAAAAAGGATGAGGATGGTGGTTGCACAAGGAGATATAGTGTTATCTATGGTGAAATCATTCAGTCGTCAACATTGTGCCATAAATACTGAGGTGGTGTCATACAAACGAGAACACGATACTAACCCAAGATTTTCTATGGGACCGACGTTCCAGATCTGCACTAGACACTTGCGCGAATGGGACACAGCCAAATCCTCACCGTGGTAATACTCATCGTAGGTCTGTTTGCAAGCTACCGCCAGGAATTGATCGCATTCCTTCCCACAGTCATCCGGCAGGGGTAGCCAATCGAGCGATACCACTGGACCACCGCAGTAGAACATCGATTCACACCCAAGCGCTTCACCATCGAATGTGTTCTTCTGCTGCCATCGGTTGGCGAACGATTTCGGTTCATATTCCGGATCGTACTTCGCCGAGTTGCACTGTACGTATCGCATCGAGTGCGTTACTTTCGGGAGGTAGTCCTTAACGTTACTGACCGATCGGAGGTATGACGTATCCATGTCGGGGCGTAGCTCGCTGAACAGCAACCGAGCGGTATAGTGTTCCCGGCGGAACTCGTGCGTCCACTTTACGGTCATGAGATGATAGTTAGCCTTATCCTGCTTATATTCGATCGATTCCTGGAGCACCACTGGAAACAAGAGAAAGCGCATAAATTGCATCTCAATCGTTCGTGTGAAAATATTAATCCTACACTCTTACTTTCTTTGTACACTTCCGTTTCCTCGGTGCCGCCACCGGCTGTCGAAGTATCTAAACACTCCGACGATATGGCTTTATTTGCTCCTGTCTGCTTTCCGGCGCTTTTCTTACTGTTCCCCTTCCCGGGACATTCGCCATTCTTCTTCGACTTTGATTTGTTTGACGCACCAGTTTGCTGCTTTTTGCCTTTGCCTTTTTTCGATTTCCCCAACCCTGCTTCATCGCTTTCCTCGAGGGCACTACTGCTGTAAGTATCATCCGTACTTGCACTACCATCACCACTAGCCATTAAAGCGTCGGAATCGTTGGCTAAATTGGATGACGTCCGATGCCGTTCGGCAATCTTTCGCAGCGTTTGTGGATGTGCAGTGGCAAGGTGTTCGTGGATCGATTTCTGATCCGTTGCCATGTACGCACATTTCGCACACTGGTAGAGGGGTTTCGGATCGAGACTGTCACCATTGTACTCCGTACGCATGTGTTCCGACGTCATGCCAAAGAACGGACAATCGATGAATGCGCACTTGACTTCGCACGATTGTTTCAGATGGGACAGCCAACATTGCATGATGGCGTTGCTCACTCCACGACCACATATCTCCAGTACCAGCTGCGGGTTATAAGAAAAAGTTAATAAAAAAAACCAATCCTCTATCGTTGTATATTGTACTAGGGGCGTTCGGGGTAAATTTTACATATTTATATCACATACAAAAGATATAAAGAAGATTCCCTCTACTCTCACGGAATTGCCAAATTGAACCCGAACACGCTGTATATTCACCATAAGGCGTACCTCACTGTATAGCTCTTCGTTGATTTCTTTGGCGATCGTTTTGATCTTCTGCTCAGCGCTAGAAATAATCACAAGATTTAAATTCAACAATCATTTTGATAAGCTCTCCTCCTCTGCACGCTTACCTGGCAACAGATTTCCGCTTCTTCCGTCCACTCGCAGTCGTTTCTTTGGTTGTTTCCTCATTGACGCATGTTTTAGATAATGCAATCTGACGCTGCTGTTCCTTCAGCACACGGCAGTGTTGCTGCTGGTGGATCGGCAAGCTGACCGCTTTCATCTTTCGTCCGCAATGTTCACAGCTTGTCTTGGCCTGTTCCAGCTCCTGCTCCGACAGCCCGCACGAGTTCATATGGGATGCCATCCCGAGGCCGGATTTTTTCACCGTCCCACACCGTTCACATTTCACCTCCGCGCGGCGCTGAAGCTTCATGAATCGGCCAATGGCCGCTGCAACCGCTTTCACATCCTTCATGTCAAACGGGTAATCGATATCGACACGATACGTTGCCCCATTGTGCTGGTTGTAGTGTTCCTGCCAACACGACTGAAGCATCTCCTTACCACAGTTTGCACATTTGACTAGCCGATTTTCCAGTTCGACTGCATCCGTCAGTTCAGTGGTACCGGATTGCGATTGTACTGCTGCGTGTTGCTCCTGCTCCTGCCAGTCTAATGTATCGTTTGGATTGATGAATTCTTCCCTATCTACATTCGCCGCTTGGTTCGACTTTGCCGATCGCTTACGATCTCTCCGCTGCCCAGGTACTTGGCTTGGTGCTCCGGATGACAGCACTCGATTGTTGCACACGTTGATCACATCCAGTACTCGGGGTGGTGCTGTCGCTGACTCGCCGGCAACCTCCGTGATCACGTACTGTGCATCTAGATGAGAAGCTTTAGAATGTTGGGAAGCAGTGGGCAATTGAGAGCTTACATTGGTAGTGCTACTACTAGCGGTAGTGGACATGGAACGATCGGTGGTGCAATCGACGGTGGCAATAGTGCTAGCATTCGTACCACCAACCCGCGTCGAACGTTTCTTTCGCCGCAATTTGCGCCTCTTGCCGGGTTTCGTATCTTCGCTAGAAGAAAGATCGCCGTCACAGCTAAGGCTGTTGGGTCTGGTGCCGCTACTGATGCTGTTGCTACTGCTAGAGTGTCTTCTTCTGCCTTGCCTACTCCTGCCCGACCGATTCAACGTGTCACGACGAGTTTGCTCCCCACCAGGAAGATCTACATCCCCATCGACTGTATTCCATCCTTCGGCTGTATCATCCCCAATGTCCGTGCATTGTTCCGTCGTGTTGCAAACGGGGATTGTTTTTATTGTACTATTGGCCACCACCTCTCCTGTAGATAATCCATCCGACGAGCAGTCGGAAACTACATCATCGTTTGATGCATCCAAGCTATCGTCGTACCGTGACATCTGGACCGCTGAAGTTATGCTGTATTTCAGTCTCTTTTGTTGGATCGTACGGTTTGAAATGCCTTTCCCCAAACGTTTAACCGGCCGTTTCCTGACAGCAACTCGTTTCCATGCTGTTCTCCTCGTACGACCCGCTACTTGTACTTGCGTTCCATGAGTATTGTTCGTTTCGGCTACCTTCGGCGATGTGGATTTCATTTCCCGTGTTGCCTCTTCAGCACCGGCTCGTGTATCACAGGTTGCGGCATTTGTTTCGATTGTATCACAGCTTTGATTGTGCTCCTGGGTGACATTATCGTCGATCCTTGGCCGCATTGGATCGGCGATCACCATTTCAACGTCAGACATCGAACCCCTTGATGTTTGCGCGTGCTTTATCTCTACTTCAGCCTCTGCTGCTGCTTTATCACAGATGATGGAACGTTGTACGTCATCTCTTTGGTCATCTGGTTTACCGTCCCCGGAACGGATTACATTTTGTGGTGTGCTACTACATTCTCCCGATTCTTCCACCTGCAGCAAGGTGGTATTGGAAGGTGTTGTTTCAGCGGACTCACCACCGTTCAGCTTAAGCCTATTAAGAACGCGTTTTAAAATCGTTTCTTCAATCAACGAGCCTTCGTCCTCTGACAGTGTCGCGGGGGATGAACAATCGTTATCCGCTACAACGATCGCCGAAGCTCGTGTTTGTTCGCGTTCTTTCTCTTGTATGTATCGTTGCAATGGCGAAATCGTACGCACTTCCTCGTCCGATGATGAAACGTAATTACAGCGTCGCTTCTCCTGGTTCACTACATCCTCTATAAGAGTGTCATAGTTTACGTGCTTAAGCAACAGTTCCATAAATTCGTCTCTCTTTTTTCTTCTACCTCTTTTCCTTTTCTTTTTGCTACCGAGCTGACGGCCAGAAGTGGACGGCGACGTTGGCTTAGTGGTGGGTGTAGCGATCGGCTCATCCATCCATCCTTCCTCTTCGCGATCGTTTTCATCGCCCAGCGACATAACACGATTTTCACGACGAAACATTGCCATAGCCACGATAACATCGACACCGGTCGCTGTCTGATCCATCAGATCTGGAGCAGGTATTGCAGGATATTCTTCTTCCGCCAATGTTTCGACATTCGGTTCCACAGAGTTTTCAGCTTCACTCACATTCCCGCTTGCAGTATCACCTAAAATTTCCACCATATCTTCGCCATCTGATCGATCAGAGCCAACAACGCTTTCCTGTGGATTGGGTTTATCGTTACTACTCGCCTCCATTTCTTTTGCAACCGTTTCGATGAGGTTTTCTTGTGTATTTTCGAGCCTTTCGTCCTCACTATCCGAAATGATTACAGTGGTCACGTCTGATAATGCTGTTTTCGAGGGAGCAGGGAGATGCATAATGGCATCACCTTCATCCTGTGCAGGTGCTACTTGAGGTTCTATCTTTATAGTATCCATTTCTATTTCATCTTGTGCTGAAGACAACTTAGTACCTGTGCCACAGTTTGTGTGAGGATCACTAGCAGCTGTTCGGTTCTGATTCAGTACAGATTCCCCTTCGATTTCTTCCACCACTTCCGCCTTTGGCATCGGTAGTGTAGATTCGCGTTTGCTTTCTTCGGTCGCAGCACTTGTTTCGAGTTCTTCTAATGGTTCCTCACTATCTCTCGCAGCTTCCAAAGATTTCCGTGTCGCTTCCAGAGCCAAATCAATCGAGCGCGATCTGCACGCAAAATCTCGTTCGGCGCGTTCAATGGATGAAATGGAAAACCCTAAAAACTCATTCGTTGCTGGCTGCTCACTGGTTTTAGCTGGTTCTGAGACGTGATCACTTACTGTAGGAGCGTTTGGTTGCACATGGTTATCCGTTGCGCATTGAGTCACCAGATTTGAAGTCATCGCAATAGTTTTACAGCTGATCGGTTGCATCTTCTTCGAAACGCATTCTTTGATCTTTTGCAATGTGATCTTGCTATGAGGATCAGCTCTGTTCTGCAAATTCAGCCGACCTGCAGGGCCGTATTGTCGTACGGGGGTCACGCTTGATTCTGTATCCAAAGTACCGGACATTTTGCTTTCATTTTTCATTCTTAAATTTTTCAACGACTTTGCGCGCAACTTGTCCAATGTGTCGGATGAGCAGCCCGTTCCATAATCAGGACGATCTTCAGCTGCCAATTTGACCGAACCAGCGTTCGATTGTTGCTTTGGCATGGCTGCGCTGTTGTTGTTGCCCGACGACGATGACGACGAGGTGGAGGTGAGCGAGGATTGACTGTCATGATCAACAGCGTCACAACCATCTATTACGATCTTGGGAACGATTCGAGGATCAACCGGTACGTCCATCGGGATGGGCAAAGAGGGACTGCTCCGTACAGGCGAAACGGTCACCGTAATGTTTGGTGTGGGCAGAGGGGGAGGAGCGGTGTTTCCGTAAGGCACATATTTTTCAAATGTTGGCCGAACGGTTACCACAGGCTCGGGAAGGGTGCAGGTGGGTAATCTCGCCGGTACGGTATTCATGAAGGCCGGATATTGAGCGTTTGTCTGCATCGTCTTCGGTAACACGGTAACACTAACGGCAGGTGGAACCAACGGTGGATTCATTTTAACAGGACTAGCGGAAGTAGCGAATAGTGGCGGGTATGAAGATGATGCAGGCTTATGGCAAATAAACAATTTTGGATACTGATTGGCATTATTCGAAGAGGCAATAGCTGGAGATCCCCCAGTCCCTGCCGCAAGCTCCATAATCTGCTGTGATAATGGACTCGATACAGCGGTGGAGGTACACTGTGACGCGGTAGCAACGGGAACCGAACCATCGTTCTCTTTCAACGGGTTTTGCTGTGTAATCATACCAACCTGCGAAATCGGGGGCAAAATTATGTGCGAAATAATATTTATCCTGCAGTCGTCCCCTGGAACACCAATCAGTGAAGGTACGGGTGGTCCAATGGCAATGGGTAGGACCGTTGGTTCGTATGTGGGTGGATTTGGAGGTTTACTTTCAACTACCCCGTGTGAAACAGCCATTTCATCCTTTTTAACTGTATCGGCGACCGGGACTGCCCGTTTGATTTTACTTTTTCTTGAACTATTCAGCAACAACTGCCGTTGCTCGTCCGTTAGTTGATGTACCTTTTGTATCTTTTTCACTCCGGTAACCGGTCCACCAGTGTCGGGCTGTTTTGTAGGCACAGGCGATAGCTTCACAGGAGATGGCGGCTTCGTACTGGAGATGGTTTCTTTGGGGGAAATGTTTTCGAGACGTGTTTCAAGCACTGGTAATCGGGTTCCTGCTGATAAACCGGAAACATTTTTCTCGCTGGACGGTTTATCGGACACGGTTACAATGAGCGGTGTAGATTGATTCTCCTGATTCACCTGTGATGTTGTTCGGAGGGTTGCGGCTTGCTTAGAAGCATCCAGAATTGCCTTGCCGGACGACGGTGGCTTCGTGCCTTTGGTCACTTTCTTACCGATGCTAGACTTTATCAAGTTCGCTATTTCTGGTGAGAGTTTGTTCACGCTAATTGCACGTTTGATAGTTTTGGTTACAGTTGCCGGAACTGGAATGCTGGGAGTGGTTTCCGGTTTTGCAAGTGCAGGGGAAATGTGTACTTCTGTAACCGGAATAACGGAAGCCGGTGTAACGCTATCCGTTTTATCGTGCGGGATGATGGAAGTTGCCGGTGGGGATACCGCCGGCACGGAACTATTCAATTGTTCGTTTTTCAAAGCTGTAGAATTTTGAACATCGATACACTTTCTTACTTCGTCTGCATTGGCCGCTTCTTCGGAATTATGTTGAGTGACAGTACTTTCAACAGGCTCGACACATACGTCTTGGGGGGTTTGTTTTGATTTCACCGGTTGCTCGCTTAAGGTGGTTTGCGTTGGAAGATCTTCAGCCGACCTTAGTTCACCACCCGGATGTACAGCCAACATCGGTTCTTTACTAGCGGTCGCTTCATTTGAGTTTGTAGCACAATCAAGCTTTTCCACACAAGAGGAACTTCCCTTCACCGGGGTCATGGAATTTTTCAGGATAGATTTAGCTGGCTTTTGTGTTTGCGGTATAACAACTTTTGGCTTTATCCGACGGAATGCGGAAGCTGCCGGTTTGGAGGATGCAGTGTGGTTGTTTTGCACATCCGGTTTTTTTACAGCAATCGATTCTACTGCCACCACTTTCGGTATACTTTTGTCCACCGGAACGACTGTTTCAGTTTCCACCATTGGTGTCATTGGTTGCTCCAAATCCATCGTTTCCGATGCTGCCTGCGGTACGTCACTTGTCTCATCTTTGGCAGGAGGAACATTATTCGTACTTTCCTTAGATGATGCACTTTTTGTTGAGTTGTTGTTGCTGAGTTTTCTCGCCACCACAGCGGGGACAATTTTTTGCCGACGGAAATATTTACTGCCACCTGTTTCGCTGGTGGTTGCGGGGGAAGATTGCTGTGCCTTCTTGGATGCAGTAGACATTGCGGTACTGTGTGTGTAATGGCGTTCGCTAGCAGTTGGCTGTTATCTCAGTGTTCCCCGCCGTAGGTAGGCGGGGGAAGATGAATGGGTCTGCGTGTACCGGTGATGAAATGTGACGCAGAAATCGAACCGGCAGTAGGAGGGCGTGCGGGCAGAAGTGGCAGCAAATAGTAGCAACAGCAAAAGAGGCACTTTCCCGGCTGTGGATTAATGACGAGAAATAGAATTAGAACGAGAGTGTTGCGTACACGCACCGCGCGGGGCTTTCTTCTCGTTTTTCTTATGTTCATTTAAATGCCTTCACTGTTGCCGATTGGCGATGTCAATCGACCGAAGGAAATGCAGCACTGTGGCGAAAATGTGTATGAAAACGGAAGTAAAAACACGTGGAGATATGACTTACACCTTCGCTTTTAGTGTTCTATCTCTCTCGGTGGTTGATCTTTTAGCAAGCAAAATAAAATGGGACGTAATTTTTCCTCTTCTTCACAACATCACAACACACGCGGGGTCTTGCTCTTCCGTCGTCACTGTATACGCAATAGCTGTTTTCTATATACAAATTTTCGTAGTTACAAAAACTTGGCTAAAACGCGAAAATCAGCTGATCCCTTTTTGATAGAAAAGATGAATGGCTTAACCCTCATCCGCACACGATATTCAGATTCGAACCTTCAACTTGTCGCCTGCGTGTTATTAAGTTAACAAGTTTGCCACGAGAAAACAACCCTGTCGTCACACTGAAACGCAATCAAGTAAGCCAGCCTTTTGACAGCACTAAAAATAGAATCGTGCGTTGGCTAGACGAGAGCTGTCATTAATGTCACGAATTGTCAAAACGTACGAAAGGGTGAACAAAAAAAAATACACGCTCGTTTGCAACTTTTTCCACACCCAAACTAGGCAAATTTTGCAGATCTGCTGATGGTTGATAGCCATTGCGCCGTCGATGTTTTGCACCTTCCATCCGTTCGCCTGTCCTTCCGTTCAAATAAGCGACCTATATTACCTGTCATCTCAGATCTACGCATCATACCGGCAACGTTATGGTCAATCGGTTCGGAAGGAACCAGACTGGCTAAATCCGGCTTGATGTCTTCTGTTTCCATCTCCATGCTCTCCACTACATCCGCGGGCTCCTCTTTGATGCAAGTGAGGAGAAAATTGGACGCATCCATGGCTACTGTTTGGATGTTTATATCCGTGCCGCAGTTTCCCGTCTGCAATGGATTTTAAATCCGCACGCACACGCACGCACACAACTTCACCTGCTTGCAAAGATGCCACTGTAAGCGCGAAACACTTTAACACCACCTGGAACCACCGTAAAGTACAGACACGAGAACCTTTGTTACAACAAATCACAATTACCTGTTGTACTTGTACTGCGAGCAAATGCGAGCAATCCTGCCAGCTGTAGTCTGTTGTCGATCCACCGAAATTGATTCGATCACGACCAAATGTTCAAGCGCAGTGTGTCCGACTCATCAGATTCGTTCCATGGGAAGCACTATTGGATAGTGGCGTATCGTTATTTGAACGTATACGTGCTTTCTTGTTTGACGAACGAAAGGTAATTGCGTTAATGCACCAACTGCACTTATTTCACAGCTTAGACCGCTTTATATATAACATTCGCCACCAACAGCAGCACCCAAACCGCTTCACAATGGCGTTCGCGAAGTTGCACAGGAGTTGCTGTGTGGTACATCGCCAGTGACATTATGCAAAACAAATCATTTCAGTTCTTTTACAATTGATAAAATGAACTTTTTTCTTCCACACGACAGTGATAAAACTGACCATGAAGTAGCGGTACTCACCGAAAAATATGAAAATGTGCTGTACCAAACAAACAGAAAAAACAATGGATTTTTTACGTTTGACGGAAAAGAACTTGGAAAAAGCGAAGTTCCACGTTTTTATACTCCAAATATTTGTATGACGAATGTAATTTTCATCGAGTGGAGTCGAAACTAAAGCCAAAGTGAAAAAAACTCAAAAGGGAGTTTAAAATCCCTATTTAATAAATGTGGATGTTGCTTCATCCACAGTGCGAAGCAGATTCCAACAAACGCAGGTTTTATTTAGTCACCTGGATGACACTTGGAAATAAACAGATTTGTTTTTCTTTGCAAAAAATAGCTTTCTCTTGCACAAATTGTATGAAACGTGATTTAACACGTAACGCGATTCCATAAACGGCTGTATGTCACGGAATAAGTGGTTTTTAACATTCATTTCCGACGAAAACTGTTTGTTTATGAAAATGTATGAAGCGCATATTTGTTCCCGCTGTTCCGATGCAGTCCCACTGTGCTGAATGTTATTGACATGGTTTCGTCAAAGAGTGGATGTGTGCGATTTGCCAGTTTCGTCAAATGAAACCAACGCTTTGAGTGCGTGCAGCGAAGCGGACGTCGCGTACAGTAGCGATATTCTTTAGAATAGTGCGCCAGGTCGTAGCAATTTCCCTAAATAGCACAGCCCATTATCCATTACCAGACTGCAATGCAGCTAGCGAAGATGTTTCTAGCAAGTGAAGTGATAACCGACATCGGAATAATATGGCGTTGCTTCCTTCGCAGTGGAAAGTGATGTACGAGCTGCGTGAATTGTTCCAAATTCTGTGAGCGATTTTCACGGCGCAAAGTGGAATAGAAAGTGATTTTTCCTGTTTTTCGTACGCTACCGAAACCGGAAACGACATGGCAGAGTAGTTGGTGGGCCGTGTACGGACAATTCTATCGCTAGGCGAGTTTTAACCAAAAGCAGTACAAACGAAAAAGGAGGTCTGAAGAATTTTCCCTCACGAGGGAAGTTGCATGTAGGGGGAGCTTTGTGTGTTGCCAAAGAAGAAAGCACAAGAAAACTGCTTAGCCAATTTGGTGGTGTGCGTGCAGTTGGCGAATGTGCCCGTTTGGCACAGTGTTGGTGAGACGTTCGACGTTGGACGTTGAAAGAATTTTTATTTACTAGCGTGTCGCGCGCGGATTGTGACCGTGTCCGTCTAGTGCGGAAGTGAAAATTGTGGGATTTTGTCAACGTTTTATTGTTGCAAGACTAGAATTTCGAAGCGGCCATAGTGTAGCAGCGTTCTCAGCTGCGTGCAGCTGAGTGAATCGTGTTAAAGACAAAACGAAGATGAGCACACAGGATGCCGTCTCTGCGGGTGTGGGTGGTGGAGGTGGGACTGGAGCTGGTGGAGGAGATAAATCAACATCCTCCGGAACGGTGAACGTTTCCACCGGAGCAAAAGCAGTAACATCACTGTCTGTGGGTGGCAGTGGTGCGGGAGGAGGAGGCCAGCTGAGTGCAACGGCTGTCGTTGGTGGTGGCGGCGGGGCAACCGTGACCGCCACAACGATTCCGATCGATTTGGCCTCCGCATCGAAGGTTTTGGTACGTCCCGAAAAAACGACGATGCCCACAACGACGTACAGGTTAGTATGTTGCGAATTCGGCAAGGCTGGGCGGAGAATAGGCATTTTTTTGGCCGCCACGAATCGCGTCACGGCCGTGTGTGTTGCGAATGTGTGCGTGCGATGGGTGAACAAATGAGCAGTGAGCACACGCACACTGTGACAGCGGCTGCCCGTCGACACTCACACACTCGCACACTCACGATGCTCTAATTCTCAACGAACGTGAAAGAGCGAGAGTGAGAGAACGACTGCAAAACGTTCTTATCAGAGTATTTATTTTTATTATTATTTTGCTCTATGCAGTTACAGAGTGGTTTTCAGATAGATTGGATTTAGTTTTTGCAAAATTTGTTACCAGATCGTAGTTCTTTATTCAATCGATACATTATCTGAATAGGGTTTTCAAAAAGCTTGTTTCAATTTTTATGGAAACGAAACAAAAAAAACCCCTGAGGTCCACTGGTTCCGTCTAGGTTGTCAGCTAAAACGGTAGACAGAATACAGAGGGCAAAGATGTTCCTTTTTTCCTTTTAAATTGTGCAAGTTATGAAATGGTTCATGTAACCGGATGTAGGTGCTGGTAGCGACATTGTAAAGGAGTTTGCTCATTTCCACTTTTGCTTTTTCTTTCGCACCAGATTTGGTTCTGCGCCCGGCAGTCAGATGCGTGTCGTGATACCGAGCAGTGCCGCGCAGCAAACGTTCTACCGACAGCCGGCGAACATAAAGCAAGGTAAGGTCAAAAAAGCTTACCCTCCCCAATGTACGGTTGTGTATAATTGTAAAAATTGAAAAGTGTTCACCTCTTCCCACGTACTTGCAGATGCGACGACAAATCGCACACAGATCAGTACACTACCGGCAGGCCGCACCGTCACGCAGAACGCATCGTTGACCGTTTCGCGAGCGCCGCAAACCACTCCCACCACCGTGTCGTACCACGTGTCGAATCGCGTTTCGGCTACGCCGGTTGTGGCGGCAAACCTGCAGGCAACGACCCGGGCCACCATCAATGGCCCGATACGCATCTCGACGCCACCGATCCAGGTAGCCACGAACAATAACACGACCACGTACGTGCAGCGTCAACCGCCGACCGTTGTGGCTTCGCGTAGTGTTACTTCGGGCACGGCGACGGCTGCTACAATTATCTCCCAGAGTAGCAGTGGTGCCACGACAACGCTCGTTCCCAACTTCCAGATGTCTACACCGCTGTTCCGGGCGAGCAGTATCGGTACGGGGGCGGTATCCCAGGTTGCGGCCGGTGCACCGAGAGCGCGTGTTGTCACACAAACGACACTGTCTGCCAATCACCATCAGGTGACGGGTGTGGCCAACAGTACCGGGGGAGGTGGAGCTGGTTCTGCGGTGGTTAATAGTGTAGTAACGCCCGGAGGTGGCTCTGGCGCAACACCGCAAGCGGTTGCGATTAGTTCCGCATCCGCTGGGTCAACAGTAGCTTCGAGCGGAACTGGTACGGGAGGTGGACAATCACAGGCACTGGTTGCGACACTATCAGCGGTGTTGCAAGGACCACGGCAAGTTTCGACGCTCCTTTACACGAACAACAGTAACGCGCAACAGTACACGATCGGACCGAACCAGCAGCGGTTGGCACTGGCGACGGCTCTATCGCCCCAGCGTCCACAGGCTACGGTAACGACCGGCATTCGGCCCACGATTCAGCGTCTACCAACGGCGGGCATTCGTGTCAGTACGGGCAGCTTAAACTTCCGCTCACCAGTGCTAGCGTCAACGACCGTCCTGACGACGATCGCTTCCAACACGGGAACGGTCGGTACAGTGACCAACACACAGCAGCAGCAGCAACAACAGCAAGCTCAACAGCAAGCCCAACAGCAGCTACAGCAGCAACAACGCACCGTTACCGCGACCGGTGCACCGAGCGGTGCAACGGCCATTTCGAACGCCATCCCGGCGCGTATCATTCAAGTGCAGAACCCACCGACCGGTGCAACCGGTACGGCCCAGATCGTGAACCGGCTGCAGACGAATCTGGTCAACATACAGCCATTGATCGTGAGCAACAGCCGGTTGTCCCAAAGTGCGCTACAGCCCGGCATCACAATCGCACAGGTGGGCAAACTGACGCAGGTCGCCACCGCAGGCAGTGGTGTGGTGGGAAACGATGGAAGCGGAACATCCGGTGGTAGCTCCGGAACGACCACCACGCTACAGACCGCATCCGGTCAGCAGATTGTCGTCAGCACGGGTGGAGCGGGTCCCGGTGGTGGTGGTGGTGGTGCAGGTGCTGGTGGCGGTTCCCCAGCAACGACGGCCATCATTGCCGGCAATCTAATCGCGGCGAATCATCCCGCCACGCAAACAACACACCAAGGCCAGATCACGCAAATCGTGAACGTGAATGCCGGCCAACCGACGGTTGTATCGGCCGCTGTGAGTAGCGTTGGACAGCAGCAACCCCAAATCGTGACGGTAAGTCAAGCCGGTGGAGGATCGGCACCAACCGGAACGGTTATCCCATTGCCGCTCGGGCTTACGAATGCAAGAAATGTTGGTGGTGCCGGTGCAGGCTCTCACAGCCCGCTGAGCATTGTGACGGGCGGAATAGTGCGAACGGCGGGTGGTGCCGCGGGTGGAACCGGTGTGACAGGCGTAGCCACTTCGATTGCGTCCGTGTTGCCGATTGCCAAAGTAACTCCCCAGCAGCAGCAAACACTGGTGTCGATGGACACCGGAACGGTGGGTAGTGGCGTAACGCAGCATTATTCCGTTGCGAGTAGTGGTGGCGTATCGACCGGACCTTCGCTGTACATTCAAACCCGACCAGGCGGTGCGGGACTGGCTGGTGCCGGTGGTAAAGCGGGTGGTGCAACCGGGGCAACACTGAGCGTTGTTTCCTCGGGACCGACGGGTGCCGGTGGTGCGGGAAGTGGTAACGTGGGAACGGCCGCATCAGCAACCACCTTCCTACCTACGTCCACGTTCTACTACGAGCGGCTAACGTCCTCTCCTGCCACAAGCGTACCATCGTCGACCGGTGTCATGACAATCGCTTCAACCGGCATTCCCGTCTCTTCATCGACGTTCGTACAAGCCGTAGCGGCATCGCCATCTTCCTCCACGATCACGACGGCGAGTGCGATCAGTGGGCCCGTCTTCTCTATTCCGGCTTCTTCCAGTGTGATCAACAGCAGTGGAGGTGGAAGCGGAGGCAATACGACGGTGGTCACGGTAGCAGCAGCTGGCAATCCGACCCTTGCCCCTTATGGTGGTACCGGTTCGTTTGCGATCGTACAAGCATCGCCCGCTGGGACAACCGTTGGAGCTCGTACGACGACACTTGCTACCGGGCCGGTTCACGGGATCGTACCCGCATCCGTTCAAACTGCTTCCGTAGCAGCAGCAGCGGCGGGTGGCAACTCCTCCGTAGCGGGAAGCATCGTATCCGTATCGCAACCAGCATCCAGCGGTGTATCGGTTGCGTCCTCAACCACCACCCAGATCGTACCGATCCGGTTCCACTCGCAGATGCTGATTGATAGCAGCGGCCAAACGCAACAGATCATTGTGTCGAGCGGTGGTGCAGGTGGTTCGGGCAGTGGTCCTACCAGTATTATGCCCATTATTCCTGTCGGCACGAGTGGCGGTGCGACGGCCGTCGTTACAGCCACCAGCAAGCAGCAACAATCCGCCCAGCAGGAATCACCCCAGTCGAGCATTCTGCGCAAGCGTACGCTCGTAGAGACGACCGCGGGCACTATGAAAGCGACACCGGTTGGAAAGGATCTAACGGCCGCTCTGATGGCGGTAGAGCGGGAACGTTCCGTGCGTGAGCAGCAAGAAGCACAACTACACCTTCTCCAACAGCAGCAGCAACAACAACACCACCATCTAGTGGCGGAACTACGCGATTTATCTAATGCATCTCCACTCCACCATTCACGGCCACCTTCAACGGATGGTTCCACGACGGTCAGTGCCACTTCCAGCCCCGGGTTGGACGAACAGGAAGAGGAGGAGTTACGTGCGCAAGCGTACGCCAACCGCGCGAGCAACGCCATATCCGGAGATGGACACTTCAAACCCGTCCAGGATGAGCACCATTTCCTGCAACAGCAGCAACAGCAACAACAGCAGCAGCAGCAATCACATCATCGGGAAATTCTTTCCCTACACTGTACGGAAAGTTTCCCAACCAACCTTGGAACCAGCACAACCCTGTCCGTGGTTCCGATGACGAATCACACCTCGCTGGCTTCGATTGGAGGTCCCGGTAGCAGCAATGGTGCCGGTGGTGTTGGAAGCTACGAACAATCGCCGCGCAAAAAAGCTCGCAAGCAGCTTCTTCTCCCAATGACGGACGGACATCACCATCATTTACCATCGCTAAAATCAAACTCGTCATCTTCCTCCTCGTCTTCGTCATCGTCGGTGGTGACTAATTCGTCCACCTCCTCAACGAACACGATAGGCGGCCAGCAGCTCCAACATCCGTATCTGGGTGGACCGGACGATGAGCGGATGGATACGAGCGGAACCGGATTGGTGGTGCTGGGGCATGCATCCAGCGGTGTAACGTCGGCAGCAGCAACAGCGGGAAGCAACAGTGGGGGAACCAATTCCTCCCTGGCTGGCCATCATCCGCACGCGAACAAGCACAACAACAGTAACAGTATCAACTCATCGATGAACAACAGCATGCATAATAGCAACAACGTACGCATGGATCCACCGTCTGGTTCGGTTTCGGGATCGCAAGTCGGCGGTGGCGGTGTCATCTCGGTGGTGGCAGCGCGACAAAATCCTACGTTGCGTAAACCACACAACATTAGCTTGCTGCAGGTGGGTACCATTTTGATGAGTGGTTTGTTCTAAGTCAAGTAAACCATTATATGGCCGGTATGATCAAACAGATCGTTAATTCAAGAAGAAGATACTTTTAAATCAAAATCCTTACAAACAACGAATTTTTTATACTTCAAAGAGTGAACTGATTCTCATGGAAAATTTTAATTGAAATGAATTAAATGAATCAGGAATCAAAGCGAATGAGTAATAGATTAATGAGTTAACTCTTGAATTCATTCGTTGTTATTTAACTCATTCACGAGACTCACAACTCACGAGTGATTTAGATCACTCTGAACGATTCGAATCCCGAATGACTAATGAAATCTCTGCATAAATTCATTCGCAAGATTTAGCACATTCATTCCTTTTGATTCATCCGATTTTTTCGAAAACATTGCGAATGGATTGAGTTGCAGTTTGTCTTTACATGAGATTTTATTAATATAGACCAGGGGCATGAGATTTAAGTAATATAGAAAACCATGCAAATAATTTTTACAAGCTGTAAAATAGTTAAATTATATTCGATGAAAACATTTATTATAGCACTACAACGTCGAGAGGTCTTTTGGGGCCTGCCATTTCAGCTTTCTGGCATTTCTATTTCCTTCTCATTCAAACGTCTGTAGTATTAATGATAATTTTTGGCCTTTCTTGGTTCACAGTCGTACAAACAAACGTGGAAATCGGCCAACAATCACTTCCAGCGGTACACGGATGTGAAACAGCGTGAAGAGCGCCGGCCAACGGTGATGGACATCGCCAATCAGTCACACATTCTGCAGAAGGTGAACGGCTGGAAGATTTATCATCTCAGCGCACAAATAGAGGATCTGGTAAGTGGAACGGAAATCAAATCGTATGTCGGTAGATTTCGGTTTTTCGGAATATCTAATGTATTTATTATGTGTTGCAGTGCGATCTTGAATCTCAAGCCTATGGCAAGCTGGAAAAAATGCTGCGATCGATGGAAAGTACCGCCGGTAGCAATGGAAGCGCGGTAAAACCTTCAACCGATGTAGAACGCATCAATGAGCTCTTGAAGGTGGGTTACGATCAGCTGCTGTATAATAGGGGATAAATATTAATGTTTTTCTCTCTCTCTCTTCTCCGCAGGGTAATATGCAGCGAAGTAAAATAATCATCGACGGGATTAACGATGCCCGTACGCAGATAATGAAAATTTTCCAACACAAACCGCACGTGTCGGACATAATTCTGCGGTGCGCATCGAAGCGCAACTTCAAAAAGCGAGAGAAAACATAAGCTGATCAGCTACCACATGGTTCCCACATATCGGTATTGAAAGTATTGTGCCGACGGTTTGCATTAAATGTAAACGTGCTCGGGATAGAAACAAGACGTGCGGTTTGAAAGATTAGAGTTTCAAGGCACAGCAGTAGCAGTGTGACTGCATCTAATGCGAATTACAGACGCGTGTGTATGCCTGGCTGAAGATTACTTTGCCTAAACAGCAGTGAAGCTATCAGAGAATCCGTCAGGGTTAGCCTGTATCTCGGGTCTGCGTTTTAGATTTTTTTTGGTTTGCTGGTGGAGTAATTGTAATTGATTATTTTAATCGAAGCAAAAGTCCCCAAACCCCGAACCGGACTAAAAGGTTTGTGTCCTTTGTATTGTGTCATATACTGTAGCTTGTACATTAGTCGCTATGTGTAGCACATTTTAATAATAGTCGAAAATTCAATTTCAATATTGTTTCTTTGTACATTTTTTTTTGTGTGCTAATGCTTCCCCCCTCCCAGCAGATATTTATGGGGAAACACAAATGATGTGTAAAATAGTGTAGTGTTTACCACGGACCTGCCTTGTTTTAATTGGGCGGTAAATTCGTGATTATGTACAGCATAGCCTTTACCAGGATCATCAGTGCGGTGTAAAATACAAAAGTTACAGTCTGCAAGGGACGTTAGTTAAGTTGTTTAAGAAAGCAAAGGTATCGTCCGATTGGGGACACAACGGAATGTTTGCAAATAAATTATGTAGATAATTAAAACCGAACATGAAACGTTATAGTTTTAATGAAACATTCGAACTATTGACAGTGATGATTAATGTTTATCTTTATGCAGTTAATTTAAGTTGAAATAATTCCGAGGGTTTTGTTTTTCCTTTTCTTGTATAGAATAGATGTATTCATAATTACTTTAATATAACAGATATTCGTATTGAGGGTAATAGGTAGGGTAGGTTTTATACGTGCACGGAAATTCACTATTATCGGAACTTTAGTATCAGATACAACACGAAAAACACAACCATCACAAAGAGAAACATGTAGCACATATAGTTCCGATGGCCGCCCTTACCCAACCGGACGACCCGATTGATCGTGTTCGACATGAAGCCACCCGTCCGGTCCATATCCTCGTCTATGCCCCGCAACAGCCGGTCCTGGTACCGCACCTCGTTCCCGATGTCGATCGTAAGTGACTTGAGGGCACCGATTTTGCCTTTTAACTCCTCCGCCATACGTTCGTTTTCCTCCTCCAGTGCATCGTGGCTGGCACTGCTGGGACCTGGGGCTTGCTGTGGTAGCGGCTGGTAGCTGTAGCCCTGCGTTCGACGCATTTTTCCACCCGCTGATCCGGATCCGGTGAAATTCGCCACCTTGCTGCCGTCTGTACCACGTATTGAATCACGACCGTGTAGCTACACCTTTTAATGTCCGGCAGTTCCTAGGCGAATGATGCAGCTAACGTGAAATTAATACAATTTTTCATCACATTCGGCTTATCGTACGTAAAGCAAAGGCGATTTTTAATGTGTTTGTAGCCGTAAAATTTGGTCGGCCAGTTTCGTGAATTTTGTGTACGATGCAATATTTACAAAAATACTGCCGTCATCAGCTAACTGTCAGCTGTCAAACTGAATTTGTTGCCAGGGGTTGCAAAGCATTGCCCGATAATTCTTAGAGTTTTAGAAAATAATTGTAGTTTTTGAGTTATTAGGGTGTTATTTTTACAATTGAGACTATATTTCTCATAAAAACAAGCGTCATACATAATTACCCTGTAATTAATTGAGATAAAATACATCCCATATTGAACTCCCCGGATAATCGAGAGCGTACAATCGACAACAAAACCGGACGCTTTTCGGACAGCGAATGTTTAGCATCTGAAATCCAAAGTCCAAGCGCCTCCAAAATCAAAACACCAAAAGGTAAACAACACTTTCTCCTGCGTTTTTTTATTTCGTCTGCGTTGTTCCGTCCGTGTGCGTTTAGTGCAATTAATTTATGTAATTATTCGCGAAAGAACTGTAGCATTGAAAGCGGTGTTTGCCAAAGAAATCTTGTGGGAAGGAAATAAGTGGGTTTGCTGTATGGAACGCTAGCTGGAGTACGTATTGGGATTTGAATCAGTAACCAGGATGTGCTTACCGAACGGAACTTTCTCTTACTTACAGCAGCGTGAAGGTACAACATATAAGAAAGTACGAACTACAACATTGCGGCACATTATGCAGGAAAGCACGATCTACGAGATTCTACCGGTGTTGCTGTGCGGCTTGTCGGTTCCACTGTCCATGTTCATGTGGATCGGCAACGTGGCCTACTCGAAGATAGCAAACGATGATTCGAGTGAGTAGTGAACGGGACAATTTCTTTAATTTTTCACAAGCAATATTTTCATGCTTACAGATAGCATTATTCCACCGACTCGCTGGCTGTTTTCGGTGCTCGTGCCCGTCCTGCTGATGGTTTACGGGTTGAAACGAAAGGGCGTTAATAAATCCGGCGCCGCACTAGGGTTGATTTGTGCCGTGATACTTTCGATAGCATCGCACGCTTTCCTCAGCTGCTTGGCGGCCTTTTTCTTCAGCTCAAGCCGGGCGACCAAATTTCGGGGCCATGCAAAGCGGAAGTTTGAGGAAGATTTTAAGGAGGGTGGCCAACGGAACTGGGCACAGGTAATCTGCAATGCCGGCATGGCGACACAGTTGGCCTTGCTGTATCTGCTCGACTGTGGATACGGTGAGCGGCCGATCGATTTTATGAATGAGTACCGTTCCAGCTGGCTCGGTGTGGCCGTGATGGGTTCGTTTGCATGCTGCAACGGAGACACCTGGGCGAGCGAGCTCGGGACGGTCATTGGAAGTGGGGATCCATTTCTCATCACCAGCCGGAAGCGGGTCCCGCGGGGTACGAATGGAGCCATTTCGGTTGTCGGGGTGTTGGTGAGTTTTCTGGGCGGCACCCTGATAGGGCTCGTGTACTTCCTTACCGTGCGGTACACAGTTGAAGCGAACGTATACCAGAACAGTCCAAACCAGTGGCCTTTGATTGTGTTCGGTGGTATGGCGGGTTTGCTAGGTTCCCTGATCGACTCGCTGCTCGGTGCTACGCTGCAGTATTCGGGCCAGAACGAACGGGGCATGATTGTGGAGCGACCGGGCAAAAATGTGCGGCACATCAGCGGGGTACGGATTTTGGACAACCACAGCGTTAATCTGATATCGACCATCGTGATCGGTATCGTGATGCCCTCGATTGCGATGAATCTCTGGCCCATGTTCTGAGGGATGAGAAACGGTACATATGTGCGTTTGGCTCGTTGCGTAACTATGCGGGCAATAATAGTGAGTAATATAGGATTCTTAATATACCAAGTGACTTATTTCCTAATGGTGGCAAGCGAATATATATTTTACGATTCAAAATTTGTTAAATTGTTTATTGCGATTGAGAAATTACAGATTACTATTTAGAACAAATTGTTGTAATATGTGTAAACGAATCCTTTATTTTTGTTTGTTTGTTTTTTAGCTTTAATCAGTGCTTCCTAAAGTAAGTCCGTAGCACCTAGTAAACAGATGTAATAAATTGTTACTTGTATAACTTAACTTTATCTTTCTGAACCCAAAATGGTCGGATTTCTAAAAGAGAAGGATGAAGTAAGGAGCGCAGATGAATGTCGTAAACACGAATTTTAGCGATGCTAAATTTTATGTGGTGTTTTTGCAACAGGACGATCACTAAACGATCTGTAGAGATATTCGTTTAGAGCTTTGAGTTCAAACACCAAGAGGACCTATATTTTGAAATTAGAGTCATCAAACTACGATAATAGAGTTTACACCGAATGAAGTATGTCCTGTTACACATGCTTATACAGGAATTCTACTCAAACTTGAGTAAAAGAAGCAGTTACTTATTGCTATCCAACAGAAGAAACCGATTTCAGATATCTACAGCAATTGTTAACAATCTTCAAGTAAATCATGCACATTCGTCACGAAATTATGTAAAAGAACTAATTTATTGTGGCTTTATCTCAGTAAAATTGACAAAGGGACGTTTAACAACTCGATGCTCGATGTAAGTTTGGAAGAACTGGTTTACAGCATGAGATACTTTGGTTAAGCCCCTAAATGTATGCAAGAGTTAGATAAGAAGATTCAACTCTTGCGTGTCAGGAATTTGACTCATTAAAGTTATACGAGTAGAAGCGATTCAATACTCATGTCAATTAGGCCAAAGCAGCAATATACCATTCGGTTACGGCGAGACCGATCTTCAAAACACAAAGAACACCTTGTATTGCCCATAAATGCAGCGTATCATTTCGCTCATATAGATCAACTCTTTCAACGAACGAAACGGTCCTTGAAATTAACAGCCCAACCCAAGTTTGCAACGTGTACGTTAATTAGTATGATTCGCTCCAGTTACAGTTGCAGTGCTGAAAGAACCCTAGAATGTTCTGCATACTGTTCTCATTAAAAAGCTACAAAAAGTTGGTCTGAATATTTCATCCATTCCGGTGAATGTTGTGTCCTTTCCACTGGAGGGTTCTTTTGATTACATGCACATCATCGTTGTTGTATGCTCATGTTTTCGTCGTCGCCGTTGTTGTTGTCATCCTTTTCTCCAGGCATCAATCGAAATGTTGGTTTGGAATGTAACGATACGTGGCGGGATACCTGTGGAATGTAAGTGGTCGTCTGTTTTTTGTTACATTTCGTGAATCTGCAATGCAGCCTTTGTGGCCCGGTTGTTACTTACAGCACTCCCTGTAATAAGCTAACGGATGTGGGAAAGTTTTTTAATCATTTCCTCATCCACATTCCAACCGTCTGATCCGTTTATCCTTAGCTCGCTGACAAAGGATAAAGGCACGCAGTGGATGTTTGAATTTGGCAGATGTGAATTTCCTACCCTACCCAAAGTGCAAATGCAGGTGCAACCAGCAAAGCCATGCTGTTTTCCGAAGAACTGGATACAAAAAGTGTATTACAGGGTTTTTGATTTCATGTGGGAAAGTTGGAGAAAATTCTGATGGAGATGAATGAATATTTCATTTAATCAAATAATCATATTCTTGTTTAATTAGTGAAGCTAGAAAGCTCAGTACAATAAAGATTAAAAAATCATCTACTCCCATGTAATCAAAATGGAAAGACTAAATCAACAAATTGCATACACTCAGGCGTAATATATGTGTAAAGATTGAATTACCGCTCTATACACCTCTCTATACTCTTATAGTATAAACAATATGAATGAGTATGATCTCACTTTAATAAATGATGTGCGAATAAATTAATATTCGAAAAACAAAATTAAATTAATAACGGTCGAATAAAAATTCAAACATCAATGTGATGCTAGCACAATTTGAACGCCTAAATGTATGCAATTGTTACTCGAACACGTGGTTGCTTGTCTTCCTAACATTTTATCCACCAAAAACGACCCAGTAATAGCTCTATCTTCATCATTTAAACTCGAAAACCCCTGTAAGCCAAAAGAAACTGATAACTTTCTGCACAAGAAACCATCTTGTCTGTGTATCCTTTTTGTATCCCCGATGTTCACGTGTTGAGTTGCTGCACCGGGTTTGTTGTGTTGCTATGGAAAAACGACGGAAAAAACGGGTTAGACGCTTGCCTGAATAGATGTTTGGGAAATGAGTGCAACATGTAGAAGGTGTGACCACGGTACCGAAGGTGTGTGCCTGTTCCGTGGGGCAAGTGGCGTACGGGCTTTGCTTAATATTCCGGGTTATGAATAATTTATGTGTTACCGCCGTTCGTCCTGGTGCTTGATGTTCAAGGTCATCCTGATGGAAGGCTTCCTCTCTTTTTTACCTTTCACCCGGGGTTCTTGTTGTTCGTTAAAAACGATGGAAAACCGATATAAAATAACAACCCTACCTATTGCCTTTGTTTTCCTGCATTCCTTTATTCGGGTTGATAGGAAAAAAGCAGGAAAGTCGCCTGCAATGGGAAACGTCGATAGAGGAAAAGAAATTAATGATGCACTTTTAATGTCGTGCTTATTTTTGCCCCCCCTAGACTGCAACAATGGTTTACACCTTGCGACCTACACCAGCAGACAGCAATAATGCTGGACAGCTGGGAACAAAAACAAACCGACAAATAGGAACAAAAACAAATCCCGCGGTAGACCACAGCAATGGCAATAATAAAGTGTCAGAATCGGAATGGAAAACTGTCCGCGAGAGGATAGCCTGGTCTGGGGTTTTTGTTTTTTCTTGCCTTTGTGTTACCGTTTTCCTTTGTAATCACGTGCAGTCCTGTAAGCTGCAGACAGGTGTTATAGGGCATTAATGTGCACATTTTATTGGTTTCGAAAGCGATTTTTGCCTTCCGTTTCGTGTTCCGGAACCGTTGGTGGGGAAAATGTCTCCTCGTTTTCCCACAGTTGAGGTGGGGAGTTCGGGCACTGGCTCGTTCTCCTTTTTCCCGAAGCAACCCGGGTACAGCGCGACCGGCTGTAGGGGAAACACGCCATTGTTTACGTCCATTACGCCATTCACGAAAGCGTATCCGAAAGCAGAATCCGATCCGGTTGTCATGGTGACGGTGGTGAGGTTAGCTGACTGTCAGTGGTGTGTAACGTCAACCGGTATTGTGTTGAATTTGTGGCGCCGATTGCAGCCATTCAGGGGTATACTTTTTTCCTGCTTCGCTCGCTAACGACGAAACGAAACGCCTACGTGCGTCTTCTGAATTGTAGCTGGAATTTAAAAGGGCAATGAAATTCTAAATTACAAGTATACGCATACTACGGCGTTGGAAGAAAACACCTGGCTGTTGTTGAATACCAGTAAGGCTGTAACAAGCGGGTGTTCGTTTTAAAATGGATTGCTCCCGACGTTGTTGTTGCCAATCGTTGCTTTCTTGGTAGTAGGTTCTTCTGCATCTGCATGCCTCTGTTGATTCTTGGAACCATCTCAAACACACTTTTCACCTTTCAACACCACCTGCAATTTTGTTCGTGGAAATTTGTAATGAAGCTGATGTGTTTGAAGAAGAACGAAATGAAAAGCCGAGTGATAAGGGAAGAGCAAAAAAAGCGGGTCAAAAGATCAGCGAAATAAAGCGACAGGCTTTAAAAAGGTACGGTGTCTGCGGTCTGTGCGACAAACGAGCAACGAGAACACAATTGCAAATGGCACCGGAATATGATTTCAATTTTCCGTTCCTAATGGCATTTCCGAAGCTGTCATCCTCGGGCAGGAAAGAGGCAATAGCAGTTTAAACGCGCGACATATAAGGCTGGTGGGGGAATATATTTCTTACCGGCTGATAGCGTGAAGTGCTTACAAGCGAGGTGGAAAATGAAGACCTTAATAATACAGTTCGTTAAGTTCATTCGGTATGGAAGGGGATTTTATTGTGTTCTTCTCACTTGTGCATGAAAACACTAAGTACCTGCTCGTGTGAGATTGTGTTCGATTGGTGCAATACCGGGGACGTACCGACCGAAAATTTATTAGACGAGTGAGTTACGAGCTGAAAATTGTCGTCCCGCCTAGCAGGAACATTATGTGCTATTGCAGGAATTTTTGAACGTGCTTTTCTGATATTGATAGCATTATGCTTCATGTTTGATATATTGTTATGATCAGAAACAGCTCTTTTGGTGATGTTTTACTACGATCTGAGTCTTTCGGTGTACTAAAAAAACGAAAAAGTGTATTTTTCCATACTAGGCTTACTGCTTGGATTTGCTTTTGAGTGGTTAGCGCCTACAGGTATGCAATGTAAAATGCTGTTGCTTTTTTTAAAACAAATTTCACCAAACAAAGAAAAATATCCACGAAACTGAACTTAATCAATCATGTTGATCCTTCGAGCTGCATAAAGTTAAGTATAAATCAATTTAAGAAACAGAAATTAACCGTCTCGAGTTTTATAACCATTTATATCCTCAATCAATTATTTATTGGTTCGCATCAAACTGAAACGACCCCGGTTTTTTGAACACACATAATTGAACATAATCCATCGTAATGCAGTTTTAAAATTTATTCTTTACGTCAGGTTGGTTTTTTCTTTTTGTTCTGCTTCAACGCTACACGTCGTTTCCTTCGTTCGCTCGTTCGTTCACGGAAGGTCATGATCCATCCGGCAGCCGATCGCGACTGGCTAATAAAATGCGGAAAAATCGCCATCATCGCGAATTGATTTATGATTATGTACTCTCGCGCAGACAAAGAACATTGGCAGACACACAACCACACACAAACCTACAGCCAAGGCGTTGACTCAATTGCCAAAAGATGAGGGTAGTTTGAAATGAATCGAAAGCAGTATCATAAGCTTTTGCCCTGCCGCGATTGTACTCCACAACCGCTGCTAAAGAAGCTGTCCGAAAAGTTCCGTGTAGTGGAAGTGCAGCACAGGAAACACCGCTCCTTTATGCACAGCTTTTTATGGAACTAGGGGAGTAATAGTGGCCGTGTTCGCTTGTGCTCGAATTTACTCACCAAGGAAGTAGGTGAGGCGTTTCGACATCGAAAGGGCAGTCTGGGGCACCGTTGGAGAGTTGGAAGATGGTCATAAAATTGATTCAGATAAAAGCAATTTTCGCCTCATAATTCTCTGGCATCATCTGTTGGCGGAACCGGTGGTTTACGGGATGCCGTACGGTGTGGCACACCGTGGAAGGTTCTGCCTGGCTGTGGTGTGCTAGCATTGGTTTTGTGGGCACGATAGTGTTGATTTAAGGTTTTGTTCCTTTTTCCGTTTTTTCTGTGTCTTTGATACGTTTCCAAATGTGTTTATTTCGTTGGTCTAAACCTAACAAATTTCGTTGTAGAACCTGTAAAAAATTGCATAAATTAGGGCATTCTGTTATACTGATTAAATATTCTGTTGATAAATGAGCCAAGAAATATGCAATTCGCAAAACAAAGCGACTATAATTTGTCTTTTCATAAAATTAAACCCAAGGGCGTATCCGGATGAAACGGGAAAAAAAGTAAAACAGATTGTATAAGCTAACAACAATGTTTGAGTCAAAATTTGAACTTACTGGTGTCATTTTGATTATTTTACTTTGTTGTAATTAAGTAAAGGGATTATTTAAAAATTTTACACACTAAACTATAACTTACGACTATAAATGTTTCCTGCAATACATCTGTTGAATGTAGTTAAATTTGCTTAACGAAAGAAAAAAGAGAAATAAGTTCTCTTTATGAAACGTCCCGAAACCATTTTTACGCCTAGATTTATGCAATTTTAATATGGAATGTTCACTGGACGCTTTTTAAGGTGTCATACGTCTTAGAGAATCATTTTAATTCGCTTTTTCAGTATTTTTGTTTTACTTACAGTTTTTAAATGCATTATAACATTTTTTGATCTTCTATGTGTTATTCTACCTTTCCCATGATTATTATTTGCAAAATTAGTATGCTCCCCACTGAGATTTCTTAGTCTACAATTGTTGTAAATCGTTAATTAAATATACACCCCCACAATTATTCCTGGAACGCTTACATCTAGTTAGCTTCTTGCCCATTCCTAGAAGATTGCCAGTAAGTGCTTCACAAGCGGGAAGCGCACAATTACGGAAACATATAAAGCTGTGCGGGAAAATGGAGAGCCATCGCCTACGCGGTGTTGCATTTGCCTGTGGCGAAAGCTCAAGATAAGGCAAGGGAGCGCACGTGGCGACAGGTACGCAGCATAATAAACTTTGCCCAGAATATCCTCGTTCTTGCCGGCTGTCGTTTTAAGACCGGTTCCCGTTGGACAATGTTCGAATGCCCGGCAAGTAAATCCTGCCACTGAAGATCGCTTTGCTCAACTTTTCCCATCGGGGCGGGTGGGCGAGTTCCAGTCTGGTGCGTTGGTGGTGGGAAAAATCGATAAACCAGACTAGACAGACAAGGATCTCGCCGTGTCGGAGTTTTCTGTTCCTGGACCTGTTTCATTCATCCCTTTCGGCGTACCGGTGGCGAACATTCAAAAGCCCAGCGAATGGGAGCCACAAACGGGCACCACAAACTGCACCATAGTTCCATCCTGTGAACCATTTTGTCGGTGCAAACTTTATTCCTCAACTTCCAATCGTGTTTGGCTCGTTGGCATAGCTCGGGTGCTAGTAAATCGTACGTCTGGCCCCTCTGGCCAGAGAAACCAGGGTGCTGAAGAAGTGTAAAGACTATCTTGCTGGAGGAATCTCTGGTGAAAAGTTTGCCCTTACGAAACCCCTGGGAACCGATTGCATACTGTTCAGCTAGAACGAACACAAAAGGAGGGATGCAATGGTTGAGAAACATCCGGGAAACAAACTCTAGTTCCCTTTTTCGTTGGTGGAACGCATTTTCCTTTTATGCGTTTACTTTCTGCCCAGCGCGTTTGCTTGCGTTTGTTCCAATTTTGCCAATCGTAACGGACAGCAGGAAGCTGTGGCCTTTGCCGTACAGCATCCTCCCAATGCGGCCAATAAGGGCGAGCCGAAGGGAAAAGTCTATTAGTTTTTAATTAAATTTTACATCCGGAACACAGAGCGGTAAAAGACAATTAGCAGTGAAAAGCGATCTGGGGACAACTTTATCCGAAAGCGTTTGGGTGGCAAGGTGGGTGTTTTTTTTCTTTCTTTGTATTTTAATGGTACATAAAATTAAGAGGGTGGATTTGATTTTTAATGAATGCTTTTCCAGTGTTCCTGGGAAATGCTTCTTTTGCAAATTTACCCTTTGATGACGGTTTAGAAGAATTAGTACTTAATTTTAGAAGAGATTAGCACTTAATTTTAAAAATTTAGTTTTATTAGTAACTTTGAATGTTTTCAATGCAACATATGGATCAAAGTAATACTAATGAGCATCATCTCGCAAAGCAGGTCTCAAAGAAAAGCTAGCTAAAAGAAAACATAAAGAAAATCTACACCGAAATTTTTGTTTTCCAACAGTAAAAACGAATAACATCTCGCGAAGCTTTCCGAGAATTCGTAAAGTACTTCATGGGAATGAGGCAACGATGCGCGAAAAACATTTTCCAATTACAAGAAGGTGAAAAAAAGGGGCCTAAAACGAAATTAACACTTACCGGTTACTCCTCCGTTTCCCTTTTTTCCATCTCGACTTTTTATTAATATTTCATAAAGGAATATTTTCTAGAAAAAATATACGAAGGTACAAAAATGAACGCACGGTGATCTAAACTGATGGAAAGATCAGTATAATGAAGCTTCGCTAATGCTCGGATTATCTATAAACCCCTGCAAGGTATGCAAATTGAAACGTGGTGGAAAATCAAACACAATTTGAATTTTACGCGCTAGAGAACAAGACACAAATTGGCTCACGTTTCCTATGAAGATGTTACCAATCGGGCATCACATTCGCCATGGTTATCCTACTTACGAACAAAGTATATTGTCAAAAGTGACGAGTTTATTGAAACTACATCAATGTTACCAATATAGATACCCACCGATGATAGTCCGTACAGCATGGGCGTACGCTTTCCGACAAACTCAGTAAAGGTTAGGCAAAGTCCTCGAAAAGGTCGTGATTGTGTTGTGGCCGATAGTACAAGTTTACAGAACAAAAAAGAAATAAATGCCCGTTACTACGCTAGCAATAATAGCCCTTCGGGTTGGAGCTTAATGGTGCTGGGTTGGCAGCAAAATTGCATGTGCACGTGTTGGATGCATCGTTGCGGTTATCGATGGCAAATTATATCCACCGGGAAATGGTTCGAATGTGCTACACGGGAAGAGAATAACGGCTGCAAACAGGGAGCTTACAGAACATAATCGATCGAAACAATCTTTGCCGTCGGTTTATACGTCGATACTAGCTGATTGAATACTTAGCTATGGGCTTAGTGCATTGAGCATGGAACAGAACGAAGTTCATGTGAAATATTTCATACGAAACATTTCAATATTTTACTAATATTTACTGATTTAATTTATAGAAGGAATATAATTATAAAATCAAAGAAAAAGATTAATTTCTTCAATGCAAAATCTACTGTAGGAAAATAATATCCACAAGAAAACAGCACAAATTTCCCCTCCCTTAGTGATCTGTTTTGAATCAGGATGTTTCGTCAAAAGGAATTCCTTCCCGGAACCGGAACAGGATAAAACTCTTCCGCACATCATCTCGTTATAACGATACAACCACATTTGTGCGGTTTGGTTTCGAACTATCGTTTGTTGGTGGGCATGCTGATGAGCTTAGTGATGTTAAGGTAAACAATTTCCATTAACTTCATCACAATAAGCGGATCGGTCGTACGCCAGAGTTAGTACACGACGTTCCTGATCGACTTGTGGTTCAAAAGGGAGTTTGCCGTACGAAAGCTTCTTCAAATTGTTTTGCTTCTTCTGTAACCCTTTTTTCGCTTCCTGGTGGGTTTGATGCACTTTTTGCAATCCCTTGGCATGGGACACAGCTTTTGCAGTAACCCAGCAGGATAGCAGGGCGTTGGTTTATTGCCGAACGGGTGCATTTTTCCCACCCTTGGGTTTTGTTTTTTTTTTTGCGTTTTTTTGGTTCGAGTGCCACTCCTGGCCGTGTTTTAACCGATAAGCGCAAGCTGGAAGTAAAGTGCAAATAAAAGTCACACTGCAAGCTGATGATGATATCATTCCGGTGTCGCTGTTTGCCTTTCATTGCCCTTTTGTTTTATCTTCGGCTGCATAAAAGCAAACTAAGTGTGTTTGTGCGTGTGTTTGCTGTTGGAAGACGGGTGAAAGCTTCCAGTGATTTCATGGTTTTATTTTATTAGTTTTTCCGCGACCGGTGATAAAACGGAAAAAGGGCCAATGGTCGATGCCATTTTAATTGCACCCAACGGAAAATGGACGGTTTGCAACTGAAAGGTGGTATCTGAAATTTATCTAACGGGCGCGGACGGAGTTTGTTTGATGCGCTTGATCGTGAGCGCTGCACATTGTTACGTTTCGATAGAGATTGAATAGGGTAAAATGTTTTTAAAAATGTGTAAGTGAATTATTTTTTAAAAATAAAAACGAGCTCAAATTTTGCAAATGCAAGACTTTTGATATGCGGATTGCATACATTAAGGCTTATAAAATGATAATGTGAAATTTACAAAGAAGAGCTCAATTTTTCTGTTCTGAGGCACTAAAAAAGCCTCAAGAAGATTCGGATCTGTCATTTCTGGCTTTCAAGACTTGTATTTCCATGAGACAGGATAGTTCGCTTCACGGGGAAAGGTACGGATGAGATTTTGGTAACAATCCTGTCGTGTGAGAGACAGCGTAAGGATCTCCCAGGAGAGACAAATATAATTCCCTATTTAACGGCATTGCAAACATTTGCACTTCAGCTCGTTTGCGCTACTAATTGAAGGAAATTGCCTTTTTTATGACGCCTCTTACAAAGTGAAGAGCTCAGAGCACGCTTTAACATAAATCCAATTTTATGTTAAACCTTCCCATAGCGTTGAAACGCAATTAAATTCAACACATTAGAATGGTTCTGATGGAGTCAGATGTGGGTGAAAGAGCGAGAGAGCGTACGACATTCAATCCCATCATGCGGTGATGTTGGTTCTTCGAAAATTGATTGTACTTAAATCACGCCTTGACTCATGGTGCCAACGTTTCACGCGGGAAGCTCATTGTCGAACATGGCGTCTGTTTTTTTCTCGTCCTTCTTGAGCGTGTGCGTTAAATCACAGACACTCAGAGACGGTGGAGTGCTAATGGTAACATTTTTGCGCGATGTCTTACGCAGCGAAACCCGAACAGTGTTGAAAACGTTCCATGGAAAAGGTGTTGATTTACATTGGGTGCGTAATTCAATTGCTTCCTCTGTTGAAAGGTGGTAGGTGTGCAACAATGGCGAAACGTGCTGCAAATCGATCGCTAAACTGGTAACGAAATGGGTTCGTGCAGGATGTGGAATTGGGTAGAATAATATCTGCCCGGGACTACATCGGCTGGATTAAGTTTCAATTTCGTGCAAAAGGATGTAAACGACCATCGGCAGGAAAGCCTACGTCAGGCAATGCGTACCGATCCCTTCGTGAGTATTTTGTACGGGGGAGTTTTCCTTTTTTTTCCAGGAATATTCACACACGCAACAAACCAGATTGTAATGCACGCAGGAGATCGAATTCGTGTGCGATCCAAAAATGCTATCAAAACCAATTTCAATCAATCAAATGCCGTCCGTGGCAATGGCGAGGATGAAGGTTTGGCAAAGAAATCCTTTTACCATCATAACTTCAATGCCTTTCATCAGTATCGGTTCTGGTTGCGTCTGCTTGGTGGAAGCACCAGCGATTATCTTCTTTTTCATGGTCGATACTCTAACGCACCTACTGAAAGAGGTCACGATAAAAATATACTTACACTGGAGAGGTTAATTCACATGTTGAAGTAAACACCTAAAAATACAAATTTCAGTTGTGAATTTAAAAAAACAAAAATAATTTGTTTACGTAAATGTCATTTTTTTCCGTTATTTGATTGTTATACATTGAACGCCAGTATAACACTTTGACAGTTAAGCTTGAATTAATTCAGCACAACTGTTATACTTGTGTTTATCGGAATAATATTTACTATATTCTATTTTTCTTCCACCTCCAGACGGAAAGGATGAAATGGTCCGTTTTGACAAGACTGTCGATCGTCTAATCCTTCCCTGCGGGGGAGTAGCACTTGTTTGTTTATTTGATTGAAACCAATCGATGGATTGGCTGGTAAATATTGTTCTAACGATTCCCTTACGGCCGGGGGAAGGTACGCATCCTGCTGGAAGCGTGTGAGACATGGTGAGTGTAGTTGCAAAATGTTAAAGGTTCCCCTTCCGGAGAGGGTTAGATGCTTTTTCCTATCCTCGCGAACTGATTGACTTGTTTGGCGATAGCTAATGGGGCAAGCGTTACTATTAATAGCGCTATTGTGCCCGGTTGCCTACACAGAAACGGTACGAAAAATAAGGGAACGCAACGTTTAAATGGAAAACACAAACAGAAACGAATACGTGAAGCCCGCTCGTAGGCGTTACGATCCATACGAAATTTATATTCCAGGAATGTGCACAGCCATGGGAGAGCATGGGGAAAACCTTTCGAAGACTTTGTTTCACCTGTAATCGAGCTGCTCTTCTGGGTAGATTGTAGCATTTAGTATCGAAAAGTCAAAGGTTGATTGTTTGGAATGATGTAAATGTTAACATTTTTTTGCGCATTTCGATGATAAAAATGGAATAAATCACATATGTAATGATAAGTACAAACAGCACCTTGATTGCATAATTTTGATTGATTGAAAATGAGGTAAATTACTAGTTGAGTAGATAATCGCCTGAAGGTATGCAAATCACAAGACAGAAATGTGTTCCAGTATTTTCTTTAGTTTCAACCAAACGATATTACTCCCATACAGAATGCTTTAAGTACGAAATTCCTTAAAGTATGCAACAAATTTGTATTTGGATCATTGGATCATTTTTTTCGGTCCATCTAGTATCTTAAATTCGTATCGAGGGTAATAGAGTAATACGGAAGGAAAGAAATATGAACCGGATGGAGAGGAAAATGCGCTTTGGCGGAAACAAAAGGACTTGAAACAGTAATTCGAAGAAAAGATGAAAGGCGAAGGGCGAAAACAAAGATAAAGGAGCGAAGGTCGACCAAGCAAATCAGTTTTGCAATTGATTTTTACGTAAAACGTAAGTAGAAGTGAGAAAGAAAAGAAAAGAAGGGAAAAAGTTGTTTAATGAATGTGACCTCATTTTACACAAAAAAATACCAATCATCGGAATCCTTTTATTATATATGGCATAACATAATTGATGGCATAACAGACAATTTCGAAGAATAGGGTTATGTTTTATTATTTTTAAATTTATTTACTCCCAGAGAAATAATAAGCCTAAAATAAAACGCACTCGTAAATATGACTTATCTGATGAATGTAATTCTAAAGAGAAAAACAGTAAATTGCCTACATTTAGGCGTTGATGTTGAACAACACAATAGTATTTCGTTGAGGATTGTTATACACTTATTCTAAGCTACTTATTTGAAAGCTTTCGAAAGGTTGATAGTAATACAATCTGTCAACAGTGTTCAGGTTTCATCCGGATGAAGAGTTTAGTTCCATTGTCCTTGTCAAGGTAAACAGGTATTAACCAAATATTATCGAACCGACAAGACGCTAGTGAACAGATGGAAGTCGCTACTGGATGCCCGTCCATTGGCCTCAGGAAACAAAGACTGCTTCGACATTCGCTCAAAATCTAAACACAAATACACATGTAGACACTACTAGCCCAATGGGGATGGAAGGAACAACAACAACAACAGCGAGATGACATCGTTCGTAATTGCTGTGGAAACTTTCCCTGCACTTCCTACCCTTACACCACCCTTCTTCATCCGCACACTAAACCCTTGGCACAAAGGATGCAACAGTCGCTGCTGGAAGATAAGAAAAAATGAATCGGGGGCAACAGTGTATGCGAAACTTTCCACCACCCGCTAACGTACGGATGTTGTAAGATAAGAAGAAAAGAAAACAATTTTATTTAATTATCCTCACCGAAAAGGAGACAACTTCCACGAACGTTTTGGCAGCTGGAAGGAAGGTTAAGACGCACCGTACTCAGCTCAACTTTTGCTTCGAAACAAACTCGAAACAGCGGGCCAAGATGGAGGACAAATGCAGCGGCAGACAAAAAAGGGTGGGTGAATTTTCCTAGTTCGTTCCCTTCCTGTGGGGAGAGTGGGAAGAGAGTGGTTAGATCGCTAACATAAACTTTACAACTTAGTGGTGCAGAAAAATGAACATACCATGGGGAAGTTTTTAACCCGGCGTTCTAAACGGTAGCTCGGAGCTTTGGGATCACTTACCGCTTACCTTGTGTTTGTTATTATCCACCTGCAGACGGATATCTCGAGTGTACTAAGCACCAATAAAGATTGTCATCCATCACCTTGCCAGTGTGTGATGAGGGGAATTTTTTCCACCTTCCTTAAAAAAGAATGAATTACTTCGAAAAATGTAAACAAAACGGAGAACGAAAGATGATATATCAAATGATTTATTTATCGAATAATTTGTGTCTCGCAAGTAATTAATCAAACGAGATTCGAATCATTTAGTATTTTTTCTTTCAGATCATTTAGAAGTTGAAAATGCAAGGGAAAACAAATTGAAGCCATTTGTTTCGTTCAGTACATTGAGTCGACAAAAAAATCAATATCGCCCAGTAATGGAGCGTACCTTCAATATTTCGCGTTGATTAGTTCGGGCCAAGGAAGAAATGATGCCAATGACCGGGACTGTCATATCGTATCGTGTCCATTTTTCCCGACCAAATTCCCATGTGGTTTGAGGCAAAATTGTATGGCTCGTTTCATCGCACCAATTAGTTCGGGGTGAGCAATGTTACTAAGATGCTCTTTGGACAACAGCAGAACCAACACAAAAAAGGCAAACAACTTCGGTTTTGGACACATTTTCCAGCCCAGTGAGTGCTCTTTTAATGTGGGAGCATTTGTAGGGTGGGAGCTGAATAGCTGCGAGGTCATCGAGTACACAGTTTCCTTACATCAAAGCATCACAATTAGTTCCCGTGTGGAAAAAAGGAAAAACAAACTACTTAGTATGATCGAACTTTATTTTGTTTCTTCTAATGTTATCGTCGTTTCCTTGTGGAGATGCAGCAGTTTTTTTTTATGATTTTCTATGCAAACTCACGGAAATAGCCAGCGGATCAATATCAGCTTCAGGTTTCTGCTCAAAACGGAGGAGCAAAGAAGAAATTTCCTAAAATTGAATCGTGAATATATTCCGAACTACCTTATTTTACATCAACCATGGTCTCTTTCCCTATTCTCAGATCATGCTTTATGATTTGCGTTTGCATGCCCATACTTAATCTGATTCTTTCCGTACGCTATAGGCAAATTTAATATATCGTCTACATTTTTTGTGCTGACAGCATGTAAGCGGTACTCGAGCGAGAATAAGAGCATTATTTTCGGCGAATGTTGAAATCGAATTTCAGCAACCATTTTTGATCTGACGAAGAGAGCTGAGTATGATGTACCGGAACATAGCAAATATCGATAAAACGAGAACGATTATCCTTTTCGGAAAAGGAAAATGACGGATTAAAATTATGTCCAAACGGGATAAACTGTAAGGACGTTTGTTCAATTTAGCTTACATGGTATAAACAGAGGATTGAAATATATAATATTTCTCAAACAGCTATCAGAGCGCCATAAAATTCCATAACAATGTGTGAAAAGTTAAATAAAAATATTTGAAAATAGCAGAGTAATAACCATACCAATAACTTTAAAAATGTCCTCAAAGGTGGATAAAAATAAAATCTCAAAACATTCTAGCGCAATGAGTGGAAACTGTACCTTGCAATAACAAGTACATGGTTGTGATTATCGGAAGCAGTTAAAAGTTTTTTGCGACAGACGAACAGTATGGCGCTTCCCGGAACGAAAGATGATGAGTTGTATAAATAATGTTGCAATTCGAAGTTTCCTGGAACAAAATTTACGGCCTGTCCTTCCTTCTGCATGACGTCTTGTATTGCGTATTGCATAAAATTAGGAGCGAAGTACATTGGTTCCGAATGAATGTACTACACCGTCGATTGGTAGATGGAAAAAATAAATTTGCAAAATTTCCGCTCAGGTCACGAAACAGTGGGGGACGAAACGCGAACCATACCGGAATAGAATTTCAGCGGAATTTTCATTCCCGAGCAGAACGTACACATGGTGGCGCGATGAGTGACGCAAGGAAATCGATACCCATCCTACACCTCTTTGTGAATGGACGCAGAGGCAACATCACGGGAACGTGTCTTCTTTGATCTTTCCCATGCTGCAGTACCGGATCCGGTGACTTATTTCCTTATTTTCCCATCGAAGTGCAAGCATCGATTTCGCGCACCGAGATGAAATGGGAAAATCGATTGCGTATTAGTTCTGGCGTCGTTGACTTGGCAATGTCGAACTTATTGACCGACAGTTTCACAGGGGAATGTGAAACTTTCACGACACACCGAATGGTCCGCGAGCTTCGAACTTTTGATGGGAAATCGACAATTTGATGGGTAGTTTTGAACGGTATTTACTACAAGTTGAATGATTTTATTGGTCGTTGTATTCAAGACATCTGCACCGTTTTTATTGGAACTGAGTTCAGACGTGCTGGAATAATGCTGGAATAATACAGACTGTTTTTTGTAAATATTTCTTTTCGTAGAATAATCAGTTCTAACTTAAAAGCTCCCTTACGACTTTGTATATTTATACAATATATTTAATAGACTAAGTCGTCATGCCACCTACAAGATTTTAACATAAAGTTCAGTTTGTTGAGTAAACCACCACCGCAGATCCTCCAGAAAATCCTTTAGCATCAGATCCTCACACCCAACCTATTGGAACATCATGCAACACACGTGATAAAGTGACATGAATGGTTAGAGTGTCGAGTATGCTGTTGGAACCTTTAAAATCGGACACTGAGGCAAAGGCTGGGACTCTCCTATTTATTATTCAACATAGCTCTGGGTCTCTAGATTTTCCGTGGCGAAGCGTACATCCTACTTAAAAGTAAAGAATTTATTTGAAGGTCAATGTGACTGAGTACCTTTGCTGCCGAAAGCACTGGCCGTGAAAGGGCAGAATACCTCGATGACGATTATCTGGAAGTGTTTATGGAGTACACTTAGGCTCCATCAATACAATGGGCTCAGGATGCAGATGCCTAGAACAAGATACAAAATGCAGCATAAAATACTCTCTAATATGTCCTCTATGGCTATGAATCACAATCGAAACTGGCGTGAGATGTCAACAATGGAGTTAGGATGTGGTACGTAGGGAAATATCAAAAGGTATTTTACACAATGCGTAGAGGAGCACAGTGAGTTCGTTATCTGGATCAAGTACAGCTAAACCAATCGCAGACGGGATGTTGCTGAAATTGAAGGTAGGCAGCCCTAGGCTGAGATCCCTGAAAATGGTTTGATTTCCAAGAACTGTGTTTCAACACTGGTTACTACTTTGGAACTTATCACGCATACCCTATTGTACTATAATACTATGCTTTACTCATGGCGGGGAAATTGCGATTTCCCTACTGAAATAATATGCACATGAATATTTTCAAGCATACTTTCAGGCGCTGCGAGCTCTGAACACAGCAAAGTGATATACCACAACAAAGTAGAGTGTTTTTAAAGCATATTTCCAATCAAAAGATTTATTAGTAAAACAATTTATTGGTAAAAAAAAATTAAAAAAGGAATAGAATATATTGAATTTAAGGAAAATAGAAAAAATCCTAGGAAATTGGTACTAATATATTTTGCACTTTATAATGTTTCTAACAATCATTTTTTCCCATTTCAGAGCAGATTTTTGTAGCACTTCGGTGAAATGGTGAAAATAAAGGTTTTCTCACGTTAACAGATGAAAACTATAATTTAATTTCATTGGACATTTTCATCTTCATAACCATTTTGCGTTTCCTGCCCGTACTACGCTACCATGCTACATAGTTCTTACCGAAACGTGTTAGAAATTGTTCCGAAACAAACACAATCATACCACAAACTTTTTTTTGTTGGCCGTTTTGTGTTCAGATTTTCCAATCCCCTATTCTTACTCACCGTGAACGGATTTTATGGACCAGCGTTAAGGTTTTGACGCATAGAAGAATGAACCGGTTGTGGGTAGTTGTTCTTGAGAGTGAAAAAAATGTCTGTGAAATGCACCATCACTAAACAGCTCGAACCCATTTATGATTCTTGTACGGTTAGCGTTGGTCCCAACCGTTGGTATGGACGGTTTCTTTCTAACCATTCGCGCACCGGATGCCAAAAACTATTCCAGTCAAAAATGTGTCTGAATTTAGGGGAAAAAGCACAACTTTCGAAAAACTTTTCCATGCATCTTTGCTTCGTTTGTAAAGTCGTTCGTTCGTCGTTTGTGTACCGGGTGCCAAGTTCGCGGTACGGTGCAAAACATTTTCTGGCCGAAAAGCACTTACTCTCGTTACCGTCGCCGGTTTTATTGCGCTCAGTGCTCGCGATTTTACCGCGTGTGGGAAGTAATCAAAACACAGCAAAAAACACGAAAAGATCCCGACACAAAGACGACGCGAAACGTGATTGCTCGCTGTTTTGTATGCGCGTGAAGGTGAGTTCAACTGCATGTGATGCAAGTACCTGCTGTTTGCAGGACATGTGCATTGTGCAGGATGCACACATACGACGTGGAACAAAGGATTGGATGCTTCGGAAAGAGGACACACACGCCGCAAGTGTGTTGTCCTGAAAATGAATCGCTTATCTCAGCACGGAAGGAAATAAAAACATAGCATGAAAATTTGAATTTAATTGTAGAAACTGTCTAGACAAGTGCCCGCATCTGCAACCCCGTTTCGGTTTGCACGCCGGTAGAATGCTGGCCGGAATGTATCGTTCGGTTAACCTTTTCCTATTTATTTTATCCTGCACCAGCAACGTAGACGTTAGGAAGAGCGGTCGTTTCGGCTAGGATCGTACCAATCCGCATCCAGCGTACAAATGTTGGTACGTGTTTCGGTTAAGCTAAGCTGAACATCGGCTATATTTTACGTCCGTTGCCATGCCGGAAGAAGGATCAGGCGATAAATGAAGCAGTAAATTGCTCATCAAAAATTCAAGCAACAGTTCACCGAAAATACCAAAGGTTGATGCGCAAAGAGAGGAAGTGCATGTGTCTGGAATGAATTGTTTTTATTTTTTGGGGGCATTCAATTAAAATATGCAGATTTTGTTTGAGAAATTGAGCGGAAGTTAGAGTTGACAACGGGTTTAATTGGATGGTGTACAAAAATAAACCGTGTCGTACGTAATTTTGTAAGGAAATGGTCAAAACTATGGCTTTTTAATTTCAAGTGTATAACTTTGGAAGCCAATTTAGCCTTGTGCCTCCTAAAAGTATGCAATTTGCATAGCAATAGATGTTACTACTTGTGTTGTGAAGCATGGCACACTATAGTGAACGGGACGAAAAACTCTCCAATAAAACTGATCTGATCCAATAATAAGGGATGAAAAGCTGTGTGATTATATTCGTATGGTGACGTCGTTCCTTTGCCATCCGGGATCACTTTTGTATGCCAAAACAAAAGATCATCATCATCCAATTTCAGATTTAGAAGCATTTCTTTTCACTATTACGATTGTTTGCTTACACAATATTGATATAACTTTCAAAATTATTTAGAATGTACCAGTTCTGGTGTTAGTGCTCCAATTACTCCGAAAATATTGTACTACTCAGCACTTACTTTGATGACATCGAAATATCCCGGATTACACGGTATAACTACGATTACTACGAACGACTTTGGATTATACCGGGCAACTCTGATTGCATAGATTGCTTTTGATTTGTCTGGTCTCGTATATTCGCAGACAAACACTGACCTCTATATTGTTTTGTATTTATTTGTCAGAAACAGTTCTGCAGTTCTCTCGGGCTTCTATCACTTAGATTGTTTCTTAGAGATTTTTCCACAGTTTTTATAAGGTAATTTCAGCTATACTTTCTCAGAAGTGGAAAATCAGGAGGTAGATGTTACACAAATGGTCATCTCTATTGGATGATGGACATGCTATCAACTCAAATGGGGAGGCGAATCTGTTCGATATGTTTACTACGTAAGTATTATGATCATTGAACGAAAGAACTTTGTTCAACTTTGGTTTAAATGAAAAGAATTTTGACGGTGGAGCCTTGTAGAGATTTTCCTAAAAAAGGCTAGCCTAACTAAACCATCTGGTACAAGAGAGACAGTTTCAATTATGAGTTTCAGCAAGTTATGTACAAAAATCACAGCACTAATGATAACATCGTTCACTTTATTTCACACATTTTCTCGTGATTTCGTGCAGTTTTCCAAATTTCAGAACAGCCCTTTCAGCGTCCTTTTTGGTGTCGTTTTCAATATCCTCAACCTCAAAACAATATCAACCTCAAACCGACAATGTTCCAGATGCTATTATTAGCTGATGCTAATTTGACTAAATTATCGTTTTCATGTTTTTAAACTGTTCTGGTGATGATTTAAGAAAAATGTGATGAAACTTAAAGTAGACAGTACAGGCTACAGCAGGCGGTGGCCATGGAGAAATAGACCGGGCTGAAGACGAAGAATATTGACTACCTATTTCCTCCGGAAGTAGACCTTTTAAATAATAATATATAAGTAAATGAGAGTAAAGAACCAATCCTCCCCCCACCACCGATTGGTTTCTTATTTAGAAAGAAATCTATCCATCCCAATCAATAAAAGCCATTTCGATGTACAAAAGGACCACAGGAGCACCGAGACGGAAACCTTTTTCTTTCCACCTCAGTTGACTTTTGGCCACGTGCCGGTTTCGGTTAGCCATTATCGGGCAAGGTACAATGTTTACAGCATGACCTGGCCTTTCGAGAATATTCAACAAACAAAACAAAATTTGGGAAAAAGGGCATCAAAACCTTAAATAACAAATCAACAGAATCCCTTGCAGTGTGGCAAACGATACGTACCGAGGGAAGATATGGAAAAAAGTCGTCCCAAAAGTCAAACACTTACAATTTGGAAACGGTGTAGCAATATGTTGTAAGAGGGATACGTTCGTTTCTTCGTTTTTCGTTTGTTTACGTACAGTCGCTGGAAAAGCTCTTTTTATTCGCATAAATCAATGTCAAGGTTGGAAGAGTCCGAAATGCTAAACGCAACCGACCTTAGATCAAATCCCGTTTGACCTGCGGCATGCAGCGACTCCACACGCGATGATTTGTCGTCCTTCCGGTGTTCCTTTTCCGGTTTCGTGGAAAACCGGACGCTTCTTCAACTCCTAGGAAGGAGGTATTGAAATTAGAGCATCCCCATCCCAACCAAAAAAAGGAAAGAAAAAAACCTGTAGCAATCCGTTTTACGATGGATTGGCTATATTTGATCTGCTTTGTGCCCTCAAGCAGCAAGGACAATGGGTCTCTCTTTTTTTATGATGGTCGGAAAAATCTGGAAAGGCCTGAAGGTTGACATTGTTTTATTTGCAACACAGTTTTTCTGCTCTCGGTCGACAAAAAAAGGACCTCGAGTACTTCCGCTATTTATCGTATTGTTTCCATCTAACCATGACACGTGTTTGCTTGGATTTTGTTTTTTGCTCTTTCAGTTATTTGATGGTGTATGTATTAAATCCAGCTAATCCTCCTTCTTCTTAGAGTAAACAACATTTTTCTTGTGAGTCGATTTCCGTTCATGTACCACAAGTTATTCATTTCCAATTATTTTTTTTGTTTTCTCCACCCTATAACGGTCTGTTAGTACCGTCGTCTTTCGAGCAGTCATTCGAGCAGTGCCGTGCACGTTAAGTAGACACAAGCGGGGCAAAACTTTTTTCCCTGTGTGGTGTGCAGACGATCGAGAAGCAATAAATCATCGGGGCAAAAAGTGTGATTACCGTCCACACTGACGACACTACATTGTGCCCTTTCGGGGATATTGGAAGAGTAAGTTAAAGGAAATAAACAAAAGAAAAAATGCCTGCAATGAATGCATCGTCAGCAGGGGGAACGTTGATTTATGCTGAGTTAAATGCAGTCGACCTGTTTTGTTACCGAGAGCTTCGGTGAGTGTTGTGTCATCCAGTGGCTGTTTGTGTGACTTTTGCTTGAAAATGAAACGGGCTTAGTATTGTTCTACAATGTTTTTCCGAGAGAAAACTTTTTTCCTTTTCCATTTGCTGTTGTCTGTGTCACAACATATTCTGAAAGGCGAAGACATTTTGCTGGGGGGAATAGGACAAAAGGGGGAGGCTTATAAGGGAACAGTTTAGGTCGAAATGTTCAACTGTTTCGCCTGCTTTCCTCGACACACTTGACAAAAACAAAGCATCGGAAAATCATGAAGTTAGTCCCAGGAACGACACGTCCAATGAAAATAGCGCATCAACCGGAGCATGCTCTTTCATGTTAGTGGTATGTGTGTGTTTTTAAAAATAATGTATGTTTTTAATTAGATTTTTTCCACCTTATTACAGCGATCGGTACGGACCTAGCCCATCGTGAAACGTTCGTGGAAAGTTATTTTTCCACAATTTTCTTTGTCAGCCGCTGGTTACCATCGGTGAAGCTGGCATTTTCATTCCTATCGTACAGTTTATAATTCCTATTTTTCGCCCTTTTAATTAAAGCACATACGGTAGCGGTGGCTACAAAATGAGTGTGTGAGAGGAAATTGTGTTTGTGTGTTGTTTTTTTTTTTTTACTAATTATGTAAAGTTGAGTTCTGTGAAGTAGTGATGGGAAATGTGGGCTTAATTAATGAATTCGTAGATACTTTGTAACCGATAAGCAGAATTCAAGAAAAAATGGCCAGAATTGTTAATTACTCTAGATTCGTTCGAATTACTCTACGGTGCCAACTCCTGATTTGATTTCAGATTCGACTCCGCTTTTGATTCCAAGTTGTACTCCGAGCTTAAATCTGGTGCAGAATTTGCTGTGAATCTTTGTATATTTTCAGTAATGATTCACGGATTTTTAAGTAGCTATTAGAAAAAAGTTTTTCCCAATTTACCCTAACTTTTGTAGTAGTTTTCCTTTGATTGTACAGCCTTTATCTACATGATTGTTCATATTATCCAACTAGTTCTCCACAAATATTTAGTTTGAAAAAAAAACCTGATTGGACTCCCTATCCGGATCTGGATTATGCTCTAGATTTGATTCTGGATTGTAGTAGTAGTGGACAACGGAATTTCAGATGTTTGCCAGTGAGGTTGGATGATTTTTTAAATATTCCTATGAGTTGCTTGTAGTGTTGAGTGCGTCTGATTTAAACTCTTGAATTTAAATGGATCTTTGAACTGATTGAATGATTCTGAATCTCTATTGTGAAGATTCATTAATCCTCAAAGATGCATGGATCTTCATTTAATTCACCCTTGGGAACTCATGAGTCCTGCCTCATCTCAAGCGAATCATGAATACTGGTAGAGAAAACTCATGAATTGATTGACACTTTTCGAAAGAGTTATTTAGCACAATACTATTTTCTCTTGGTTAATCAACATCTGAAAGCTATTTATCAAGACACTTTTAAATATTTTTTTATTCTTCCTGTTCACAAATGATTGAAGCTACTCCTACGTTGGAGTTAGATTAATCCGACTTCAGAGAAAATTGATGATTGACCCATCACTACTGTGGAGAATTTTTCCGAACCGCACATGGATGTAACCCACTCTAAAATGAAATTTGATTAAAGTCATTATGATATTGGAACGGTACTGTACTTTGCCATTAACGTACAGTTTGTTCGTTTTAAAAATATCATTCATACGTGTAATTGTGTTTATTTGTTAGGTTTGAAGGGTTTAATGAACTGGTTAGTGTACCCATGGAAAAGAGATTATTCAAAGTGCGGATTCAATTATGGGATAAGTAAAATTAAGTGTGTGGATATAAAACCTCTCAATTGCCATTCAACTTTTCGACGTTTTGATGGTTACTAAATCTTGAATGAATATTTATGTAAATTCATCCACTAGTAAATATATTTTTACATTCAACAACATGTTTTGATGCGAGCAAACCACAAACAAATAAAAAATCGACGGTCTCTTACAAAAACGAAACGGAAAGCAAAATGCTGCTCTTTTACTATTCCAATGGTATTGTATTACAATGGAGGAAAAAAAAAACATCTCCACTCAAAGATACAAGTACGATAACGTGTCCTCTCAGGACTGTGCAGCCACTCGTCATCGATCGAGCAAATCGTCCGCACATCGATGAATAAATGGATGACACGACAGTTTGGAGTACTTTCACCACTAATTCATGCGCATATCATGTGACAGTGAAGGACCGTGCAAGGAATCGTTAATGTCCTACGGTAGATTGGCTAGGATTTGTACCGAACTCTGGAACGACACACATGCGGGGTGGAGCCGGGTTCCTATCCTGCTCGGGAACTTGACCGGCAGGAGATTAGGAGATTGATGAGCAAAAATAACTTACTCTGCCGTGCCGTGGGCGATACAATCTCAGGAACGTGTGGTTGTTACGCGTGGATGTTTCGCTTGTTGATGTCTTCATGTCGAGCGGGAATGTCCGAGCAACTCTTGTCCGCCGGCCAAAACCTTGCAACGCATCGAACCGACGAGGACATGCTCGAGAGGCCTGAAACCCCTCCTTTACGGTTGTCTCCCGAAAGCCATTAATCATTGTACCGCAAATAATTAAGCAATATGGAGAACATGGCTACATTGTCGGACCTGTTGGAACGTTCGGCTGGACGTGTAAACCGATGCCGCACAAAAAGCAACGGGTTGGAGAATGGCAACTGGAAGTCAGTGGTCAAGTCGGAAAAGGGAATTGATTATTCCACTGCGAGTAGATGGAGATGTCCTAGTTTTGGGGTTTTTGTATCGGCAGCTAGAAACATCACCAGCATCTTCACTAGCGCAGATCCGCTTCGCACTGCAGTTGCTGACTATCTGGCCAGCCTTGTGGGGAGGATCTGGCAAAAGGATGATAGTATTTTTTAATTAAGAATCTGGAACAGTGCGCTTTGGAGCTGTGGTTTTGTGGGTTAATTAGATTAAAGCCTTTATCATGCTTATCACGCTGGTCGGTGGGTAACGTACCGATGATGGGGGAACAATGACACAACCCGTCCTCGAGATGATGTTCACTGAGCGGGTGGGGCTGGGAGATGGAAAACGAAACAAAAAGGCGATAGACTATTGGAGCCATCCTTGAAGCAGCTCGGAATCGTTCCCATTTTGCACGATGCTAATTAAATAAAGCAGCTCCAACCGGATCCGTTGGTGTCCTTCCGTTCGCACCTCTGGATTGGCCGTGTCCTACGGGAATGAAGTGTGATTTTTCGGTCTACCTTCTTTAGATCGTTGAGCAAAGTGCCCCATCCGAAGACATTGACAATTTCTCACTCGACGGGACGCTTCATAACGAGCGGCCATTAGTGACCGGGTTTTTGTTATTTTCTTCCGCGTTCAACCATGACGGGCATGGACGACATGGACGAGAAATATCAATGCGCCCATAAATCAGTACACTGAACTGGGTTAAATGGCAAGCGGTGCACTGCCCAAGACGGTGTGTGTTGGTGGATAAATGGAAACCGAAAGCGTAGATAACACCCCGCTGCTGATTGTGTCATTGTGAGCCAAGAACCTTTCGATGGGCGTTAGATATGTTAACTCTTCCTGTAATGTCCATTCCATTCCCGGCACGGTGAAAAGTGTCAATCACGAAAAGTGTTTCTGGGGGGACAACTTCCTTCGCGATGCATTACGCTCAATGATACTGCATTCTGCTAACTGGGTGTGAAATGAGGATGTAACCAATGTTTCGAAAGGGTATATTAAAGCTTGTCAGTAAGATAAAAGGAAGCAAATTGTTTTCTAGTAGCAGAGGTTTAAAACAAAATCATTGAAACATTTATGAAACGTTCATGAAATGGAGTATGTGTTGCTTTTTTATCACGTCCTGATCATATTAACCTTACGTCCGTGAATGTGAAAGGGGAGAGTATCTTTATATATAAAAATGAATGTTTGTTTGTTTGTCTGGCCTAAAACTCGAGAACGGCTAAACAAATTTTGACGATGTCTTCGGATGATTTGTTCCTTTCTGTCCAACGAAGGTTTTGGGAAAAAAAACGTTGAAAAATTAAAGAAAAAATCGGAAATTTTGGAAAATTATGAAATTTCAATATTTTCTACCAATCTATGCCATTATGCCCAACGACAAACGGAAGAGGATAGTGTAACTATCAAGAAATTACTTCGAATTGGTATGATTGCACGTAATGAAATGAGCAAATTCCAGAAAACTGCAATTTCCCATAAGTTATTGCCCTTTATTACTAAGAACTTTCGAATTTTCTGAATCTGTGACGGGCAGTTTAATCAGTGGTGGATGCAACCCTGTGACGACCCTTAGTGGAATGGAAGTTGAAGTCCAACATCAGTACCGGAGCCTGATCTGCTTGAATCTGATGAAAGAAACAAAACCCTTTTCCGGATGAAGAGAGGGAAAGCTAGAGAAATATCAAAAGGAAAACAAGAAAGTTTCAGAAGCGATCAGATCTCGATGGTTCACATTATGGTATCTGGTAATGACGAGATCCGCGGACATCTTGAGATCACTGAGATATTATGCAACCCAAAAAATAGATGGGATATTCCTTAACTCCGAGTGTTGTTTTGGCCACTGCATTGTCGCCGTCTATGTCGTATTCGACTAGTTTAGACGGTGCTCAAACCGGTTTAATCACCAGAAGTTAGCAACCGTCGTAGAAAATATAGTCGAATGAATCTTTCGTAAGTTAATAAATGTATTACGTATACTTTTAAGTAGGAACATATGCCTGGAACTTAAGCGCTACTTATATTTTCAATTCTCTTTCGTTGTTATGAAATCTTATATAGAGAATTAATATGAGACCTATCCTTTGCTCACATTGAGCGAAAACATCTTTCAACCGTTACTGGAATATCCCAAACAAAACTGGTACTAAACAAAAAATGAAACACAAGAAACAGATTAAAAGAGGCGCCACAACATCGTTATCAAAATCAAGTTCACGGTCTTCAAACTGGTTTTGGACTTTTAAATTTTTGTGCACGTCCGATGAATCGAAAAAATCTTTTATAATTGACACCAGGAACCTGTTTTTACACGAGGGTGGGCAAAACATTTGGCTCGTCGATCAGTCGCTGTCTGACAGTGGTGAAGTTAAGACGTGCAGATTAAAACAAACTCTTCGCGTGGATGTTTTGTTCGTGTGCGAAGCAGAAGTATGCATTATCAACTGGGATGGCTTCTTTTGCTGTCCAGTGCACTGTGCGCGATGGGTCAAACAGCTGGAGTGGATCGTTTGGTGTGTGGCAGGCGTAAGGTGCGATCCGTTTATCTCATCCATAATGGTATCGATGCCAGACCCGGACATTGGCCATGGCATGCGACCATTTTTAAACGGAACAACGATGCAGAAGACTACAGCTGTGGAGGAACCATCATTGATGAGGACACAATTCTGACGTGTATGTAAGATTGGTTAGTTACGCAGAACTTGATCAGGTTAGAGACATGATCTCGTTGTGTTCTTTTTCGCTTAAAGCTGCTCACTGTGTATTCGTGGGGAATAAATTACTCCCGACAAACCTAATCTCAGTGCACGTCGGACGTCTGCAACTAACAGAGCCCAACAAATACACACAGATCCACAACGTGCGAGAAATCATACCGCATCCCGGATTCAAATCAAGACGATTCGTGCACGACATCGCACTGATCAAGCTCTCCACAAACATTACGATGACGAAGTACGTCCAGCCCGCTTGCCTGTGGACGATGGATAACAATCAGGAGCTGATCGTTGGTAGGAACGGTACCGTACTCGGGTTCGGCTTGACAGAGCAAGATGCTGTGGCGGACCAGCTGAAACAGGCACTGGTAGGTGTGGTGGACACATTGACCTGTATCGCAAATGATCGGGCAGCGTTCGGAACACAGCTTACTCAGGAGATGTTTTGCGCTGGTGGAGAGCCGGGTGTCAGCGCGTGCAATGGAGACAGTGGTGGAGGTTTATTTTTAGAAAACGGTGGCAAATGGTTCGTACGGGGCATTGTCTCGTTCATACCAACACACAGAAAGACGGGACTTTGCGATACCTCGAAGTATACGGCTTTCATCGATGTGGCGATGTATATGGGATGGATCGAGCCGTACATCAACCGGAAGGTGTTGGTATTCGACACGGACGACTATGATGTGGATTACGAGGAAAAGCTACCACTGTTTAACCTGAACACGTGTGGTATGAGCACGACCAGTTTTTTGGTGGATGAGTCACGATCGACTTTGCCCTGGCTGGGAAACGTTGTTTTGTATCCCACAACCTTTTCCAAGTGTATCATTACGCTTGTGAGTGAATGGTATGCTATTGGCCCGGCGAGTTGCTTGGAGAATGCAGGTAGTGAGTAAGTATTACTAACAATAGTGCAGAGATTCAAGTGGGTACTATAACATAAACGGTACTACGTATCTTTGAAGGCTTCGTGCGAGATTTGGCGATTATCAACATTCTGAAGACAGCATTTGCTACGATCGTAATGGAACGAGGGTGTGTACCACTCCGTCCCAAACACTACAAATCCACAGAATAATCATCCATCCACGATATAACAACAAACAGTTCGCGGATAACATAGCGCTGATTGAACTGCTAACTCCGGCCGACACGACACAGCCGAACGTGAAACCCATCTGTGTGCCGATTGTGAAAGAGCTGTACACGAACCGAACGACTAATCTCTCCGTTGTCAGCTACTCCAAGAGTAATCTTTCGTTCGATAGTAAACCCATCAACTATGTGAACGCTTCGTACTGTACGACGGTTTATTCGGAAAAAGGCTTAAAGATCAGTTTGGAAGACAAACGAATTTGTGGAGTATTGTCGGCGGAAGACGAAATGGACTGTGTGGCACTAAAGGCAGGTGTGGCTTTGCAGGAGCTGGTTACATTCGGTACAAGCGAGCGATATGTTTTGCGTGGATTGGATGGGTCCGGTCTGACTTGCGAATTGGATCTCCCACCGGCAGTGTACATAAATTTGTATGCATATCTGGACTGGATGCTGTATAATATGAGGCCCAATGAGCTGGATGAGGCGGCAGCTGATGCTACTACAGAATCGAAATGGAAGAGACTGCAGCAGCGGGAGGGCAACGAAAAGCTACGTCTTTTCGAGATGGATTCTTGCGGCGAGAGCTTGACCGTGCAAGGAAATGCCCGGTCAATCACCTATATGCCCTGGGTTGGGTCACTAGAGGGATACGAAGATGTTTTCAACACGGGTGCAAGGTTACAAAGCAAGGTAGTACTCATCAGCGAGTGGTATGCATTGGCTCCTGCTCATATTTTTAACAAAACAGTGTCATGGTAGGTACAGATAGATCATCTCTCTTTCTTGAGATAATGCAAAAAGTATTCTTTCAGGCGTTCCGTTACGTTCGGATACCATGATGTGCTTTTGGAGTTGCGGTGCATGATTTTGGAATGTGATCCTCCCTATCAGCAGGTAGGAATCAAACAGGTTACCATCCATCCGGACTACAACGGGACCCTAAATCAGAATAACATTGCGCTGATCGAGCTGTTGGAGCCCGCAAATACGACGAAGCCTTTTATCAGCCCCATCTGTATGCCGTTGATGGAAGAGTTTCGGAACAGCACACCGTTGCAGGTTGGACTGTCAACCAGTCTGTTGGACACTAGAAGGGTGGTCCGTTTGAGTACACTCAACTGTCAGGCACGACTCATCCATCGAAGATATTTGCTAACCAATCCTGAAGTTCCACTTTGCGCAGATGATTACGAGAGTGGCGTCAAACGATTTGTCGACCATGAAGGGTCGACGTTGCAAGCGCTTCTATTTTTTGCAGATCAGAAACGATTCTTCCTAAGCGGGATAAGCTTTCTGTTGAGGCAACTGAGGTCAGAAAATGAAGAGTTACCGTACTTCTTCACTGATACTAGTCTCTATCTGGATTGGATCTTGGATAATATGAATACCAACATGGAACGGAATAGCTCGTTAAAAGTACGAATCTCCCAATCGAGTCGAATCGATCGTTTGCCTGTGCGAAATGTGTCCAGGAGAAGGCTTTTCAATTTCAACACTTGTGGCTTGTATTCGAACAATTATGCTGAACCTTGGATTGGTTACGTGGAAGCCTGGCATACAGATTCAATGTCATACCAATCGACAAAGTGTACTGTGACCCTCATCAGCAATTGGTATGCGGTGGGTCCTGCGCGTTGCTTGAACCATGAAGTAGAGAGGTAAGTTTTTTTTAATGAAAGTTAGCCAAATATACAATAGCCTGATTAAATGGGGTTTGAATTGCTTGATCTTGTTACAGGTCATTTGTTCAGTTTGGCGGCTTCGAAAAGTTGACACAAATGTCGTGTAACGGTGGGACGTGTAGAATCTCAACACAGACTGTTGCGATCGGGAAGATTATTCTGCATCCTGAGTACAACACCAACAATCACGACCACAACATTGCGTTGGTGCAGCTAGCCACACCAGCAGACATTGCACAAGATAATGTTAAGCCCATCTGCTTACCAGTTATAGACGAGATACGCAGTTATGATGTTTCGAGCATCAGGGTGGCTTCGAAAACTGCATTGTTAGATCAATCCTTGATCACACCGGAGGTAGGAGATAAGTACATCGATCCTGCCGAATGCCAAAAGCGATGGGATGGATTAGCATTGAACATTCCGATACAGCACACCAAACTGTGCATACTTAGGATAGAAGATCTCGATTGTTACAGCATAGGGCAAGGCTTTCCGCTTCACACGACACAGGAATTATTTGGAGCACAACGACGTTTCCTTCGCGGGATAATGACCGATCGGCCAGGAAGCTGCGACATTTACTATCCTATAGTGTTTACAGATGTGGATGTCTATCTTGATTGGATACTGGAGAATATGAATATGACTTTAAATACGCTGCCATCATCAAGCAATCTAACCGAATATCTTACATTTGTGTAGTATGGGAGGACTCTTGGCATTCAAAAAAATAAAAAATAAATAAATAAACAATCTCGAGATTTACAATGATAATTCGTACAACTTCCGTTTAAAATAAAATTGAGGAAAAACTTGAGGAATCAGTATTGTTTAACATTTTAAGAATTTCATGCATCCACTTAAAGCATGAAACACGATCTCAAATGTAAGCATGTAAGTAAGTAAGTAGTATTTGAACGATATAGCTTAAACGAATGTTGATCAGTTTGTTACGTTCACAAAGCTGCATAACTTGACCGGATTTTATACGTATAGATTACAATAGAAATAAGAAATTAAGAAAAACCTGCGCAATGCGGACTGGTCCAGTTCTACAACCGGTTCGTGATATTTTCTAAATCCGAAATGTTTTTTTTTTAGTAGACTAATTGATTCGGTAGCGTAGATTAAACCGGATTGGGTTTTGTTTTGTTGTGGTTGTGGTTGTGGGGAATCCCAAAGCAAAACCGGAACCCAGTTTTAAAAATAAACCGCCAACATAGGCGCCTCGTGAAGAAACGAAGAAAAGGTGTTCAGAAAAAAACCTGTTTGATTTAAAATTAGCCAGTAAACAGCTGTTGAACTACGCAACCTCAAATCAACGGTTATTTGATGTTTGGAAGTGGTGAAGTGCAGACGCAACCTCTGACTGTGGTATGAACTAAAAGAGATAAGGATAGTGAAGATTACAGTTAAAACAGTTTATTTCTAGAGTCAACCATGAACTGGGAGCTGATAAGTGTCCTGTTACTGTCCAGTGTGCTGTGCACAACGTCCCAAATGCTAGGGCCAAATCGATTAGCTTGTGGCAAGCGTAGGGTAAAGTCAATTCATCTCATACACAATGGAGTCGACGCTAAGCCAGGTCACTGGCCGTGGCATGCCGCAATCTTTCATCGTGTGCGTGGTAAGCTGGAGTACGCTTGCGGTGGTTCTATCATCGACGAGGAAACTATTCTCACAGGTACGAACGAACAAAGCGCTTGCAATAGTTTATCCGTATAGCCAACAACGGGCGTTATTTTTTATCCGAAGCGGCTCACTGTGTCTTCCTGGAGAATGGGGCTATCTCCGAGGACCGGCTATCTATACGAGTGGGTGCCATACATCTAACCGAAGAGAGTGAGTACGTGCAGGAGCACACGGTAGATGAAGTGATTGCCCATCCTGAGTACAATGCGAGCAGATTTATGAACGACATCGCACTGCTGAAGCTGACCAACAATATCACGATGACGGAGTTCGTGCAACCCGTTTGCCTGTGGACGATGGACGATAGCCAGGAGTTGATCGTGGGTAAGAACGGTAGTTTGGTTGGGTTTGGGCTGAACGAGCAAGATATAGTGTCGCAGCAGCTGAAGCAGGCAACGATAGGTGTGGTGGACGCTTTAACATGCATCCAAAGTGATCGTGTATCGTTCGGCAATCTGCTTACGTCGGAGATGTTTTGCGCCGCAGGACAGCGAGGTGTCAGCGCATGCAACGGTGACAGCGGTGGAGGATTGTTCTTCAACGTGGAAGGCAAATGGTTCGTACGGGGCGTTGTTTCGTTTATTCCCTTCCGAAGGGGGACGAAACTTTGCGACCCTTCGAAGTATACGGCGTTCACAGATGTGGCTAAGTATATGCAGTGGATCGAACTGTTCGTGAACTCTCGTGTGCTTCTGTTTGACACCAACGAGTTGGAGGTGGATTACGAGGAAAAGCTACCACTGTTTAACTTGAACACGTGTGGCAGGCATGCGGAAACTCTAGCTGCTATTGGTGAACCGTCGCCCCAACCGTGGTTTGGATTGGCGGTAACGAATGTGCCACAAATTCAGTGTGTCGTCACACTGATAAGCGAATGGTATGCAGTAGGTGCTGCAAGTTGTTTCAAAGATGGTGGCAAAGAGTAAGTACAGATCATGTCTGAGTTGTACCAAAAGTTTCCTCTAACAAACTGGTGTTACGCTTAAAGTTTGCGTATTTTGCTAGGAGGACAGCAAGAGCTACATGAGCGGCAGTGTTTGGAACGTGAAGGAGTTGAGATGTGTACCTATCCAACACAGCTTCGGAACATTCAACGTGTGATCATCCATCCAAGGTTTACCATTAACGCCATTAACAACGATATAGCATTGATCGAGCTTCGAGATCCTGCAGACACCACGCAGCCGAACGTGAATCCGATTTGTCTGCCCGTTACGCCAGCCCTGTACACGAACTTAACGACTAATTGGTCGGTAATTTCTTACTCAACGGATGGAGGCAATTATCGAGACCAGATCGTAAACCACGTAGATCTGGCACTGTGCACAAGAGCATTCGTAAGGTCAGGGCTTCCAGTAGAAGAGAAAAGCATTTGTGTGATTGTCCCAGAAGATGATGTTCCCAAGTGCACCTCGTTAGGTAGAGGTGTACCGCTGCAGGAACGCAAAACGTTCGGCTCTGACGTGCGATATATATTGCGAGGCTTAGACATACTGGGGCTAACATGCTCAGGTGTAGGCAACATACTGAACACTTATCTCGATCTGTATGCATATCTGGACTGGATACTGTACAACATGAAACATCATGTGGTGAGAAATGCAGAAGCAGTGTCCGCAAATGCTAGCCTAGTCGAATGGAACAAGCTGCAGCAGGAACCGGGCAACGAAAAGTTAAAACTATTCAATATGGATACCTGTGGAGCAAATGTGAATGCTGGCGATTCGATCGTTATTCCCTGGATTGGTACACTGAAGGCTATACAAAATGCATCGAACCTACTGCCTACTCCTGGGCAGTCAATAGTCAAACCGGAGGAAACCCCAAGTATGGTGGTGCTGATCAGCGACCGATATGCGTTGGCTCCGGCTCATGTGTTTAGTGAAGCGGCATCTTGGTAAGTTCCGAATAATCTTGAATACTCCAGGGAGTTGTCAGGTGTACTGATCTTTCAGAATCCTGGATTGAGATCGGCAACAAGAAGTTAGATATTGATTTCTCGGGATCTGAATCTGTTCCTGAAATTGATATTATTGTTTATGCGTAGTTGGAGTTAGAACTGTTTGTATTGATAAATATTTTTCAGAAAACTACTACTTGATCTTGATTGCAATGTCCATTTCATATGCGTTTTCCCTTGGAGGATTTTTGTTTTATAGTTTTTTACATATTCCAGACATAAATGATATGTTGCTCGAAAACAATATGAAATAATGGGCACTGAAGAGAATGTGATCGGAAGGTTCCATCACTAATGTAGACTTTTTTAATTACTTACGTCAATTGGTCAACGACAGTAATGAGCCTTTGTTGCTTAAATTCCAGGCGCTCCATTATCTTAGGATACACTCGTTCCAATATTCTGCTTGAAATAGAATGTTCGTTTGGAGTATGTGATCCCCCGTACCAGGAGGTGCAAATAAAAAACATCATCATCCATCCGGGCTACAACTCCACTTCCAATATGCATAATCTCGCTCTGATCGAACTGCTGGAGCCGGCGAACACTACAAAACAATTCATCAGTCCCATATGCATGCCGCTGACGGAGAGTATACGCAACAGCACACCGTTCGAAATGGTGGTGCCCAAATATATTTATCACGAGGAGAGCAGTAAACTGTTACCGCTGGATCAGTTAAATTGCCAGGAACGATTCGCACAGTGGAGCGTAACGCGTAACTTTGTAACGCTCACCAATCATTCACGCTGTGCAGTTTTGGAAAAAGGCTATGGCGAAGCGGCAACGGTAAAATCAGGCGCTCCACTGCAAACACTGCTGCAGATTGGAGAGAAGCAGCGTTACTTTCTCGGCGGTATAAACAGCTTCAAAGACTTGGTTAACTACCACAATCCCAACTATCCGTACCTGTTCACGGACATTAATCCGTACCTGGAGTGGATATTGGCAAACATGCAGCTTAGTGATGGGGAAAGTGATCCGTCCACCATTCCACCTACTGCGTTGCTTCGTGTGAATCCGGTTCCGATTCGAAAAACATCGAAAGGAAGACTGTTCAATTTTAACACTTGTGGCGTGTACACGAAAGGTTCCTCTCTGAACGCAACGTATGAAGCCGAACCGTGGGCAGGATTCGTGTACTCGTGGAAGCCAATGTTCAATGTATCTTCGTTTGACAGATGTGCTGTGGTGTTGATAAGCGATTGGTACACACTGGGTATGGCGAGTTGCTTTGACCAAGAGAAAAAGTAAGTACTGACCACGAGCGTTATATTTCAAGTTTGAAATAATCATGCAATTCTTTTTGTCAAGTCGTTCCATTCAGTTTGGCGGGTACAATACGGCGAGCGAAGATAGTTGCTACGACTTCGACGGAGAGACAATTTGCCGACCAACAACACACATGGTTCCAGTGGAGAAGATCATCGTTCATCCGCAGTATGACAGGGCAAGCTATGCCAACAACATTGCTCTGGTGCAGCTGGGTACACCGGCCGATATTTCGCAAAAGCACGTCAAACCCATCTGCTTGCCAATCATCGAAGAGATACGGAGTTATGACGTATCAAGCATGGCCACAGTTACTTTCGGATCGTCAACGGGTTCCTTCGTAACGGAAAAGGTAGATCGCAGATACATAGACACGACCGAATGTCAAAGACGGTGGGATGGGTTAGCTTTGAATTTTCAGATAAAGCATACCAAACAGTGTAGCTTGTTGCTACACGATCGTCAGGAATCATGCTCCAATATATTGGCTTTCCCAGGCTTTGCACTGCACACAACACAAACACTGCTGGGAACAGAGCGAAACTTTGTTCGCGGTTTGCTTGTTTTAGAACCCAAACTCTGCAGTTCCTACTACCCTGCGATCTACACGGATGTTGATGTTTATTTAGACTGGATACTGGAAAATATGGAGGAGAAATTAAACACCCAAGCGTACAACTTAACGGAACGGTTGATTTTCGTTTAAACACAAGTAAAAATCGGCAACGATCAGCAGGATTTTTTGTTTGGACAGCAGAATGAATGACCCAATGTCATTCAATGCAGGCGAGAAATTGATGAATAGAAACAGAAGAAGAACTGATGTTTTGTGTGAATGTTTGAAATGAATAAAAAAATTAATGCCCTTTGAAAGCATAAGCAATGAAGATTGCATACTTTGAGAGAAAGGCTCTTATTATGAGGGTATATTATCGTGTCTTTGTTTGTAGTGCCTGATATAAAGTTTCAAAAATCTCCAATTATCAGTATTAACATGACTGTTTGAATTAATTGAATATTGTGTCTGCTAAAATTATAAAAGTATTATAAATTATAGTATTTGCATACTTTCAGACGTTTCTGGTGGAGCTCATTAGAAACTTTCGTTCACAAGGTTTTTTAAAATGATTCGATTTCAAATTCGATTGAAAATTTTCAATAGATTTAACAGTATAAATTCCTAAAATAATTAATTCACACAATAATTCATTTATTTTATGTTTGCTAAATTATGAATATTTACGGTCTATTTGTTTAAATTAAGTGGTATAATTAATATTCATTAATCAAGTTTACCAATTAATTAAAACAAAAGAATAACGACAAGGTCAAGACCTATCCAACCAAAACCACCAACACGTAATGGGCTCTTTCTAATGTTTTACCTCTTTTTAAGTTAACCACTGCAACATTTTTTTTTGCAGTAAACCGAGTTAACTTCCTCTTACTTTGGAATGAGAATTTCACTCAAAGTGGTACAAGAAGTCAGAAAAAAATGATGCATAAAATGAAACGGGTACGATGTTGTCGTACTAATCAACATAATTTATCTTTCGGCATTTTCTATGGCGGATCCATTTTTTTTCGGCAAACGTTTGGCAACAAGCAAGACGGAAAAGTACTGCTAGCAAACATGCTTGCCAGCATCCTTTTTACCCGGTGTTATGGGTCTTCCGTCTAGACGGAACAAATGTTTCGACAATACCACCTTGCTTGTCTTTGATTTTCTTTCCTCCCCGTTTTTTTTTTTTTTGGCATGGCCGAACATCCACGCCGACAAAGAAACATTATCATGGGTTTGATGTGCGTCTCGCGCTAGCCGAAAATGCAACCGAATGGATTGAGTATTGGGACCGAACTTTTGTGCAGCATTAATTTATGTTACCACCATTATTATGAACCTCTCGACAAATCGAATCAATTCGTTCCGGTGCGCCATTCGGGTTGCGGGCTCACCTGAGCGTGTTCGATTGGAACATTTCGCCATTCCGTTAATACCATTCCGAAACACAAAGACCGCGCCGTGGAACGTGTCTCTTTCTTCGGCAGAACCTTCCCCAACGGACGGTCTTTGTTTTCTACCCACCGGAACAGCAAGCCTCAGCACGAAATGGGTCGAAATCGATAGGTGAAACGGCAAAGTATCAATTTTCCCTTGGAATATGTTCCCATTTCACTCCAAAACTTGCTCGGACACGAACTGTGCGAGTGATTTTGCACCAGTAAGGTGAGGAAATTATTGATATCATCGAGTCTTGAAGCTCTATTTCTACTCGTTTTCAATGCCACGAAGAACTTTTTGGGATCTTTTTTTTTTACAAGGAACTTCTTTGTGGTTGCGATTATGTGGACGGTTGTACTGCGAACTCCTATCTTTGCGGTGTCTGCACAAGGATGTTGAAAGTTTACATGCAACTGTATAGAATTCTCGTCACTGTGGCTCATCGATGCGACGGTAGAAGTGAACGTGATTCAATCAAGAGTGACTTGGGTTCGGATGTGGTACACCGTTCACGTGCCTCACGTACTTCACACAGGAACATGTGCCAGAAACGAAGTATAACGTCTTAACAATTGAACTACTCTATTAGAATGATATCCACCAAAGGAAAAGGTTGTTGTACGTGGAGGAGGAAAATGTCGAGTGTTTAATTTATGCACGAGTAACTACTCACATGTTGCCGTTCACTGACATTCACCAACAAGAATGGAATATGGGAAATTATGTCACAGGGGATTCTGTGCTGTTTCCTGCAAGATAAACACAGACGAAAGTGAATGTTTGTCGTTGAAATAAAATCGACGTACACAACATGCATGTTCCTTTCAGTTCATTTCTTTCTGATGGCTTGCGAATGGTGCTTATAATAATTAAATTGTAATATTTGTAACAATAATGTAACATAGAAACAAAATTAAACGATTGTTCTGCTGCAAGTTGGGCTTCTTCAAAGCAAATAATGCTTTGAAGATACTTTTGTCATGCAAATTGCATACTTGTGGGCGCATTGTTATTGATTTTTGCAATGCTTGCCTATAATCAGGTAGAATTGGGTCTCTATTTTTATTCTCCAGCATACTTTCGATCTTTCGATCACGAGGCTATAAACGAGTGGGAGATAAATTAGCAATTTTAAGTGGTAGTGTGCAACTACTGCACGTGTCGGGTACTGTAATCTGCCCGAGCTATGGGCAACTGGAACAAATGAGATCGGAAGTGCATTGGATGCTATTTTTAATGAAATAAATTCCATTCCCTTTTACAGGTGGGCTTGATAGAAGGTGGTTTGTTCGAATGAGTGCAAGTAAAGACAAAAGGACAGTAATGTCAATCTATTTTTGTAAGCGGTGGCAATAGGGGTGGATGAATCTTTTGAACTAACCGTGGGATGAAACATGTTCCAATTTGGCATTTGTAGAGCCAGTGTCGCCGAAGTTAATCCGTTTCTTGTGTTATATTGATACCTAAACATTTATTTACTTTTAGCTTTATTTAATTCAATAATAAATTTTAAAATATATCTGGCTTTCATTTCTCTCGAAGGACATATTTAACTGTAATCCATTTTCACCAATACTAAATCGTGCTTTATTTCAGGCTGATTGAATCGTACCGGACAATGGAAAAAGGCTATTTATTGAACCATAAACAACTTTCTCCCGGTGACCATACCTTGTCTCATTGCTGTCTAATGTTCGAATGCTCGAATGGAGACGTTTAAATCTTGCCTTCCCAACCTTTCCTTTTGCGGCAAGCAAAAAAAAAAAACACAGGGAACAAAACAGAACAAGTCCCGATTGGGTAATATTTTTCCTCTCAACGGAACGGAACCATTGTATGGGAAACGTGTCCAAACGAGGGGCATCCTGTTAGTGTTGGTGCTAGTGCACTAGCAGGTCGTCTGGTAGGTCGAGAGCAGTTGGTTTATGCAGCTTATAAGCTTTCGATTCATAAGCCGTGAATTGACCACCAAAGAACGACCGACGGTGGCCGTCGATGATGACGATGATTATGATTATTATGACAAGCTGTGCTGCCTGGAAGTCTGGCTGAAAGCATGTGTGGGTGGGAATAAATATAAAGAAGTAAGGGGTTTCTATTCCCCATCGCCAGCTTTCCATGGTTGACTTTCGACTGACTTTTTGGCTGGAAGCAAACAAACACACGGGCACACATTCCGAACGGTGTCGAGGGAGTTTAACGGCATCGCGGTTACCGGCGGCATTTAAAGTTGTTGCCAGTCGCAAACGCTGCTGTGTCCTACCCATACCGTCGGAGATTAACTCGGATCATGCACGTGGCAAACGTGGTTTTTTGTTCTGGCCGATGTTTAGCAAGCTAATGGCGACAACGTGCACCGTACGTGAGGTGCATGAAATGTGCGCGATTCTAAGCATTCGTATCTGTCCGGGCACAACCCAACCGACAGATGCAGTTAATCGATTGTTGCGTTGTGATTGCTCGCGTTCCTGTGTGTTCTGTGCCTTTTTTTATTTTACTCCTTCTCATGTTGTCAGCTTTGCCCGATCTAGTCGCCGTTTGTTGACGGTGTCGAGTCCCGTTGGCTTCCTTAACCTTTCAGACAGTCTGTCAGGGTTGCCGGTTGTGCTTGCCACCCGTGGTGAGGCTAAATAATGCTCGTGCTTTGTTCTCTGGTGCTATTTCCCGAGGGAACGATACAGCACACCGGAAAGCGTATTACCGTGTCCGGGCTTTTGCATGGGTAGAAGTTGCCACTGGCAAATGGTTCTGCTTAGTGCTCGGTGATCACTGACGGCTGAACAACGAAAACAACGAACATTTAAAGTGTTAAATGCACAAAAAAAACAGGACCGGAAACTTTACCAACTCAGTCTGGTTAAGCTAAGATTAGATGGAATTAAAAAGAAAAAAAAAGTTCTAAATTGGCTGTTCCTAGTTGGAAATGTTAGCGCGGAAGTAAAACTAAATAAAAAATAATCCTTCACACTCTGATGGTATTAGAGAACAGCTTAATGTGTTTTTGTTTCGCTGGAAAATGCACTCACCCTCATATGAGCCAAGCTTACTTTATCTTATCGCACATAATCCAAGCTATTATTTGGCATTTATTGTGTTTATTATATATTTCTTTTTTATTCATACAGGACGACCAGGCTGTCTTGCTTACAATTATTATTCTGAATCCAAACTTAATGTAGTATGCAATTCACATTGGTTTTGTAGACATTTCCTCCTCCAAACCCGTCAAAGAGCACCTTATCCCAGGTGTACTCTATTAATTTATATTCACTCAAAAATGCCACAATAAATGTACATTTATTCATCATTTCAAATGAATGTAAGATGCTACAAAAACCAGTTATTATTTTATGTATTAAAAAACGATCTGCTTTTTGAAACTTATCAACAAAAGTGTTTTCCATCAACTTTGTGCGAAAATTAAAAAGCTATACAATAAGTTGTTGAGAATGATAACAATCCTAGCCAATCTGAAAGTAACAAATTACTCCATGAAAACAGAGTAGTAAATACTGCGGATTAGGAGCCTTGATAGATTGAAGTAGATTTTGGATACTGATGAGATAGTATTATTTTTTTCGACAGGCTCAAAAAGTTGAAGCATAGCTAATCCGAATTTTTGTTTAGAATATTTTATATTTACATATTTAATTTCCACCTAGAATTGAAGAGCGCAACGCAAAGGGAGGGAAGGATAAAATCAGGAAAGAGAAAAAATAGGTGATTTTCCGGAAAAATTATTAAGTTTTATCTGAATATTCTTTAATCAGTGCACTCAAGGCACATTAGTCCTAACATTTGGCGTAATGTAGTGTGATTAAGGTCTTAATATGTATAATTGCTAAACTTAAACCTTTTTCTAGTTAAAGAAAATATGTTTAGCGACTTTTATGTAGTTAAGTTTAGATTTTTAAAACAATTTACAGTTTCAGTAACAATAAGAATGTTAAGCATTAAGTGTCAAAATAAGATAATTGTCAAATAAGAAATTCAATTATTATTCTCTGATGAATTGATGCATTCGGCTATGGAATTTGAGTGGTTAATGTGTTATATAACTCAGCTTATTGTTTTATTGCCACTGTTCGTAGTTTATGCATATTTTAACACTTCACAATGTAAAGCACACAAACATTGTGGTCTTCATACTGCAGACATATAAACCGCTCGCATTGTTTTGCTCGAACGCAAACCTTCACTTGCTCGTTCACCATGCAAATGTCTTTTCACACATATCATAAACCACCGTAAAATTTCAATTTCACTCTTCTCACACACGGACACACAACTATTCACGGATAGACGGTCGTACGGTGAAACATGATGCAAATAATTATGCGCTGGAGAAAAGCAGCGCTTTATGGAAGTTTCCGGTCGTATGAATTGCATTATCAAGTCCCGCGTTCGCGTCGAATGAAGCTGCCCGGGTGAATGTAGCGAAATGTATCATCGTCCCATCAGCGCAAAGCAAACGTACCGTACGAACAATGCATGACACTTTATTTATAGCATTTTGTGGGACACTTGTACGAGGTGAGATGGATTGTGTTCATAAACTGTGTGTGGAGCGAATGTGTTGAGAATTAAGTGAAGTGAATCAGTTCCAGGAATTTTATTTCCCCGCAGGAGTGCCAGCGGAGTAGCGGTGTAATGTTTCGTTGGCTTTTAAATAAATCTCATTAAACTTTTCCTTTCCTGTAGAAGCGTTTAGAAGATTTGAAAGCGTAACTAAAAAGCTTTTCTTAGTAGAAAGAAGCATTCTGGTGTTGAAATTCTCGGTACTCGGTACCAGATGTAATTGGGTTTTCGTTGCAACCATCCAGAGCCACTGCCAATTACAGCAAGCACACTTCTTCACCGTCCGACAAGCGTGACAAATTCAATCCATCGCTTTGTCAGGTTTCCTTAATTTATGAAGCCCTTTTTTCTTTTCTTTTTTGTTTTGTCCGAAAAATACCAACAAACAAGCAAGAAGGTTTGAGAAACAAAACGAAAAAACGTTTGCGCCTCCCAAAAAGGTTCACCATCTAGATGGACGCTTGACCGAAAAGACTTTCCAGCTGCCCGGACAATGGCCATGCCGGTTTCGTTCGGGTTCGGAGTCCTTCCGAGGAGTCCGCACCTCGGTGCGGATGCGGTTGGGATTACTTACATCGAAAGCCCTCGAGGCACTCTGTAATCTCCGCAGCTAAACCGCCGACAGTTCGCCGTCCTGCTCGGGTCATTAGATTTCATGGTGCACGTCGGTGTTGGACGATGCGTAAAAGGTACCGGCTGGCATGGGAAAAGGGGAGATTAGTGGGCCCCCATTTTTCGGATTTAGCCGGATGGATGGACTGCCGGATGGTCAGTGACTATGCGACCGGTGAAGAACGTTCGAACGAGCTGGTACGACCGAGCAGATTGCATACCATTAGGCGCTTTACGATAATAGGGGCAAAGATGGTGCTGATTTACCGTTTAGCACGAATGTTTGGTGCTGTATTTCTACCAAGAGGCACCACCTTAAGTGAAGGAAATAATATATCAATTTACAAGGATGCTGCTGGAACGAGAGAAGAGTTGGGTTGACTCTTCGTACCGTTTTATGAGTGCGTATATTGCAATCTCAAGCGCATGTGTTTTGTAAAGATTGTGTAGAAATCATTCTTCATGAAATCAAACATTCGACATCACGTTTCAAAATGGTCGTCATGATAGATAAGCAATAGAATAAATTATGCTAAAAATCATTGCATCGAGTCAACGCTTTTCCCACACTGCACTTGGAGATAATACCGAACGGTGACTTTTACATTGTGATAAGGATTATGTGGAACCATTCATGATGAAATATGGTATTGCCTGTTTGGTCATTTGATCAGCTTTGTCCACTCGATTTCCTCCGGATAGTGGCCGATGGTAGCCAGTGAGCCGTAAGCTGATCGATGTAGCTGCAGTCGGTTCTGAACAACTGCATCGACAGCATTCCATTTGCCTGGGCCTTCCACTGCGGTGCGTACCATCCGTACGGAACGGTTCCCACTCGGTACGACAATAGGTAAATAATTCGTAATATATCCCACTCAACAAACGTCCCGAGAGCTGCATGAAATGTTCGGAACAATTTCATCCCAGAATGGAAAACCCTCGGCTATTCTTGGTGGTAATAGAAATATATTCCTTCCTTCTAATTTAGCCCGGCAGAGAAAGATTTCTGTCGGTTGCAGTCCGTACCCATCCGGGGAGCAACTTCCACGACAAGTCGACACCGAGTGCTGATAGATAATACCCGTCCGATAAGGTGGCGTGCTAAAGTTGCCACTTCCTGTCAGTAGCAGGCACCCGAACAAATGTAGAATCGATGTCGGAAGGGCGTGTGTGATTGGGCAAAGTGAGGCAAAGCTTTTCCTGTCGATTGGGGTGTGATTATGGACACGGTTGAAGCGTAAATAAAGTGGCCTGATGGCTTCCCGACCGGTCACCGGAAGTCGTTTCTGCCACTCGATCGGTCCCATGATGGTAAACGATTGCATCTATGCTTTGTTTTTCCGTTTCCTTTCGGTGCGCCGGATTCACTGCCCGAAGCAGCCTCGGGCAGCGGCTGGACAAAAACATTCACTGGACACACAATGGAGGAAGAACATTCTTGCCCAAGTGTCCCAATAGTAGCTGGATCGACGGAAAAGCTGTTCATGTTCTCCCTTCGGTGCACTTTACTGCAATACGATGCTGAAACAATGTAGTACGAAGAATGGACGGTTTTAAGTAGAAGGAATAAAAAAAAGCAAGGCAGCATTTCTTTGCAATGCAAACTTCTCATTTCGTCGTAACTGTTGGAGATTATGGAAGCAAACGATAGGATGAAATTTATTACGTTAAGCCGTAAGGTCGTATATCGGCACCGTAGAGAATGACCGGAAAATTAGGAAACCATTTCCCAAAAGAAATTAAATTGGAGTTTGTTTTAGCTCTGGTGAAAACGTAATTGCAATTGTTTTGCAAACATGATCAGATAAATGATAATTATTTTAAAATTTAAGTTTCAAGTGAAAAGTAATTTCGATAAGTAATGAATCAGAAATATGAATTTAATTTTTCTATTTACATTTTATAGTAAATATTTCGATATGAGATGGAGACACCCGGTACATTGTAGTTTAATGGAGACGCCTGGTGTTTTACAACGTATTCCATTTAATAAACAAATTAATCGGAAAATAGATTTTACATTGATTCATCATGCACATCGAATTACAAAGAATCACATTGTGGTACAAAGAAATAGTTTCTCACAGATGAGGGTAGCCAATTAAAAATTTATTCTGAACAAGTTCCCATCAGATCCGTGAACATATTTTCCGGGTCAATGCGAAGTATCGGAGGAAATAATGACGATGATGGAAAACGTTCTCTGCGTTCAAGAGGATCAATAATTAACCACGGAAGAAACGGAAACAATGTGAGCGTGAAATAATCTCTTTTCTCCACAGTATTATTGATGTGCAGGTGGGGATTGATAAGGATTTATGTTTGATTAAAACAAATAACTTCTGCATCAATACATTTACATAAATATAACTTTGTTAAATTTAAAAAATTGTCATAAACATTTTTCGCAGATAATTTATACCAAATTGATTTAAATAACATTCATTATCATTTCGGAGAAATTAAACTTACGTAAACAGGTGTACAAAAAATAACAGAACCTAACACTGGTTCATCTGTTCAACATCACAATCATTGGATACGGCTCGTTTCACTCAAATCCAATGGCAGCGGCTAATCCTTTCGGATAAAATTAAAATTACATTCGATACCACCCGCCGTTGGAGTATGATATAATTGGATCTTCATGCATCAGGGCACCGTCTAGCATGGTATCATCACGGTAGGATTATCCGTCAGTACGTTTGGATCTACGTCTAACAGTTGCATTCGTACAGAAATATAATTTCGAATTCTTTGAATTGAGTTTTGTTCAGGGTTTCACCATGCACGTGTTGAACGATTTTTACTCCGTTTTTTCTGTACAGAGGATAATTTTGATCATTCAATTTACATTTTACATAATCCATTCGCAGCACAGTACAGCAGTGGCAAACACACGGTACATTGTTGCCTTCATATGCGTCATTCGGTACGTTTCGAATGCATCCCTTCAGGCTAGTGTCAGCGTCATTAGAAACAGAGCGTACAGAATTGGCTCCGATGACAATCGAATAAGCTTTCGAATGAATCCAACCGATAAGCTACCAGTTACGGGTGGAATGCGATCACTGTGACGACGTTCCCTACATGCAAGTGACACCATCTCATCCATCATGCGCATCCGTTTGATTGAAGAAATATTGTGTATTGAGTAGTGACGTTCGATAGACGTCTCGTGCTGGTTACGTACTTTAAGCACACTAACGCACACCTTTTCTCCCTCCTAGACAGATGGTCCGTTTCGCTGTAACGTAATTTTAAGCGTGCGCTCATGGATTGAGCTGAAATTTTGTCACCCTCAAAAACCTTCGCCGAAGGTTGAAGTGGGACCAGGATTCCCGTTCACTCGGGAGAAAGATGCCGACGCCAACGTTGCGTCTGGTTTTGACCCTCGTTTCGTCACGCTTGACGGGTGACGATTGGAAAGTGGGAGTGGGCACTGGAAAAGATGTCCCTTTTCTTGTGCAACTCTTGAAAATGTCATATTTTATGTATACCATAATGGATGCCCTTGAGCGTCCAATGGCTCTCGCAGAGTTAGCTCGTGTACGTCACCATGAGGTTGAATTTTGTGTGCTGCCCACCGGCCCATAACAAGTGACACAATGCCATCAGGTTCTTACAAATGATTGTGCTTCACAATATCCAACGACAGGCGTGTTGCTAGCCATCGGGCTCAGCAAACGATGATTGTCCTAATCCCGGTGAATGAGTTAATCCTACGGGGCAAATGTTAACTTTCCCATACAACACAAGTGGATACTTAGAAAACTAGCTTTTCTATTGAAATTAACACATCCTTATGTTTGCATTCCGGCAGCTCGACCTCGAAGCAATTCTGACAGTTGTCAATCTGCAGGGCTGAAACTGAAAATAAGCCAGCCCACTCAGCGCGCAGAAGGCTACACAATCTGCACGTTCTGGCTGTCGACTGTCGGATACAAAGTGTAATAAACCAAAACCAAAATGAGAAAAAAACACCTTTCGCCCGTTTTCATTCCAAAACAAGACGGCCGCATGCTATGTTGCGTAAAGTAGCTTTTCCGGGAGACGCTTAACCGTCACGGTTGAATGATTTTGACAGTGCTTGTTTTAATGGAACGCGGTTTGTAAGCAACAGCACACGGAAATGGAGGCGCCCGGTAAGTTGTCCGCCCAACGATGGAGACGCCTGGTAGTTGACAGACAGTTCGGAATAAAAGTTGGGTTTTTTTTTCTTAATTGTTTGATAGTTGAAACATTTTGCTCTTCCTAGAAAATGTCGCCTTACTGCACACAAGAAAATCGAGCTCATGGAGCGAGTGAACCAAATATTAGGAGCGGTTATGTAACGCGCTTGTGAACCGCCTAATTTACGAGGAATACATTAATTTACTCTCTAATCTAGAATTCTGTGCCCATTAATATTTAATGGAGGGTGGAAAAGTTCAAAGTATTTCAATAGATAGCTTAAAGCTCATTTATTACCCACACGCACATATTAAAGGAGAGTGATTGCCAGCTTTCTTGGAACATTATCGATTCTCTTGCTCGATCGAAATTTATTTTTTTGTGAAAATTATCTCCACATATGCTGTACCGAGATAAAGCATGGTAAAGCATCCTTCCTTGTTTACACACTTAACCCCGTTTCGATTTGATGGTTTTGGTTAGAACAAAACAACAACAAAAGTAGCTACCAAATTCCATCAGCGTACAACGCCATACGAACCATAAATCGAAATTGCCAACATACCGTAAAGAAAACGAGAGAGTGCTTTGTTGTTTCGACGTAAACGTTTCGATGCCGGTGTTCGATGCGATTTTTACAACGTGCAATTTTTATCGAACGTTCGGATTTTACGGATTTTCATACCGACAAAAAGAGTGTGGAATTTCACTGGTCAGTTCTAAACATTCAAATGCAAGCGAAGAATTCCGGTGCTAAGGATCTTCAAGAAAAGGACCTGTCCCATTACGGACACGATCTCCAGTTGCTGCATAGGGTTGTGTATGTGTGGGGAAATTTATGTGTTCTTATTTAAATTTTCTTTCAAAAATTCCTAACCCAACCGGATGAAGGACACAAAAAGCAATAAAAACAGCTGCACATCTCGTCGTCGTTCGCTGTCCATTGATTTTGTTTTTAGTTTTGCATGGTCGTTCTCATCCCACCTTCCCCGTCCCAATCACTTTTGCCCTGCACGAGGAAACTACTGCAACAAGCTGTTACAGCTACGCAGAGCAACTTTCTGTCAACGAAGTGTGGGAAATGATCCAACCCGTGGGATTTGGCCCGTAGTTGCCCTGTCGTGCAGTTCCCGCATGTGACGGGAAATGTTCGGACGCAGTTACGCTGAGCTGTATGGCGAACGGCACCAGTAGCTCGGACACTTTGCATCCCATCGCATCGCAGCAATGGCATCATAAATTGTTCGGTAATTTGTTCCGTAGTGTTTGCGCCAAACGTGCCAACATAATTTGTGTGCTTTGCCAGAAAGCGTCGGCGACGCGCCCGACGCTGGCAGAGATAATCAACCGTTTTGTTTCGGCATCATTGTTTCGCTGGTCTTTATGGGGTTTCATGGATGCTGGTGATCAGCAAACGGTTGTGACACAACCATTGCGCTTCCTCAAAACGGGTGAAAACTTGTGAAGGAACGCGACCGGTCGAAAAGTACCATGTGGTTGTGTTTCACAACATACCGTCGAGATAAAGCATCACTAGCGTATGGTTGAGGGTTTCGGGCAGAGAGTCAAAGTAACACTGTTACATGTGTTAAAATCTTTGTCTTATTTATATCCTTCGGCAGAGAATGATGTTTTTTATGTCTTTTCAAGAAAATAATTACGAGTGAATGTAATGAACTTACGAGTGTGTATCAACTAAGAAAAGCACGATGAAAAAGAAAGCTTGCCACAAATCTTCCACTCTTTTTTTACTTCCTCAAATAAAGTCAGAGATTAATGAATTTTCAGAGATTCTTACATTATCCGAGAGTTATTAATTTTCACAGATTCTTTGATTCCTATCATTACATCCTCAGAGATTCATTAATTTTTGGAGACCCTGAATTTTAAAAGATTCCTGAAGCTTCAGAAATTGCAGAATCCTTGGAGATTCATGAGCCTACAGAGGATCGTTAATCCTTCGAGGTACATAAACTTTCTAAAAATCTTTAAATCTCAATGATTCTTCAAAGCATATTTTAAGAATCGACTCATGATTCAGATCACTCTTTATTGAACATTAATGTAATAGTCAAACTCTTCTCTTCATTCAAATATTCATTAAGCAAAACGTTGTAAAACATACTATTTGATCGAATATCTTTGAAGAGTTTTATATGCAAAAGACTAACAAATACTCCTGGAATGCAAAATGTTATAAATGCTAAGACATTGAAAGCAAACTGTATTCAAATCAAACACCAGAATGGAATATTATTTGTAAAACAGCAAAAGGACAACGCAGGATTTCCATTTGATTGCATCCGCCCGAATATGCTCATCTCTACAATGATCATCTAGAGAAAATCCCAAACGGTGGACTCATGCAGAAACAGACACTATTGATAAGATTTTCTCAGTGTGTGTCGATCATAGAATTCCTTTTTTTTTTTGTTCCTCCGAAGATCCCAAACGGATGGGATTCGAAACAAAACAAACATATCACCGAAACGGAATGGAAACCCGGGTGCAATGTTACGGAAACTCACCACTGCACAATAAGTAGCCCGCCCGAGCATTCCCGGGAAACCCGAAAAGGTTAGCGTACGGTAGAAAGTTGGAGAAAAGCGTGTAAATTCCTGGGATTGATATATCTGAACCGATTCGATACGAGAACCTAGCAATGGTTGAGTGCGTGGCAAGATGCGAAGGATTCCGTACGGATCTGTTCTATTCCATTACTACTATTAGAATCCTTTTAGGTAAGTACGGGCGTCGGTGCAGCTACAGTTATTAGTGCCGCTGCATTGGTTCTTCCATTCGTTGCAAATGTGATTAAATCGAGTGCATCTGGGCGAACGTGAACAAAGCGCTTATGGTGCGTCAGTTAGAGAACTACTGAACAATAAGGAACTGAACTCCAAAAGTATCCAGCTTTTAGCATTTTGTGTAAAATTTTGGATTAAAATACATTTGAAAATAATTGTTACGAATAACAAATCATATCGACTCACTTAAAAATATTAAAACAAACTTCATCTGCATTAACTGATTAATCACGTACGGTGCTCGTCAGGCGCATATCTCCACTCCGCTCGTTTGAGGTCGCGTGCGCGAATTGAAAGTGCATCGTGCAGCGAGCCACTTGTAATGTCGTCCTCGACCGTGAGAACGTGACTCGAACGATGCCTAAGGTCACGGTAAACCACCAAACGCCACCGACAGCCACCGGGTGGGTGAAACACGAAAAGCACATTGGTCTGAACCGGTCTGACCCTTGCCGCTGGTTTGTTCTTTGTCACCGTCGTAGGTAGAAAGCGGGGAAAGTGACAAGTCGCTGGGACGAGTCGCACACCGCAAGCTTGCAAGCTCTATAAACAAACGCTCTAGTACTGCGTGCTCTCTGGTGAAGGGCCGGCGAAGTTATCCGAACATCTTTGACACTGTTAAAGGAGAAACCCATCGGTCATGCGCACTACCGACGACTGGCTGGTTGGGGAAAAAGGATACGTGTCGGATTTTTCACCGATACCCGCAGATGAATGAAAGTGAAAGTGTCTAGATAAGGGACACCCAGCTTTGGTGGGAGAAGAAACGGAAAACGTGACACACGGAAACAGGTGGCAGCGACGTTTATAGACGAGGCCGGCAACAGAAAAAAACGACACGTCCTACGACAACAGTACGCTACACTAGTGTGCGTCCCGGTCGGAAAACCGTTCGTGTTTCGGGTGGACGGAGCTGTATCTGAATCTGCCAACCAAGCTGACGTTCAGTTCGCGTTTGAACGCGCCAGTGAACGGTTGGGCAAACTATCCCCACGAGCTACGAGTGACGACGACTCTGTATACGAAATTGTGTTGAACGTGCAAGTTGAATCTCAAAAAGGAACGAAAAAGAAAGTGCATTTCCGCAGGGATACTCTCAATTTCCCACATCTTCATCGACAGTGTTCAGGTGTTCGATTGAATTTACGATCGGTTTCGGTTCAGCAAATAAACAGCTTACAAGCAGGTGCCTGATCACATCACACATTAACCGACCAGCGTGGAGCGCATTTGAAAAGATGAGTTATGAATTAAACACACGGGAAGGTGTGTAAACACAGCGTCGTTTAAAATTCCTTCCACCGATGCGGTGGTGGTGAGTGAGTTTATCCGTCTCCCGTTTGGACGTGCAACGCTAAGGGTGGCAATGGCAATAAAAACCGGGCGGTCCAACTGTTTGTTTATCAAGCATCGGGCTACCGAGTAGCTCCCGTAGTTTTTGCCTCCCAATCAGTTCGGTTTGGAATGATTCAATAGCTTACCGACAGCTACGAATGCAGGTGGAAAGATACATACCGTGTTTTTTTGTCTGATGAGTTGTCCAAAGAACGATAGGAAGCGAATCACGTCATATTGTATCGCCTTCGATAGACGATCCGGAATGGAAGTGCGAATGCTGTGAAAGACATTTTAATGAGATACGGAAGTTATGGTACATCTCGTGCTAAAAATAATACACACAACGTGAAGTTTGGACTTTGTTTGACTTCGTCACAATAAAAAAAAGGACAGTACGTACCGATTAACATGGTGTCACTACTGCGAAGATGTGCACAGGAAGTTAGCAACAGTGTTGAGTCGTACAGGCTGAAATTTCTGGATACGTTTCGATTGTGAATTCGCATCTGGAAAATAAGATTTCTCAGTGCGTGTGCACGGCAACGGGGTTGGACATTTCGGAATAAATTTAAGCGAGTTGCACGACATCTGTTGACATCTCTGTGTGAATGGGTTTGTGAGGTTGTGGAGAAAAACTTCCATTCAGTGTTGAAGTTACAGAGATACAAACACGGGAATGGAAACTGTCCGCTCGGTGTACACGTGAACGCATCTAATCGAAAGTGACTGCGACTCGGCTTGTCGTGTGCCCCGGCATGTGAAGTAACGCCGTTGGAAAGACGAGTCGAATTGGAACTAGGACACTGGTGCTGCTCCGTCCAATTCGCCTTACGTGGAAGGGACAAAAGTCAGCTGCAGACGTGTTGTAGGTGTTTCAGCAAAAAAAAGGACATGCTGTTTGCTGTGGAATAAATTAGAAATCCACTGTACGGTACGCATTTGCAATACCTGGAAGTTGGAAGCTCCCGCTGCAAACATGGACTGGAACGGAACGACCAATGGTACGGTTGATCTGCTACTGTCCGCCGGTACAGTTGCCCTCTCGACGTTAGCACCGGTCACTACCGCTGTACCACCGGATCTCGGCCCCTCCTCGGCGATGTCTACGACGGGTACGGATACGGCCAGCATGACAGTTTCCGCGAGTGATATAACGATAGCGTCCGCCGCACACTATCACGGTGGCATACCGTTCCCTTCCGAGCTGTTGACGTTTCTGCGGCAGACCACCACGATCGCTTCGTCCTCTTCCGCCTCCTCGATGCCTTCGCTGGGTGGAGCGAATTTGTCCACCTTTCTCAGTAACATCACGCTCCGGGCGCTAACAGCAACGGGTGGTGGTGGTGGTAACGGCCCCGGTGGAACCGGTTCGGGGGAGTTCACCGCCAATCTGTCACGCCGATTCCCACACCATCCGTTCTTCAGTACCTTCTTCAATGACTCCGCGCTGGACATCTGTCCCTCGATCCAGATGCCGATCGGGAATGTGATTTCGATGATTCTGTACGCGCTGGTCGCTATCGTCGGTTTGTTCGGTAATACGCTCGTGATCTATGTGGTGCTGCGGTTCTCCAAGATGCAAACCGTCACCAACATGTACATCCTGAACCTGGCCATCGCGGATCAGTGCTTTTTGATTGGAATCCCGTTCCTGATCACGACGATGCATCTTGGGGAGTGGACGTTCGGGAATGCGATGTGCAAAGCGTACATGGTGTCGACCTCGATCACACAGTTCACGTCCTCCATCTTTCTGTTCATCATGTCGGCCGACCGGTACATTGCCGTGTGTCATCCGATCTCGTCACCGCGCTTCCGGACGCCACTGGTGTCGAAGGTGGTGTCGGCGATCGCGTGGACTGCATCGGCACTGATCATGCTGCCGGTCATGCTGTACGCACACACGATCGATCGTGAGAAGGGCAAGATGTCGTGCAACATCAAGTGGCCCTCGGAGACGGGCGCCAACTCGGGATCTACCTTCACGCTGTACTCACTGATATTGGGGTTCGCGATACCACTCACACTGATATTGATGTTTTACTATCTGGTCATCCGGAAGTTACGCACCGTTGGGCCAAAGTCAAAGTCGAAGGAAAAGAAACGATCCCACCGGAAGGTGACGAAGTTGGTGCTGACCGTTATCACCGTGTACGTACTCTGCTGGCTACCGTACTGGATCTCCCAAGTGGCGCTCATTAACTCACCGCCGGACATTTGCAAGTCGCGGCTAGAGATCACGGTGTTTGTGCTGGTGAGCTGGCTCGGCTACAGTAACTCCGCCATGAATCCGATACTGTACGCCTTTCTGAGTGATAACTTTAAGAAGAGCTTCCTGAAGGCGTGTACCTGCGCGAAGGGGAAGGAAATTAACGCACAGCTGCAGATTGAGAATAGCTTTTTCCCCCGGTTTGGACGCAACCGTGGCTCGGAGCGTGGCAATTCCACCAAAGTGTTGCAGTCGAATAATCGGCCCAATAACCGGACGGGTTTGGGTGACGCTTTGGGCAATGCGCAACAACAGCAGGCACATCAACAGCAGCAGCAACAGCACCAACAGACGCATCATCAATCCAATGAGGCGCTCGCAAATAACAACAACAATGTGCGTAATGTGAACAATAACAGCTCGCAGGCAGGTACGGCTAATGGGAAAGGGGCCAGTTTTCAGAACGGTTCCTCCGTGACCATCCCGTACAGTGGTATGAGCACGGATCAAAGCTCCATCGTGCGTGGCTCCGGCCCATCAACGAGCGTAACGACCATTCAGTCTTCATCTGCCCGTCCATCCACCGATCAACACCCGGCCGGTGCACCGATACTCCCAATATCAAGCCGTACGCTGGACGGTACTAACGAAGGTCCAGCCGGAGCCGGTTTCTGCAACCGACCGCCCGTACTCCACACGGACCTGTAAAACATCACCAACTACCATCGAAGGGGATGCGGTGCCCCGGGGACCGGTGTCGGGAAATTGGAAAACGAAGCAACAGTGTCCGTCCCGCTTCTCCGTGCGTGATGTTCGACCAACCCCGTGTCCCACCGGCATTCCCGATCTCGTTCCAAAGCGTGACAACGTAAGTAGCTCCTGGGGACGCTATATTGGGGACAGTAAAGCTAAAACACAACAAAAAAAAACATCGACAATGATAAGTAAAACAGCGGTAACGTGATTCGCACCCGGATGTGTGTCTCATCTTGACGTACCGAGCGTGGATCCGGATGTTGATGACGATAAATTCCCATTGCTCCGCAGGGAGCCACCATGTGTGTGTGTGTGTGTTTACTGTTCCAATTGCTTTTCCAAATGTTTGCGACAAACATTTCAGCTACATCAATTGAGTTGATGCTGTACTGTGCGTGCCCGAGTCCTTTCACTCACGCGCTCGCTCTCTCCCGAGGGTCCACCTGTACTTATCCGGCACTGTGACAGCTGTCAGGTTCCGGTGGGTCATTGTTTTCCTTTGATTGTCCGTTGTTTGCCGGTTGATTGAGTTTTGCGATCTCACACCGTGCCGAGGGTGGCATTAAACTAACACACTCACATACGCACACGCGCGAACACCCAGCCTGCTGCGTTTGTTACTTGGTTGTTTACAGTACACTGAGGGAACATTCATTTATTACGTATGGAGGATTTTCTGCGTGCAGTTTGAGCCCTCTCTCCTCTTTTTCTTTCCTGTTTTGTTCTGGGAATCCGTGAAATTTAATTATAATTTACTACTGATCTCTCCAATGTTGGTAATTTAGATATACACGTCCTCTGCAATGTTTCCATTTGCTTATCGTCATGAAATAACTTCTAAATATGTTGTGAATTCTTCATTCAACAACGGTTGTCCTTACACCAGTTTGAATAAACCATGCCGCGAACCGTAACAACACTATTTTTCATGCTATTTGATCAACTTAGTGATCACCTTTTCGCTGATCTTTACTCACGGTGGAAGGTTGTTAGAAGGTATGGTTTAAAAGGTATTAACGTTTTTAACTTTGGATGAGATCATAAAACACCTGCTAACACCTATAATCAACCGCAGTTCGAAGCGAAGTTGGACTTGATGTGCACTTTCGTATAACTATGCAGCTGTTGTCGAAATACTTCTTCAATTGTAATAAATATACCGATGCCTAAGGCTTCGTCCTCAGTTTTTTTTTTCCTATTGGAGGACTAAACATCTCGGAGGACCCTAGTTGTATGAGACTTGGAAGATGACCAAGGAAGATGTAGCAGGGTTTGCAAAAGAAGGTGATCCTTAGGGTCCCCAAAAAAAGAACATTTAGAATTGTTCAAAATTCTAAACTATAAATGGTCTCTAACATCTTGGTGAGCTTCAACAGGGAATTATAACATTCAGGATAGGGTGAATAATTGTCTACTAACAGTGCCTCGTTACATGATACGACTCTTTAGGGCCAACTTTCTTCGTCTATTTCGATTCCTTTCCATCCGCCACGTCGTTTTCTGTTGTCTATACGATCACTAGGCTGATTACCTGAAAGTCGGAACAAGGTTTCGTATTTGACGCGGTGGACTCTCTCGCGGTGGAAGTGAGAATATATTTCAAATACCTGATTGGCTAAATCAGATGGTAAAGTCATAGTACTCTACGATATCCTCACTGTCGCCTCTGTCATCAACCGATTCAATCACTTTAGATATTTTTTACTCTTCGAGGATCTTGTACTTAGAATCGTCGTTGCCAACGTCCGTTCAAAAACTGATCCTCATTTTACTTTTAGCCTTATATACTCGTGCTGTTCTTTTATCCGAACCTCTCCAAATGGTAGCTTTGCCGCCTCCATCAGAATAGCTGACGTGCAAATGTTCTCTTCCTATTCTTATTTCGCCATATTCCTCTTTCTATTCACTTTACTAACTACGTTGTACAGCTAGCTATAATGAATAATTCATTGCAGTTTTCTCACTGCTCACTGTGCAACAAAGTTACTGCAGCTACTGAGTTATTAATAACAAAAATATCAATTTTATCCGTGAAAACAAATAAATTATTACAACTGATGATGTATTGGGTTATTCCCTAAGGTTTTGAGGATTAAAAAAAATATTTTTTATACAAATGACGTATGATATGTATTTTAGAGTAATCTTATTATGTGTTAAGTAACATATTGCTGAATAGCCCCAAATCGTAACGCTGGAATTAAATCCCCCCCCCCCCCCTCCCACTCTCTTCTTATCAACGTTACGTAATACCTGGATGTTCCCTCATCAACGCTCATCAAGTTAGCAAAGATAACGGACCGGATCAAATCCGTGTGCGAAATTGATCACCTGCGTGACAGTGTGAAACACGCACGCAAGTGTGCAACAAATCTCACGCTTTTACCGTTACCGGGGTTTTAGGCGCTTCATCAGCCGAGACACGTTTTCCCCTGCCCGTAACGTTGCGGTTCAGTGTGGCGTGCACCAAAACGGGAAAATCTTCCCCAAATGGCTGGCTGTGATTTTGCGACCGAGAGCCACGGTGCCGTGTGTCTCGACGTGGTAGTTACTTCCTTCCTGGCGATTACGCTTTACGGTACGGTTAAGATTTTGCAGCGTGGTTGGGGTGGGTTCGAGAAGAAGAAAAGAGAGAGAGACAGACGATGGTAAATTAATGGTACGTTTAGTGAAAAGCGTGTGATAGCGCGCTCGCACTGTTCTGGAGGTTCTTCGATTACACACCATTTGTTCGAACCATGGCGAACGAGACACGATGGAACGTATCCGTGCTTGGTCGTGTTTTCTCGCATGGTGAATCGGCAGAGAACGATACCATGCCGGGTACCCGGGTTCTGGACGACAACAGTTGGTACAGTTTGGACAAATCGACGCGACATGTAAACCGTGATTGCGGTCGTAATGATGCGTGCTTACGCGGGTGGTGGAAGGAAAACATTCCCGAAAGGTTACCGACGAAAGGAATGTTTTCCCCTATTAACTCTTTTCCTCCCCGCCGGCCACTAAATGGTACGCGTCACATTGTTCGGAAAGGATGAAATATTTCACCCAGACGATCAAAATTTAGATAGCGAGTGGTTGACGGCGGACGGGAACGGAAACCCGAACGATTGCTAGACGATGTTTCAATCAATCCACTAAATAATCCTCCACCGCAAAGACAATCTCCAACCGCGCGCCGACATTGGAAATTTGATGGACGTGCCATTTTTTATCCCCCGCTTGCGGTTCACATCGTCTGCTGGGAAATGTACGATTGTTTATCTGTTTGTCTGTCCCTGTCTGGGAAGATCAATATTTAACGCATCTCGTACCCCACCAAAATCAATCGCATCAATTCCGCGCGTACGATTGTGCGGCCGGTTTCGCGCTGGATGGATGTTGTTTATTTATTTACCGATCCAATAATCAGCGCGACCGGTGAGTTGGGAGCGTGAAATATTTCATTCGCCCCGAATGGCTGAAAGCGTCTTCGCTTCGATTCGAGCTCGTTAAATTGGATTGGGACCAGCCGGCCAAACGTGTCGGGTGCCAAAATAGATGTCTTACGCACCGGGAGTGCTACTGCTGCTGCTGCTGCCATTTTGTGACAACTTTCCCCGATCATTTTCAGCGCCCGGGAACTCCACGCGGCTCTTAGCGTAACCTCCCAAAGTAATTATCCGTAAAAAGCGATGCTTTCAGAAATAATTATAAGCAGACTCGGTTCATCCGAGGAGTGAGCGCACCATCCGTACAACTTTCCGCACGCAACGCGGTGGAAGGATAATTTAATCTGTTTTTTCGGTGCACCGCCCGGAAGCCTGAAGCTTTGGACATTATTTATCATCCAATTAGGCGTTTCGAACGGTGTATCTTTTGGGGGGGGGGGGGGGGGGGAGACAAGAGAGAGAGAGAGAAAAAAAACTCCCCCCGATGACTCTTCAATTATGTCCCAATCCCATCGCCGAAGACCGACGCGATCCTTATCGAGATCGCTAACAGCCAAACGGGGGTTGTTTTGGGGTTGTGTTTTGTTATTGTTGGAAGGGTTTGGTTTTATTTGGTGGAAAAGTTTTTCCACTCCACCCTCAAAAACCGTTGGCGGCTTTCGGGGTTTTGTGAACGGTGCCCTTAATTAAGAGGAACCCAACAAGATTTGGACCGGACTGATAGAATCGAACAGGTTAACAACGGTTCCATCAGTGCTCCATTTTTTTTTGCGTTGGAATCCCACCGCGAAAGACATGGCGTTCACGTGCCCCTTAAAAGTGTGTGTGTGTGTGTGGGAGGAAAGCGCGATGATTTTACAAAGTTTTCCATTTCCCAGTAGTATCCCGTATCATAGAGAAAGCGGTTAATATGGGGTACTGCTGATACGTAGAAGACCGCTATCGTTTGCCAATCTTAATTGACGTGCATTAGCGCTCCGGTGGCAAGATTGGCATCCGTGCCTCGGTTCTCGGTTGGTGTGCAGGTAGTGGGTAACTTTTCCCCAAATAAACCCTACTTACGGACACGTGCTCATCTCTGGTTCCAAATGTACCCGCCAGCGCGTTTTATTACGTTCCCATCATTCTCACACTCATTCTCCGCATTCGCGATGACTTGATTGACTCGAGCATTGGTACGATTCGTTGCCGCGGCATCCTGTGGGATCTCCCAATTCCCAAACATCATCCACCCAAACGATTCGTAACGCCACATCGTCATCGAAACCGGTCCACGAAAGCCGCGACCATGAACGAGCGACGCGTTTTGCGAACGAAGTGTGAAGTGGTTCTTAGATTTCATCAGGGCATCCTTTTATGGTGCTGGCGCACCCAGTTTCCAAGGTTATGTCATACCGCAAATATTAGACGGCAACTTTTCCAACTCACTTCACTGTCGGTGCCCGCACGCCATGATTGGTGCGGGTGCGTGGGCTTAGAACCACCACCACCGGGTATCGACACCCGGATTCGGGTCAAAGTGAAGAGTTTTTGGGTTTTCGGAAGGTAGGTAGGGCCCCTTTTTTGAAGTACGGCCAGCGAACCGTGCGTTACTGTATGTAAACAGCGCAATGTTCATTGAAGCTGCAAACATTCGCCCGCAGACGGTGGTACGCACTTGACATTCTGGCAGGCGCCACTGAGTGGCGTTCGGAACATCTTCATAGTCTTCATGCCATGGGTGCGCGATTATTGTTCACACAATTTCGGTGTTTGCTTTGGCAGACTAACACGCTTTCCATCACGCTCATGTCGGTCGCGGTGTGTTTAGGACCCCGGCTTTCCTGGAAGTCGAGTAACCTAATACAATGTCTGGGTAGTCTGGCACGGTACATCAATGTCCGATCGTAATGTGCTAGGTTATGACAGGTGGGAAATGGTAGGAGAAAAGTACAATGTTTCGGATTAACTTATGATATTGTTGGAAGGAATGTGATATGATTCACACGCATACATTTGTTATCGGTTAAGTTAATGTTACTTAATTTAGTTAAAGGAGGGGTAAAGATTTCCAGAGGAGTATGAATGCATATTCCAAGTTTAATCCAGAAGTGTACAGTGTATCACTTATCTCAAAAGTATTCCATTGGACGCTGATTTCAATTTCACACGCCTAAAAGTATGCAATGAACAGTTGTTTTAAAATCTTTATCAAGTTTGGAAGACAGAATTGATAAAATAAAGGAAATATTTCTCCATTTCATACTGCTAGCTTCTCCTTCTTCTTGATCAAATGGACCTTGTTTGTCTTCTTATCACTCTTATTAAATTATTTTTTTCCCTCGTCAAAAAAATTTCCATCATCAGACAAAATCCTCATTACGATTACTCCTTTTTAGTTTGGGCCTAATACACCTGATTTATCCGTATCTAAAAGGACTTTACAGTCCGGATCGTTCAACACTGGAGGCTGGCGAGTCTTATTCATTATTCGATAGTAAGTTCATCACAGAACTTATGGAGCTCTTCATAATAATTGGCTCCTCTAATAATGTTCTACGCATAACGGACATTCTATAAATCCTTCGGATTTTTTTGTGTGAAGTGGCTGAGAGGAGTTTGTCAGTTTTGGGTAGAGCTCATGTCTTAAAGGCGTGTTTGATAATTGAAACTATTTATTTTGACCATTGCGACAGGTATTTTGAGTGGAAAAATGAAACTCTACATCGAAATCAGTCTCTTTATATTCAAATTTTCATTCTATTCCAACCTTTTTCGCCACATGTTCTATCTCCACTTTCTTAGTAGAGTCGTAAACCAAGGATCTCTATGTCATTGGCGAATGCCAAGGTCTGGATTGAGTTATTATAGATATTCCTCGAAGTATTCCTCTCCGAATCGCGGATGACCCTCTCCAGTACTATATTGAAAAGAAGACAAATTACCCGAAGTTTTGCGAACTCGAACTCTGGTATCATATAGAAGAGAGCTACTGCCGTGTCATCTTTTCTCAAATCTGGATAGTCAGTCCAGCGAATAAAAGACCAATCTGCTAAGATTCCATTCTAATTACTAGCGCTCAAAACGTGGTATTAAAACACTAGAATTCCTAAATTTTGCCTGCCTTTAGGCGTTTATGAACAAGTAAGAAAAGTATCCAAGAGCTAGACAATTAGCATTAGAAATGGCTTTAAACTGCTAATCAATAATAGATTTTTCGGACTTTTAAAATACTTTATTGCTAAGAAAGCCCAGAAATTCACCAGAAACACAGATTAAATACTCAAAAGAAAACTTTTTAATTAGCCATAAATGTAAATGCCGTGATTAGACGAATAATTCCCGATGAAATCAATTTACAACGTACCGTTCAGTTCGACCGATACTGCCCATTTCCTAGAATTGATTATCGAATAATACTCCAAAACGTACTCTAGCCGGGTAGCTTCCATCCGCAGCACGTTCTACTCGAAACAGCAAACAGTTCCTGGAAGCTGCCGTGCCGTGATTGCCTTCCACTGCCGGCCAATTGATTGCTGGCCACTGCTGGCGGGTAAACATTTTCCAACCCGGTGATTGAAAACAAACGAAGGCTTGATGAAACTATTTACTCCTACCGAGCGACGTAGCTTTAAGCTTAAAGAGATGTCATATTTTAAATGAAATAAAAACGTTTAAAGCAATTCTTAAAATACGAAGGCTTGGGTTAAGGTGATATAATTTTTATTTATTTATTTTATTTCTGTACAATATGTTTTCGTAATTTAAAACACTCCTCTACACCACGGCAACAGTTGTTACGGTGTCAAGTTCGGTTTCCGTCGTGGCCGGAACGTTATCGCCAGTGTCCGCTCGCACCTGAACATCCTCGTTTGCTGCTAGCGTGACGGTCACTTCGACAGTAGTTAGATCGCTCACTTTTTGCGTAACGTTCGAAACTTCAACGGTGGATGTTGCTCGTGTCTGTTCTACGACTTCCGTGACAACGGTCGGTTCCTTCTCCCCGGCCGGACGTTGTACTTTGGTCTCATTTAATTCCAATTCTTTCCTGGTGGAATCTTCTACCGTTTGCTCCCTCACCTCGGTGGTGGTTTTCGGGACATCTTCCTTCACTTCGGTTTTCGTCAGTTCTGGCTCTACGTCCACCTTCGAAGGTTTCGGTTCCTCTACCTCCGTTTGCTTCGTATCAGATGGCTTAGCAACGGTTGTTGTTTGCTCCACTCGATCGACGGTTTTGGCAGGCTCCACCGTAGTTACCGTGGTATTCACCGTGTTATGGGGAACCGTCACCACCTCCTGAGCAGTGTTGGTATCTTCCGTCACTTCAGCAGCACTATTGGTTTCAACAACGACCGTTTCCTTGGAATTGGATTCGTTCGATTCGACAGATTCCGAGGAGCTATCGTTTGCCTTACGGGCAGGAGCACCAAGGATTGCGGTTACGAAGAGAACCACCACCAAGCAGAAGTACACCATCGGAACAGGCTTCATGGTTGAAGATGATATTCGGCAATACGCGACGTGTGCTGTGTGCTGGAGAAGAGAATCGATACTGAGTGAAGGAAGGAAAGATGGAATGGTTTTTATACCAACTGCTTTCTCACCACAACGCAACTACCTGTTTCTCAAGAGTTCCCCTGTTGTCTAGCCCTATCTTCGGGATGGGCTTACCACTGCACCCATTTCTGAAACTACCTGTTCCTTTAATGGTCCTCTTGTGGCTAGGATCTTAATGTGGTTTTTTTCCACTCTAAATGTTACCTTCCACACGACCTGTTACCGGTAGAACGTGCTGCAAGGCACTTATTTGTTGTTTAAAACACTTTTTATTTTTTTCTTTCAACGGGTCAAAAAAAGGAACATCGTGCCATAACCTGTTAGCCTCATCTTCCACGTATTGTTGTACCTACGGAGAAAGCAAAACAACAATTAAATAGAAACCCTCGTTTACCCTCGTTGATTCGTTTTACCCATTAAAACCGTTAAAAGGATTTTTTGTGAGCTTGTTGTTCTCTTTTTCCTTTCCTCCGTTTTGTCCAAAAAGGGATGCACTCAAACTCGTGACCTGCAGAGAAGATTATCTGTGGCAGTTAAGGGCTATTGGTCACACCAAATTACTGCCCGGAAATGTAGCTATTGTATGCTAGAGGTAGAAGTTGTTTTTTGTGCAGCATAATTGTTTTATGTTGACAGTCTTTCTGGTTTTATTGTAACGACAAAAGGGAACGAACAATAACAAGGGTACCAAAAGAGTTGGGTTGGTGTTTTCAAATAATTGCACTTTCGTGATTTTATCGGAGCATTTCTTCTGTGTGAAATCTTTACATGAAAAATGAAATAAAATAAAACACTCGGTAAAAGACCATAATACACAAAGCCTACTTGTCTCAGTTTAACTTATTCATGCCACAGAAGCTTCTGTCACCAACAGCAACCAAGTTGAGCTTTTGGTCCGTCAAACAAATTCCAAACATAATTGAGCGTACCGGCCCACATCAAGATCATACGACCAATTGCTTTCAGATAAAACTTCTCTAATCGGCCCAAACTACTTACCGCAAATCCTTCTAACCGCAAACAGGTCGGGAACTTCCACCACGTGTCCTAATGCGAAACAAGAATTTGCGGACGCAAACACTGGCGAATGATGGGCATAACCACAAAGTCAAAGCCTACTATCATCATCCATCGCATGTCACAGCTCGCAAAAACGGTTGTCAGTTGCAAAGTGTCCCCTTTGATCAGGAACGCCTCTGATCTCCGTCGGGTGACAGAATGCTTCCGACAGTACACGACGATGTAGGTGTACTGATTATCTGATTGCATTCCAAAGTTCCGACGCGTTGACATAATGTTGGTAGACATCGAACTGCACCGGACAAAGCGGGCACTACATACACCCCGGGTAATCTTCCCGTCTGATGTGGGTTTGTGAATACCCTCACAAGTTTTTGATTCCAATCCAAAGTTAGATAATTGTGGCTGGAGTGGAGTTAGTAATTCGTCTTCGATTGTTCCAAATCATTGGGAGAAATTTTCCTGATGATCACAAAAACCCGGTGATGTACAACATTCGGAGAATGATGAGTAAGAAAGATTCGAACCGGAATATTCCTGGAGAAAGCGAACCAGTAGACTGAGGATGATAGAGGGAGCGATAGGTGATGATTTGATTGTGTTTCGTAAAGCTGGTTCGCTGTGTTTTGGTTCCGATCCATTTCAAGCGATACTGAGCACATCCAACAGCAGCAGCATACTTCCGGCGATTACATTGTAGACTACGTTGGAAGAAAGTTTGCCGTTTTGCCGACCGCCGGCAGCGATCTGCCTGGTCACGTTGTAGGGCACCCGAATGTGATGGTGTCCGCTTACACACGCCTGCAAGGAATTACACGGAATACTTCATAACGAAACTTAAATATTGCCGGTCCACACCGATCGTTCCGGTGTCTATAATCGAGGGGGAGCAAAAATAAAATCCATTATCACAATCACCTTCCCAGTGGCATGCGGTAAATCACGTTCCAGAAGTAAATGAAATCAGAGAATCCGCTACACGTTCCTTTTTTTTTGTGTGTGTACATAGGGAGTTTTTCTTTTTGGTTCTCTGTTTCACTATCAGCTCTTGACATCTTGCTTCGTTACAACGCATTCCAATGAGCTGGGTCTGTTCGGTTCGGAACCGATAAACGAACAATTTGGGCCTACGCCAAGTCACTCTCGCTTCAGGTCAGGCTGGGATTAAGCTGTCGTCCTTATTAGTACGTACTGTACGACTTTGATTTAATCAACCTCCGGCCAAATCGTGGTGTTGCGAAGCAAGGAAAAAAGAGAGAAAGAGAGAGAATCAAATTCCTAAAGATCCAAACCGATGGAAAAGGTATCCCGAGGCGAGCATGTTTTTTTTATTTGTTTTCTTTCCTTTTCCGGCGACCTTGCCGCATGCTGGGTTTGGAACGTTAAAGAAAACGAGAAAGTTGTTCCAGTACCAAAAGGGTATCGTTTATTAAATCGCCCTAGCGTCAGCATGCATAATCGAGGGCACAGTAGATGATGCGCTGATGATCCGCCGTTGATCCTTTTTTTGATCCTGGTACCGTATGCACAAGGCCATCAATGGAAATGCGCCAACGGGGCAAGCCGAACGCACGTGAGCAAACGTGTGAAGAGAATATTAAATATCTCGATAACGTTCATGCATCATGTAGGATAACACAGCAACATCAAAAAAAGGAAAAACACGAAGTAACAGTATGGCCGGCACAATAGGAAGACTATGTACGTACAAACAGGATGCGGCATGGGTCGTTCGCATGCTTTCGCCTCGTGCTTACAGTTGCACTGCAGCAGCACTAGGCACGCGGCAAAGTAGTCACATAGTTGTCTGCGGCATGAACTGTCCCAAGGATGTACCAATATCTTTTGCGTAATAGGAGCCCTACTATACACATCGAAACCGTTGGCGCGTGGATAAAGTTACTACGGTTGTGGTGGGTTTCGAGCGCGCACCAAACAGCGCGTTCCACCACAAACACACACACACAGGAAGCGATAACTTCCTAACCAACTCTCAAACTTGTTTTAAACATTTATAATGAACTAACCGCCCCCATCACTGCACGCACTGCTTCGGTACCCGTACCGATACAATCAGCAAGGGTCTCCCGTCAACGCACTTCTTCTCCGGTTCAGTCTGCGGTTGACAGATGTGGAATTGTGAAATTAAATGCATTATCTTTCGAGCATCTTGACGCTGTAGACATGCAAGGGATGGAAGGGATGTGAAAAATACTTGACTGAAGAAGGAACGATTCCAGACGAAAATGTTCCATCCGGCGATTATGCTGATGTTGAAAGAACTCTGAGTGATTGATTTCGAAAAGGGTAGCTTTATCAGCACGTACACGCGTAATGCACTCAATAATGGAACGGATAAGAGTATTCCCTGTTGACAGTATTGCTATAAAACAACACCTCTTTTGGGAAGAGATTTGCATAACTTTAGGCGTTTTTTCAAATACTTGTAGATATGTTAATCTCAACGAAAAATGTTATTGTTATTCTAAAAATTGCTTTAAAACTATATTTCAGTTGTAAGGAATATTTGTTCAAACTATTACAAAAGTTCAAAATATAAAAAAAAACATCTTTTTCATAAAACTAAGTTGGTTAAACTAGTTTGAAGTTTCTTTTTAAATTTTATATACATATTTTTATTAACATTATCATAATTACAGTTACCCTCTTTTCAATATTTCAAATTTATGCCCTTTTCATTACTTTTCCAAGGGCATATCACCCCTAAATGTATACATCCCGCATTACAACACACTTATTTTTGGATGGTACATCTTCTTTTAGGCTAAATTTTCTTTTCTAATGAACCTTGTGCACCCTGAGAATCGGCGATGACATGTCGTCTGTCAACCGAAAATAATCAATTGCACTGTCTTTCAACGTTTGTTTTACGTTCGCGTCAGAAACTTCGCATCAAAAAAACTTCCTCCTTTGTCCCAACGGCAACCATTCTGCTCTGGTGTGTGCTAAATTGAATTCAGTTGCCGAAAATAATTCATTCGCTACACGTGCGCCAGCTACACGTCACTTCAGTTCGGTTACTCCGCCAAAACCGATGTTGTCTCAGGTCAGGACACGGTCCAACATAAATTAGCATCCATTGCCGTTCGCGGATACCGTTCCGGATGTTTTATTCCTACGCTCTGGTGTATGGAGCGAGTGTCACGGATAAATTCCTGCGCTTCCTAGGTAAATCATACCCAGTACAAAGGCGAAGGAACTTAATTTTTAAAGCAATGGTTCTGGAACGATTTTAGCAGTGTTTGGGTCACTGGCAGGAATGGGTTTCCACTTTTCTCGCCTCATTAATGCAATGCACGGCGGAAATGAATCATTAATTTATGCCATAAATTTGTGACCGGCCGGATGCTGCTAAATAGGGGCACAAATGAGGTACAGTTGGGTGCAATATTATTGGTACACTAGAACGGACTAGGGAATGTTTATTTTCAACTTCTAATATAACGTTGTCTACTCACGCAACAAAAATAATACTTAAGTAGTGGGTGATCGTCGACAGCGCTTGTTGTAAAGTAATGATATGCGCTACTTTGCACCCGATCGAACATCGGTTCAATTAATGGGGTGAGTCACTTCCTGTTTGCATCAATTACCGTACAGTGTCCCACATGTCCGGAACGGAACGGTGGACAAATTATTTTTTAATGGACATATTGACACTAATTGGAACCTTCTGATCCACGGTGCCACGTTTCCCAGCCGCATCCACGACCGATGCTCTTGCTAAGCTGATGAATCACGAGGCCTATAACGTGCTTAATTGACGACATTTATCTGATGTTCTGCTTTTTTACTCTGTTTTTTTTTCAGGTTTCTTTCTCGCTTCTACAAGTGCAACAATCCAACCGTACAGCGAGCGCAAGAGAACCAGCATCAGAATGAATTAAATTGGGAACGTTTTATGTAAATAACGGCGAAAGCAGACGAGCCTGAAGTAAACGAGGAATGTGTGTAAGCTATATTGCGAAGGAAATACGATAAAAAGGAAAACACAAACACAAAGAATATCAATAAAAAAAACTAGAAATAGTGTTAAATCGTTTAAAAGTCATAAAGTGACAGTGAGTGGAAACGATTTTACTCTATACGATACGAGGCACCAGTAAGGTTAGCCAACACTAAAATCAAAACATAATCAAAACAGTTACCAAAGAAAACCAAAGCAAGAAAGGTGCAAAATCAGATGCGCGTGCCATAATAAACCGTATGTCCACAACACTCCAGAAGAAATTAATTAAACCAAAAAAGGAAATACAATAGGAGTAGAAACCCAATAGAAAGTAATTGCTAGTTAGATGGTTAATGTGTTTGTGTGTTAACAAGCTCTTTTTAAGCTTGCTCTGTGTTGCGTTTTGCATAACCATAGGCGTGATTTTGATAGCCAGCGCCGGAACTTATGCAATTTGCAAAACAAAACAAACGTATTAAGGGCATGTTAACACACGTAGTTAGTCATCTGTTAACAAGGCTCGCTGTATTGGCCACTGGTTCGAAGAACGAAGCTGTCCCGATGGAATTTCCCTCCGTAAAAGGGCCACACTAAATTGAGAGCCCTGTTTAGTGTTGCGCTTTCAGCTGTGGGAGTTTAAGTCGCGGACTTTAGTGGGCGTCGCAAGGTAGCAGGCATAGGGAACCGATACGCGATTCGTGCAACAGAAACAGTGTTAAGCTATTCGCAAAGTTATCCGTTCCGATGAAACAAAATCTTTCATCTTCAAGTTTAAAAGTATTTATCTTTACAAAAGGGAAACCTAATTCTTAACCAAGCTGTAGGGCGTAGGATATGCATAACCCAAGGGAATGATGTTCTTATGGCGGTAACTGCAAAAGGTTCTGAACGCAAAAACCATGATACGAGTAAGCAACGCTAGACTATGAACTGAAGTGATAATTGTATAGTTTTAACGTATATTAAAGCGCAAATCTACCTTTTTGCATAACAACCATATTTCACTTTAACAAACTGATCTAGACTAGGAATATAGGGTGCCATAATAGGGCCACCGTTACACAACTCTTACTACTATTTCAAATCGCACTTTCTAGGCAAACAAAGAGGCAAACAAGTGACAACGCGATTGCTCTTCTGCAGTAAAACACACATACACACATGAAACCAAAAAAGAAACAAAAAACAAAGGATGAACAATAAATCGAAAAAGCGTTACAGATAAAGAATTATATTCTTTTTATTTAACTGTGTCGTTGTGGTTTGGAGTCGAGCTATTTTTTTGTCCAAAGAATAATCCGCAAAAAAACGGTATTGGTTTGATGTTTCCGATAGCGATTGTATGATTTATTCCTCCACCAGCGCTATAATTCAAACAGTTTTCCCAATAGTTTCGTACGAATGCTTGTTCTTTTATGTCCACAACATATGCTTGAGTTGACGTGCAATCTAACCAACAAAACACTGAACCATAGTCGAATGGGATTCGAACAATAGTAGGGTTAGGTTTTGTTTTATTCCTTTTTCGGTTGAGGTTGTTATATTCTCGTTCTAGTACACGCTTTAGGTTTTGTCTTTTTTGCTGCAAATACTATCAATTCATTATTGATCGTAGAACTATTAAAGAGGAAGGATTAAAGGCGACCTGCATCAGCTGCCCAGTTCGCAGAATATAAATCGATTCCCGATGGGATGGCCATCTGTCAGGCTCCGGCCGGTATAAAGCCTGCTGCAGCATTTAGTATCGTTGATTAGATAATTATTTCAGCCAGAGAAATTTCCATTTCGGAGGAAACCATTTGAATATCCAGGAAACTCCATCTGGCACAGTAAAACATCGATCCGGTGTTAAACTAACATTTGATTTCCCATCTGGAAAACGGGCCCTTAATCGAGTTTCAATAGAGTTGACAATGATTGACCATATTTCGAACAACTTTTTGCTGGGAATTTGAAAATATGTTAACTTTACGTGGAGTAACCTAATCGTAAAAAAAACTCCTGCTAAACTAGTTAGATGATGTTTGCCCATTTCCATTGTTGGTTTTACAACGGAATGTGGAATCGACCGGAAAAACTCCCGACGGAAATGCTAGCTTGTGACATTCGCCCGAAAACTTTGTCCAAATTTTCACGCTACCACGGTTTATGTTGGTGCGAGTCCGTAAAATAAAGTTCTCGTTTTGTCATCCCGGTGACGGAAAGTTTCATCTGTCAGTCACGGGTTATGGACAGTCCGCAGACCAGTCGTACGGCACTGTCAGGTATCGTTGAAAGTGTAAATAAACCTGCAATGAAAAATAAAACAAAAAATGGTATTTACCACACATACTCCCAACGGCATAATAATGGCTCATCGACAATTGTGTCACCGTGCTGATGGGACGCACACTTGCACAAAGCTAAACAAAACGAGACCCACAGCGGCTGACAACGATCGCTAAGCCAACGCGGTAGTGTGATTTCGACCGGATTGATTGATGGATTGATCCAACGTGAAAGGCAATGAGCCGGGATCATGTCGTTAAGCCAAAAGCTGGAACGAAGGAAAGCGGAAAAAAACACAACATGGTGAAGGATACGCCGGATACCAATCGATGCATACGTTCGAGAATAAGCTTAACGCGTTTGAATAACTTTCCAGCAGTATGGTTGCAAAATTCGGTTCCATCTAGGATACCGTACGCTATTTTCTTAATAAATTTGCCTAAAAGTATTCAATTTGCTTAACAAAATGTAAAAAAAAAAAATTTGAATTTGCATAAAAAATTGGTTTGCTGAAATAATCCGTAAACCTAACACAGCCCAACGAGCCAATCTGCAAATCTGATTGTCTACATTTAGGCGCCGTACAGGATGCGACGTACAAACGGAAGCTTTTGCATCGATTTTCGCATTTTAGACGTGAGTGGTTTTTCTGTTTCTTTAAGAAATTCGATAGCGTGTAACAAAAACTTTCCCCCTTTCCCGTCTCCGCCATCTCCACCGGGAGATAACTAGGCCGACAATGACGACGTCAACGTTCGTCAATCGATGTGAAAAGTTGCTTCCGTATAAGCAAAACCAGGGCTTTGCCTTTGCAGTACAGTGCAAAAGAGCTCATCAGCCGAGAGAATGAGTGGGAAAGAAATAAAACCCAATGAGGAAGATACAAAAAAAATTATCGACCAACTGCGAAACATCGGTCCGCTCGTCATCAATCATGCTTTTGCAAATCGGCACCTTCCGACTCCGCGCGTTTCTGCCTGGCAGGGAGGACATCCGTCCATCATGGACCTTCCTAAAAATAGGACCCCAAACGCACAGAGCAACGAAAAAAAAAACAGCAGCCGATACAACTAGTCCGAGGTGGATGGAATCGGTCTTTCTTTTTTTCCCCCTCGTGTGCGTGTGGTGTGAGCTTTTCGTTTATGTTTCGCTTAGCACCATCGAACGATTTCTTCCGGTTTGTTTATTTTCCACATCCACTGTTAGGAGGGTTTTCGTTTTTTTTCTACACGCCAATCTGCGTACGTTGAATCCTCGCAGAGACTCAGCTGTGTGACGTGAAGCTCAAAGGCCCCGAGCGGTCCTTAGCGGTCGATCGACTGTGTTCCTGTGTAGCTCTATGTGCACCATCCTCCGCCATGAACACACACGCACTAGCCCCCTGGAGTCATCTGTCATCCGTGTGTTTCGGAGTGTGAAGTTTTATTTTTTGTGTTTGGGAGGATGATGTTAAAGCTAGAGGGTGAAAAAAAAACACCTCGTAAGCCAATCGACAGTTAGTTAGGACAGTGGCGGAATAAAAACGCCGAACAAGAAAATTGGCCTGAGAGTGAGTTTGCCAAATTGGCCCAACTACTAGTGAGTAGTAGTTAACCGATAACAAAAAAAAGAAAACGCAACCGGAAAGATTGTTACTAGCCGTACAATGTGTCGTTTGTGATGGGGGCCTCGAATGGTTTCTGCATGCCGTGCACGAAGCGAATCGAAACGATTGTTGAACACTATCTAATGGTTTTGTTATAGCACTTGACTTTTCCATCGATCAAGCTGGACCGGGTTTTGCAACTTTGCGATACAGTTGATGGTGCTAGTATATTGTTTGAAGCTTTAGTTGCTGTAAGTAATTTATTGCATACATTTAGGTGCACATATACAATTCCAAGTAAATGGCCTCAAATCGACAGATATAAAATGGATTTTGAATAAAGACTTTGTAACTTGTATTAAACATATTTAACATAAACTTTAATGATCTCAGTAAATATACCCAATTGAATAAATAAATCACCAAAGAAATATAACAGCTGGAAAGCGATACGACGTGAACCAATTCAACAAATAAAATATTGAATAATCTGACAATAAAACGAACATGCAATAAATCTTTTTTTGCACACTTTACCTTACTGCACTGCTTCGGAGAGTAATTTTTCTCTAGTGCACTTGAACCCCTGCATGTATGCAATCTCTTACACAACTACGTGCCTTTTAACGTTTTCCCCTTTCTTGGTCTGGTTTTCCGACAACAATAAACTTAAGTGGGTAGATGGAATACTATTAAAAACGAAGAAGACATCCAAAATTTAATTAAGAGTATGAAACGTCCAAAAGTATACTATAATTATCCGAACGATATGTTTGCAAGAGAGCACTGATAGTTTTGATACTTTTTGTCCGCACTACCTAGAGGCCCTATTGAATTTTGAAGAATCCTCATAAAATTTTGACAACCTTATGATTAGTATTCAATCCCTTTCAATGTAAAAAATATAATTACACACTTTTGACTGAAAAACTTCAAGTTTCAGCTTCAAGTTTCATCCACACACGTACAATAACGACTCGCACTGTAATCTTCACCATGCATCGATGCTTCCAGGACCATACACACACGCTCGCTGTACGTTGTTGGTATTTGGGTATACGCCAACAATTGGCCCGACCACAAACATCGTTTTTTCGCTTCGCCCCACTCCGAAAACCCTTGTTCGAGGACGATCCCGTGTGGCTACTTGATCCACGACGACCTACACCCATCCACACAACCGCACGGCGAAGGACTCTTTGAAGTAAAACCATTCTTTAAGCTGTGCGTTTCGGGCCAGAAGAAATTCGAGACCTCATTCGTCCGTGCGTGATGCGTTAAGAAATGAGTTATCATCGTTACATCATTAACGGGGTCATCGGCAGGACGTGCTTGGCAAATCCTTATGATTTCTTGGTTCGTTTTCTTCCTTACTTTAATTTCCTTCCGTTACTACTGCTGCTTATTTGTGTTGGCACGTACCGAAACCGTCCGTTTGGCACGGGTTCCGTGTGGAGTAAGGAAATCCGGCTGGGAAAAGTTCCATGTTCGATTGTTGCCACAACACAAGGAAAAATGAGACGCAGTAGAGATGAGAAAATAAACCATAATAAAATAAACTATGCTAAAAAAAACGGATGAAAAGCGTACCGCTGGGATCGTTTTGGTGAGCTCGATAAGCGACAGACAGATGGCGCTGTCGGTCCATGTGTTTGCGTTTTGGAAAGGCCCTTCTTTTCCCGCCTCGCGTTACGGGAGCCGGTTTGCCTCACGAGCAAATGAACAATGAAAATGTGCTGAAAAATGGAAAACCCACTCCGACGCTCCGGCTGGAAAGGCAATCCACAATCGACGCCATTCATCACTGACCAACGAGTTTCCCGTATGGTTCAAGGCTGACGGCTGCCGCCAACATGATCCTTTCGCACAGTAATCCAATCCATTCCGCCGGTGTCCTTTTGCAGGGATCAACATCGCATCGCAGACGGACGACTAAATGGAGATAAATGAACATTCCGGGGGCAAGGGTATACGGATACCAAACGGTCGAGACAGTCGTAGTAAATCCGAGAATGGGACCATCGCCGGGTAGGGTACACAAAACGCTCTGGTGACGAAAAGTCGAACCCATTTGAGCCGACACTTTAAATCCATCCGAACCCCCATTCAACTGTTGGCGTCTGGAAGGATCCTGGTGTCCGTTTTCACAGCACCATTTTTCCCAAAAGAAAAGAAAAGGATGGAGTGGCTACTGGAGTGGAAGGGAGAATGTTTCACTGTGGTCAGAGTGCTTTTGTCCATCTGACCAACGCATCCAAAACATATTAATAAAATTCAACAATACAATTATCATCATAGGTCGGGGGCTTTGTAGCGTATTTATTTCTATCGGGCAGATCCTTTTTTGAATTCAATGGGGCTTTTCATTCTTTTCAAGCAGCACAGCACAAAGCACCAAGCAGTCAATTATTACGAAAAGGCACAAAATTAAATAGCAAAATTGAGGAGGATGGAATCGGATATTCAGTTATGAGATGCGTACTTTTCATGAAAGTAAAGCACTCCATCCGTTGGGATTGTTTTCAATATACGTGAGCGTTTATGGGAAAATACGTAAGGATACAGTGTGTGACGAAATAATAGGAGATAAGATTTTGTATACACATTTAGTTTGCTATACATGATATTAAGTGTAATTGTTCAAAATAAAGCATAAACAGTTTGGTTAAACATGTATGTATTTTTCACAACCAACAAAGCATTTTGGAGACTAAAACAGTCATCATAATCATAAACAGTTAAAAGCTATGTGACAATTAAATAAGGATGATTTAAAAATCCCCAAAAAATTTAGTTCTATTTTTTTATTTATTCCTAATCATGACGAATGTTGTTCTATTATTCTATTGTTTATTGGGACATTTAGAACCGTTGTTAAAAGCTCTCTAGGATTTTTTAATGAAGCCTCTTCAGTCTATGGGCATTTACGGTAGAACGGCCTGTACGTATTTCTTGCAAGCCCTGAGCATGTTTGCTGTGAGATTTCTTCAGACATTCGAAAAGAACTAATTGAATTCTGCAAGATAAATCGCTTTAATTAATCGATTTATTTCAAACATTTGAAAGTTCAAAGATTTATAGTTGGTTTAAGTATTTTTTCCGACACTGTATTTTTTTTTTAATTTTATTTCTGTCGCGTATAAATTACGCGTATTTTGAATCCCTACCAGCATTGTGTAAAACACTAAATGGCTTTACAATCAAGTGAACAAAATAGGAAAAACATTTCCCCTCCATAAGGTAATCTCAAATATACGCATTTTGGGGCAACGGTGATCCCCTTGTTGTTGTGCAATATTTACGCAGATACGAATGTTTTTATATTTGGTGTAAAAATAATTTACACCCCACAGCTGCACGCCCAACATGTTTCCCGAACAGCGACAAAACCGATTCATTTGTTTGGAATCGAACACGTGCGGGATGTGTTTGTTTTTTTTTTATTTTTTTTTTGGTGCGTGATCGGTCACACTCAGCAATATATTGATTAATACGTACCATTTCAATCACACCTGCTCGCATGCGTAGGCCGCCGGCATGGGGAGGATACTTGCGGTGCGATTGACTGATGAGAAGTTGTTTGTCGGATTCCGATTGAAAACGACCGAGGCGTAGCACATGTTACCGGGGCAAAAGAAAATCTGTAGACCGTGTTGTACAAGCAGCCGAGCACAAAAAAAAAACCTCAAGAAGGCGTTAAGGATCACGCATTCGGATCTTGTTTATGTGGGTCATTTCTTACGCCTTTCTTTTGTGGTAAAAAAATATAACGCGTTAGCCTACGCTGTGGCGATTTTCTGTAAGAGCAAACATGAGCAATTTCGATTATTGCAAGCTTGCTTGTGTTATACAAAAATGGGAAATTATTTTTCCCGAAAAGAAGTGCAATGTTATTTTATGTTCGAATCAATAGAATGGGAAAACTTAACAAAATGAAGATTGCTAAGGACATACAATTTGGTATAGAAATATAATTTTCATTTTATAATTCTCGCTTGTCATAGTTGGAAACAATCAACCTAAAAGAATGTGATTCGCATCATAAAATGGCTTAATTACCGGTAGAATGAGTTTCTTAAACAAGCGCCGGAATGTATGCAATATTGTATAAATTTATAATCCTTAATTTTCAGAATCCGACCGAACTAATTAAATCAATTCTGATAAGTATTTTAACAGCCACACGTTCATGATTGAAGAGATGGTTTTTCAAGACTATCAAAAAGATATCTGAAACAACACGTCACCATCAAAGCTTATTCCAGAGAAAACCTAAAATCATTGCTAGAAATGGAATGGAAGGAATGTGGCTTTTCTCAGGCTTTAGCCCAAGGTTTTCCAGGCTTTGATACATTGACAATAATCATGTGTTACATGTCAGATAAAGGTTAATAGTCCTGAAGTCAAGGACATGGAGATGTCTATTTCCTGTTTCACAAGGCGCTAGAGAGAGCGAGAGAGAAAGAGAGAGCCATCCATGACAGGGAAATAAAGCTCTTTGGAAAGCATCTTTAACAATTCTATAGATATATTGACAGGATGAAAGGGTATTAAAATTTTGGGTCGTTGTCTACCTTTTCATTTTGTTCGATGTAGCAGTTTCATCATAACTCACGATTAAGTAATAGCTCCGAAATAAATCAGCATAGCATCAGCAGTGCCAATGTTAATTTAAACAACTATCACTAGGCCATTTCCAACCACGCTGTGAAAGTAATTTATAACCTTGACCGAACAGATCTCACATCCAGTAGCAATCCCACCGGCCAAAAAACAAAACAGGTGCCACTCCCACATATGTAGTCAGCAAAAATATTCTCCCATTTATCCCATCGGAATCGACACACTCAAAGCTCCATTACATTTCCATTCTGCCGCACGCACAACACCCAAGGTGAAGAAGTTTGCCATCCATAAAGAGCACGCCACTAATTTATCAACCATCATCAGCAGTGTTTTTCCCCTAACCGTTTGTGTGTTTGCGAGTGTGGCTGGGATGGGTATATGGCTCCCCCTTCGAAGAATGCTGGAGGAACCAAATCTTATGCTTTATGAGATCGCATATTTTCTGTAACTCTTACATTCCCGTTTGTTCACTGCTTGGTTCGGGCGAACTCCCACTTACGTGCGCGCGATAAGTTTTCCGGGCCCCGTTTTGGGAATGCAAAGTTGATGCCCGGGTAAACGATTCGACAACGAAGAAAACAACACCGCTCAATGAATGCAAATATATTATGCTCACATTGCCTTCCCCCTTTTCACACACACACACACACACGCGCGTTTTTGGAAGAAATCTGGCCTATCTACTTCATACGCAATGCAAAGTTGTTCCGCTTTCGGGGATGGAATTTTTGTTTCGGAAAAGTCCACCGGCCCCGTTTGTTTTAACAGGCATCGAAGGAGGTAAGCTTTTACCTCTCTTTCATGTGTTAGCATTGATGTGCCTTTCGGGAATGTTGAGCAAGCGAGCTTACCATTAGGGAGAAGATTTATGAACGTACTTGGAAAAGACGGTATTATTTATACCGGTAGAGCGAACACCGTAAACGCCCTCATACAAGGCCGCAAAACCGACGCCAGGTTTGGGTGATTGGTTTTAATTCAACCACGACGACAATTACTGGAATGTCGGAAGAACGAAGTGACGGATGTGTAGGAAGCCTCTTCTCGTGCGTGGATCGCCTTGTGAGACTATAAGGGAAAACTCATTTATTACGTATCGGAAAAGTTGAGGATTTTCGACGACCTCTTCTCCAATAGTCATCTAGCGTCGTTCAGGTAACCCCACGTCAATCCTCGAAAACTAAAACATCTGGTTTTCAATATACTTTTCAGGTTAAAAATGATCTTTGATTGAACCATAACACAACTAAATAATAAATAAATTTAATGCCACCATTTGAACTTGAAACTTATAGTAATCGTTGGAACGCGCGAGAAGTTTATCTTGTTAGCTAGAGCTCTGACCCTCGAATCCTCTCTTGTAATGTCGCATTCACATTGCTTCGGATGATGGGGTCGAAAGTGTTCCCATGGGAATGATCTTCTGGTCTGCTTTCTCCAAAGATGCAGAGTCAGAGGAAGAGATGTTGTGAAGTAGGACATAAGTCTTCTTTCGTCGAAGTCTTCAGTTAGGGAAGAATGACAAAGTACTTGACAAAGTTCTTGAGCCATTGATTAATTCATTTTACTTATCTTACTGTTTCAAAAAAAATGCTGGCCTCTATATATAGTCTCAGTACTCACATACGCCTCTAAGACATGGACTCTGTCCAAAGCTGAAGCGAACCCTCTTAGCCGTGTTCGAGAGGAAAAATCTCAGAAGGATCTTGGTGTCGTGACTATAATGTAGGAACTGCTATAACGACGAGCTCTATGAGTTGTACAACGACCTCACTGTCGTACAACGGATTAGAGTTATAATGGCTCCAGTGGGCGGTTAAGTCATGCGAATGACACCGGACGACCCAAATCATAATGTCTATTTAGGCTGTCTACATGAGCAGAGGAGGCGTGGTAGGAGCAAATAATTTCAAAAATTAATTAGGAATTCGTGAGTATTAGAAGCATTTGTAACAAATCTTAATGGTGGAAAAAAAACCCCTCCTGCCTTCCAGCGTTACGTAATGAATGAATGTTCCCTTATATTCTTCTTAAACTTTCTGGTTTCGCAAAACCGAGTAAATCTCCCCTCGTAGCCCATTTTGCCACTGTTTTCCCATTTGTCATCTAAACAACTGGCCATCATTCGTCGGTTACGCACGGTCTACTTCCTGGTTCGCCACAACGGTGCTAGAGAAAGAATTCATCAACCCTACCAGTAAATAAAGTAACTCCCATTTTGACTGTCAGATCGAAACGACAAAAAGGGGCTAATGATGGAAGTGGAGCCAGCGGATTTGGTGGACATACCAGCAAAAACGCAGCCACACACACATACATACACTCAAAGATCTCGTTTGTCGCGTGGATCGCAATAAAATCGCACTTAATCGTTCAACCAGCGCCTTCTTCTAGCCGGTGACCGTGGGGAACGCTTCTGGCAGGAAGAAAATATTTGCACAGGAAAAAGGGAAATTGAAAGCATTCTCCCACGATCCGAAGGAGAAAACGAAACGGTTGAAATGTTGTATTTTCCCTTTTTTTGTTTTGTTTGTTCCCTTTCCAGCATGTTTCAGCAGTAGTAGTACTAGATGTCTCCTGTTGGTGAAAAGAAAACAAGGGAAAAAGTTAAAGCAAAATCGGAGGAAAAGAAATTGGAGCTAGCTTTTTAGCTTCGACCGTGTTCCGAACGTACTCATCCATCTTTCTATTAGGTTATACAAAAAGGACAAGGAAAGAAGTGGGATCAGGAATGCTGTAGGCAGACGACCTCAAATCTTCTACTTTTGCAGCATACAACAACAAAAAAAGAAACATCGAAAACAATCGACCTTATGGACATGGTTGCTGGCGTTATTAACATTCATCAATCTTTTCCGCCAACACTCCGGGAAATTAGGGACTATTTTTTCTATGGCGCCATGTTTTTTTTGTGTGTAATTCTTTTCTTTCTCTTTCTCCAGTATTTCCTTTTTCTACTGCATTCATCGTTCGAGGACATTCCCACCTTTCCGATTTGCTTCAAAGATCCCTTCGTGTTGGTAGCAACTGATGTCTACTGTTGCTTGCTTGCTGACGTAGTGTCACCGCTGTGTGTGTTTATACATGTGGGTTGAAGTGCTTCGCTGTATGCGATGTGTGCACGGTCTGCCCTATTTAGTGTGTGGGAAGTGGGAGACCATGGCGCACCCATGATTGGTGAACAATAAAAGTACAATTTGGAAAATCATTACTGTGCCGTCGGGAATAAGCGCGATATGTGTGTGTTTTTTTTTCCTTTTCCCCCCTTTATAATAAAATAAGGTTGGCGAACAGTGTTGATCGAACGATCCGGCCACCGCGTAACGGCAGCAAACCGGCGTGTCCGTATGGTTCGCCCGGCCGCTTATGACCCCGGGGGAGACGGAAGAGATTCATAAAAAAGATTTATCATATCAGATTATCGTCGACGACAGCGTAGCATGCGGCTACACGGTCACTGTCTTCCGAGAAGAGGAAAGGGGAGATTGCCCCCGAGAGAAGGACACTGAATAGCATCCAACCAAAATACGACGACGACAAGAGGGAAAAAAACAGAATCCCAAAAATTCGAAGACAACCGTTCTAATGTGCTTTGCACGTAAGGATGCAAGGATGCGCATGTGGAAGTATGGGAAGGATGTACAAAATATAGCTTCTTCCTTTCCATTTTGTTTATTATTCCACACTTCCGTCTAGGCAGCATCACCAACATCCTATAAGGGCTCGATTTTTTTTAGTGCGACAACTTTATGTATGGTAATGGCTAATAAATACGCAGCCATTTCGCTGGCCACCAGACAGGAAGATGATGATTTTTCGTACCCTTTTTTCCGCCATGGCGTCAGATTGGTGAGGTCCAGTGGATGCCGCGTCGCATCTCGATAAGGATTAATTTAAGCGAGATTATCGTCCTTTTCGCACGCCAAGTGAGCAATAACTCGTCCTTACCGGTCACCACCCTGCCAAGTTTCCCGCTACCATTTTGGGGTTATTAAATTTTGCACAATTTTACCAACCATCGGTTGGCATTCTTTTCTTCTCCGTCCAACAGTCTAACAGTTGGCAGTTCCTCGCTAACCTCATCCGACTGAGCAGTTGATGAGTTGGCGGTAATAAAGCACTAATTTCGGTGGTTTACGGCGCGCTGTTCATCACCACGGAAGATGATGATTATTTTACAGTTTCGCTGGAAAAGAGTTGAAAGAACATCCTTCCAAAGCAGTACAGCGTGAAACGCCGTTTTAAGCGTCGAGTGAGAGTATTTTTAGCGCATCGGTGGGATGGCTGCGTATGTCTAGGCGGATGCGATAATAATAGACTCTGGTTGATTTTTGATTGCTGCTCAAATTGTCTTATTGGACTTTGGGTGCCATGTGAAGGAAGGGAAACATTTTTTTGAGCGCTAATTTATTTTTATTCGATTTTATATTTTTTTATAAGTTTTTAGTCACTTCAACTTTATTTCGGATTTAAAACCCTGTTGTAAGAGATTAAAAAAAATATTGCTAAGAAGATTGCATACTTTCAGGCAAATATGAAGACAGCAAAACATGCAGTTTATAATTACTACGCCAGAATGCATGCAATCAACTCAATTGTCAATTTGTCAACAAACAGTGCGGTGTATTTTAAAATATTTTCAATTCTTTTCCAAGAATGAGAGAAAATAATACTAAATGGTAGTTTTGAGAAATAAACTAAATATAATGAAATATGATTTTTTTTATTTAACAGGCATTATTTTCCATACAATAAATAAGAGTAATTAATAACGAAAATCATCTTGATCGGATTTACATTGGTTAGCTTGTTGTGTGTCTAGTAGTAACAAAAGCCACATTATCTTGGAAAAATGTTCCCTCCTTCCGGGGTACGCCACTTCGAACCACATCCCTGCAAACGAGCGAGACAAATTATGTACCATGTCTCGCTCTCCTACGCAACACCTTATCGTATTGGACAAAAACTTCATCGTACGAAAACGTTATTTACATCAATTTTAATTGCTTTCAAACTCATCAAAAGCATCGTTTTACACCCACAATTTCTTTCCGGTGCCATCCGGAACCCCACCCAAACGGCCTCTCGGGCGGGTGCGACCCTGCTGCTTAAAGTGTTTTGCAACACGCAAAGCATGGCAGCATCACGGTGGTGCTCTAGGAAGTGGCTTGACGAGTCTCTACATCAACCGATTCAAGGGAAGTAACGATTTATTGACTTTTAAAACCTGAAGGGTTTGATAACCCTCATCTGTTACTTGTTTCCACCGGGAAGTAAAGGGGTGTCCGATAAGGACCGACGGTAGCTGTAAAGGGAATTCATTTAAGAATTCCAGGAAAAAGTATCTCCGCCAAGTATGGGAGTCAAATTGGAAGGATGGCGTCACGCCTGCTTGAATAGTTTGAAACGATTCATCATTTTAAAACGTCTATTCTAAGTAACTGATATCGTTGATATCAGATGGAAAGTAGGAATGAAAGTTTTCACCTTCAGGCAAGTACACCCACATCGATCAGGATAAGAAGAATCATCCAAAATGCTAACGTAGGCCAGAAAATAGCAGCAAAAAACACACATCACTTGCCTCTTGTTACGCTTTGTGAGAATTCATTCTTGTTCAGCTCTCGTTGCCTGAGGTCCTGTTTTAAGAGCCCATTTTACAAGACATTCGTTCCGCACGACCCTTCCCATTCTCCTCCACCCGAAACAGGGTAATTAAATACTGATTTCACACTGACAACCTTCATTGTACCTACCGACATCGGGGAATAAGAGAGCGTTTTCATTTATCGTGCGAATGTCTTCATTAATGATCGCCACTTTCCCGAACGTTCCCGTACTCGGAGTGGCTTCTGTTTTTTTTTCTATTGTTGATTTCCCGTTTGTTTTTCCATCGCTTTTCCAGCGAAACGCAAACACTTATCCAACGGTCGGCTTCTGATTGGCATTTCATCGTTTATCACGCTGCTTGGGGAAGAATTTTCGGGCGGAAATTTTCCATTTCGAGCTCGAGGAAAGAAAACAGTGCGGGTGGTCCCATTCTGCGAGACAGTGATAGGGAATAGAATTTATCTTGCTTTGTTCTAAATTCAGCCCCACAAATGGAAATAATGGAAAGGAACGCTTAAACAAAAATGTAAAATAAACCATGCCCCCGAGTAGCTGTTATTATTTATGATTGTTTTGAGGGAAAAAAGGTTTTTGTTCTGTTTACTTTCTCAACCGCATTTACCCTCACTTTCGATTATTGGAAGTGTTTGTATTTCTGCACTCTGCTTCGTTTTTGGTAGATGAAGCCTAATTTAATTACACAATATTCCATTTGCCATAAGATATTTGCTATAGGGTTACTCCCAAGTAAAATGGTTCTATTCTGGGAGCACTCGGTGAAATAAATTTCCACTAATAATATAAAATATACTGATGCAAAACATTTTGAAGAACTAGCAGAACACGAATGGTTCAAATTACTCGCTACAAGTGAGATGAGCTTCCATGAAGTATTTTAATTAACAAATCCCAGAATCGATACACATCGAAACTCAGTCCAACGCTTATTCGAGCTGTGATATGGACTGCAGACATTCTATCTTATCTCACCATTTATTGACGACGGTGCGGTTACAAATCATCTACTTGTTGAACCGTGAGTGGCTCTGGATGCCCGTTTGATAATCTTATTATGCACGATGAACAGGCTGTAAATAAATCCTTATGAAGGTGCTTTTGTACCTTAAATTGCATAGCTTCAGGGGGGTAAATTTAAAAAATTACACATTCAGTGTAATAAGCCTAAATGTATGCAATATAGAATTATCATTTAATAATCGTGTTAGTTATATAATTTACTTACTGTTTTCTCTACACTACAAACTTCTCGCTATCAATTTAGATAGGTTTCATCCTGCTGTGGTGGTATAAATTGTAAAGCCTAAAATTAATGAGCACCATCGTTCATATTTGCTCGTCGTGCATATAACATCAACCGTGGCTTCAGCTCCGCCACACAGAACATACTAACCAGCGTCGTATTAACCGATCCATGCAACACATGGCCGTACACGATGAAACACGCGCGCTATGTTGCGGTTCATGTTTTCCCCCTGGTCTTAACTAATGGTTAGCCGATTCATTGCCATGCACTACGCGGAAAAGCCGATCCTTTTGGTGAACTGCAGCTATGGCAGCTTCGGTACACATCGAAACGTTATCCTCCCGGGTCATTTAAATCGGAATCTCCCGGGAGAAGATAAAGGTACCGGATGCCGTGGTTAAAAGATGCGTATTAGTGAATCCACGCTTTTTCCGGTATCGTTATGAAGGATTATGATCTAATTTTGATGTTTCGCCGCATCGAAACTCGTTCGCAGTAAACTTGTGCAGATATGAAATTAGATACAGCACTTGATTTATGTGACGCTTTAAAAGGTTGAATATGAATATAAACAGCTTCCTTTTTAAAATGGGGGAAGATGCGCGCTTAAAACGAATAGCTGCGCTCGTACAGAACAAAGTGAACACAAAAATGCATACATTTAGGCGCTTTTATTTCATCTCGCACAAAGCACATAAAAATGTCTTTTTTTTCGGAGCATACATTTTTGTGGTTTGTTTCTTAATCCCCTTGACCGTGTTGGGACAATCCGTAATTGTGCAATGGTTGAAATTGTGGTTGATTTCAATCACTGAGTTATTTTTTTCTGTAGTTCTGATAGCATTTTTTTGCAAGCTTCTGATCGTTTTCCTCTCCTACGCTGTGATTGGTAGTGCGTGGAAAACATAACCACCACAAAACTGTGTGGTGTTTTGGGAGCGAAAGGTTTCGTGGCGAGATGAAACACTACCACCCGAAAGAAGAAACCTCAAAAATGGTGGACTTATTTTTAATTCATTGTCACTGTAGACGCACATGCAGCATCCATTAGGACATTTACCAGATCGAAAATAAACTCCATCCTACGGCAATTTCACTGCGGCATCCAGTTTTGTCCAGCAAGTTAGCAAAATAAAAAGAAACGATTGTTCTGTTTCGGGGTGTGCTTTGTTTCGCCAAGCGGTGGTTTGAAGGAGATTGTAAATAAAACCAAAATTCGAATTGTTCTTTGGCAGCTATTGCCATTAAGAGGCGGTTTTTTAGTCTGTTCTCGGTTTTAGTAGTGCGTGTTTGCACACGGAATAGGTAATTTGGCCACGTTCGGCCGTGGCGACCAAACCGCCCAAAAACACATTTGCGCGTATCGGCGTGGTCGCTAATGAAGCGTTTAATTGCACACTGTTTATTGGAGTGCAGAAACAAGTGCATCGATAGCACGATTTATACCTTAATTAAAGTTCTCTATGTAAACGAGTAGTGTGGTGGTTTAGGGTTCAGAGCGGTATTTTATTCAACCAGAATATTTGATGCCACAATGCTATCTGGATTAGTGGAAAGCAATTCAGAGTAAAAAAAAATCTCTTTTTGAACAACCATCATGAACAATTTAGTTAATGTCGGAAGTTGTTGTTTATTGAAAATTGAAAAAAAAATACATTCTCCCGATTCGAATGTTCTGGATGCAGAGATTTCAATGGAGAGGATTTATTTCGCAATTAATCATGTATCGATGTTCAAGTAGGAATGAATGTTGTTAGAGCGGAAGGCTTCATTTAATACGGGGGTGGGACGAATTAAAAGAGATCCGACTCGAAGCAAAGTAATTGTTTATTGTCGATAATAACCAAGCCCCATTATGACACTTAGCGAGACATATTGCCAGCAGATAATGATGATGAACGATGTTTTACTCGTAAACAAGCACAAACACACACGAACATTAAAAGGCTCATTACGTTTTTTTTTTCTCCATTTCCTATTTTCTGTTCTTCCTGCTTAAACATATTTGCTCTGATATTACACTTGGGTGAAACATAAAAAGCCCTAGAGAAAGCTTCCAACATAAGAGCTTTTACTCCGACGTTAAAAGCATGCGATTGGATGCGCATTGCAAGCAAGCTTTCATGCAGTAAAATGGGCTCAGCTGTGCTTGGCAGCTTACAGATCATAGAATAATGTTACGTACACGAGCGTGCTGATTCTATTATTTGACACCGTTACAAATCTATAGTTAATTCTTATGATAGTAAATTAAGGTTTGCTAAATTTTTAATAACATAAGAATAAGCTTTATAAAACTATAATTTTTATGACCCACCATTTGTATTCACAAAGGGGTTTTACATACGTTTGTTTGTGTCTTTACCTGTTTTGTTTATTTTCCTACCTCCAACTTTAATTACTCTTGAGAAGTTTCAAGAAGAGTTTTAACGTTTTGGAATTATGCTCTTGTCTGAATTTCAACCGAAACCAAACAAACGATTTATTAAGCAAAGTAATTAATGAAAGAATATGCAGTAGCAGAAGAAATCAATCAAAATTAATGTTGTGTTAAGTATATATAGTATAAAATAATAAATAAACGAATTTAATCAATAAAGTTTGTGTAAATGAAAACAATAAAACACTAATTTATTTATTCAACATTTCAAATCAAGTTCGTTCGTTCTTCTGTATTTTTTAAACATTAAAGTTTACATGGCAAATAAATAATTTACAATTGACAAACAATTCTATGAAAGTAAAGCCTCATTCGATTATTGGAATTCTAATTTATTTAGTTAATTATTATAGCATTTAGCCACATTTATCCCATTTTTGATTATTTCTACAACAATATCAATGTTTTTTCTCTGTATGTTTTGGTTGTTCGGCTGGAAGTTGTAAGCTGCATCGTTTTTCTAATAACTTAATCGCCATGTTCTTATGAAAAATAGTTCAAGAAATAATTTGTTTTTCTAACGCTGCTTGAATATTATTAAATGATTTTTTCACACTTTTACAAAAAAATGCTTTCGTAAGAATACGAATATGAAGTAAGATTACATGAAAATATTTTCGACTTATAAGGAATGAAAAAAAATGGTCAAAATGCTTATAAATTAATTAAAATAATTCAATTTGTGCATTTTTACATTTTCATAGAACACGAATTCAATCTATCTCTGGGACTTTTCTTTTAAAAATCTAAGAACCGTTTAATTATGTGACACACTGTACAACATAATAATGAAATAAAAATAATTAACATTATTCTGAAAACATTTACTCAATTTTAATAAAAATAAAAATTGCTCAATCTTTCCATCGCCGCAAATGGAATAAAATCATTATTCATTACAGTGCAGCATCACTGTTTATCAACTGATCACAAACAACGTTTCCCATCCAACATCTAAACTGCTGATCGCCATAATCTCGTTCTCTTGGCTCTCTGCGTCCACCTATATTCGTCTATTCAACCGATCAAGTGCTCTTTCGCGGCCCCATCACGTACTCTCGTTCTCGTGCATGCTCCACGCACGAAGAGAAGCTTTTGGCGCGTTAGTCTCACCGGAGCGTTTGACGAAGGAAGATGAATTCCCGGAATGTCAGCCTCTTTCAAACGGGCAGCCCCAGTTCGCAGTTGACTCTCGCGCGGTAAACACAACACAATAGCAACCGTACGGACAAGTAACGGAAGGTGGATTGCGTGATAAAAGTGAAGAAAAAACGCGGAACAGCAAAAGAGTGGTTAGAGCTATGATTGATTTTCCTGCGCTGCGCTACGATCAGCTGACAGTTGTGGCTGGAGTGAGAAGTTTTGTGATGGCGATGGTTTTGGGCCGTCAATAGAACCCGATACAAATATGAGTGAATGAGTGTTTTTTGAGGTGTAAAAAAAATACTAAACTTAATACAAAAGTTGTTGCCTGTTTCAAGCAAGTGCTTTTATTCATAGTGACAACTTGGTTTGGTGTAAATCGTTCTGTGCACAAAGTACAATCGAAAGCGATCAAAGTACAGCACTCAAACGACGCTCGTGGTGGTGCAACAACGCTGCCTTGGTGAGTGTCCGAAACATCGGGGTACAGTGTCATTAGCTGTAAGTTATTACTGTTAAGTGAAAATACACATGAAGATAAAGCCGCAGCGCAACCTCGTAAAATCGTTCCATAAGGTCTCGAGGACTCGTGGACAGAACGCACAAGCACACCGTAACGCATTAAAACATAAATTTGGGATAAATCTCGGCACTATTTAAAACGGCTCCGGTGCCCTTTGCGTCCGTCTATTTCCACCTCTCTCGCTTTGGAGGTAAGAATTTAACCCCTTTACCGTCCGTGCCGGTTGGTTGTGAGTGGATGCGTTACGTGTGGCTGTGGTTAGATTTGTGTGTACAGTGTTTTGTTATTGCAACGATCGCCGGCATTTGGCCCTTTTTGCCTTCATTCTCGGGATCGATCGACCGCAGCATTGAGCAGAGTTCGATCCGACTCACGGGGTTGGGGTGGAAGAAATAAGGGCACAACAAAAAAGGGAACAGCACAGGGCTGGACAGGCGGAATGTTAAATAGATAGAGCGCACTGCTAGAGATAGATGCAAGCAAAGCAGTGAACAAAACACAGAGGAAGAGGAGAAAAAAATCGCACCATCAAGAAAACATCGCCGGGGCGTATAAAACAAGCCCGCATACGTTAAGCGCCGTTTGCTTGAAACCCAGACCAGTCGGCACGGATGTATTGACGCATTAAAACAAAACACACCGAGCAACAAGGCAAGACATTTGAAGACATGGTTGGGTGAGGGATGAAAGATGAAGAAGAAAAAAAGCTCAGATAGTTCGCCACTCCACCCTTAGCAACACATAAAACATATGTCCACGAGCAGGTGAGAGCACATGGTTCTAGCATAATGGGCAACAGGAAAGAGGATATGACTTCATGTTGCACCCCGCAACGAACGGCAAACAACACTATAAACTTTTTCATCAACACCAGCTGGAAACGTAAATCGGTGCCGTCTTCTATAGAGCTATGCTTGATGTGAAGTGCGCAATGATTATGTTTTATTGTTTTGTCCCTTACCAGTGGAAGTGCGGGACAAAATAAGAATCGACTGTTGACAGAACGGTGCTTTCTAGCAATCGAATGAACCGCTATTTGTCATTGCAGGGGCGAGGAGGGCAAAACAGTAACTGATGACCCATAAGGGAAGTTCACGATCGAAACGGGGTGGACGAATATTGGGAGAACAATGTAGAATTGTGTTTTTATGAATATTTAAAACGTTCACATCAGTATGCGACAGTCATGACGATATTCTTCAATTGCTGTCCACTTGGAAATGGTTGGGCTAATGATTTTGGAGACACTTTTAATTTGATAAACTTCATTGCAGTAATTACAATTTAAAGAATCTAGACTCAATGGAGATGTACACATAGAAGTTGAAAAAAAAAGGAATTTACGTTCCTTAAAGACGAGTTAGTTGCCACAAACAATTCAACAACAAAAATATTTCTCAATTCTCCGTTTTGATTTGAAAAATATTGAGGATATTCTTAAGGAACTTAGCTGTTTAAAATGAGCTCGGTAAAGATATACTCAAAGTAGTTTATAAATTTGACTATGTTGCCACATACAAGAGTATATTAGTTAGTACTTTGGGTATTTGAATATAAAACTGAATAAAAAAACATCAGATACAAATTATAAACTCTATGTTCTATAAGTATTTAGAGACTCCGGGTTTCGATTTGTAGAATATTGAGGATTTGTTATTGTGGACGTTCTTGAGGATCTTGGCTGGTTCTAACAACCTACGCTCAGTAAAGATGTACTCATAGAGACTTATAAAAAGCCTGTACTACGAAGTTATTTGATTCTCAAATGTTTAGAAACACTTGGTTCCGATTTGTAGAGTGTTGAGAAGAAAGAATATTGAGGATTTTTGAAGATGTTCTTGAGGAACTTATCCATATGTGATTATTTTTGTGTAAACTATAGCTTTTCAAATCCTTAATTTGCTGACAATGCTGACGGTATATCGTCCCCTTAATTCTAACCAGCATTTTGATTAAATCCTGTTACAATACATTCGCAACTAAATAATATCAGTTTGTTATAAATCAGTCCCGTTTCGATTGAACAAATGAGCAACAAAGATAGAAAAGAAAAGCAGTAAAAAGGGAAGCAGAAAACACAACTGCATCCTCATCTGATGCACTTGCACCTTCATTTCCTTCGATGAGAAAATCAATCTCTCGATGTTTTATGGCATCTGGAACAAAGCGTGCTTCCCTCCCGGTTACTCCCTTGCTTAGCGTGATTGGTTTTGCAAAACCTACAACTACAAAAAAAGGGACATCTTCAACCTCGTTTTTCCGCGACCGTGAAAACCACCCGGGGGAAAAGCATTTGCCTTACCTCAAAAGCTGCCCCGGAATTTGTTTCTCGCGTGACCGATTTGGTAAGCTATCGCACTTCCTTACCCGAGACTCTGGGGCTTTTTTCCGGCCGATCACACAAATAAAAAAACAACAACCTGTTCCCTTGACTGGCCTTGATTTTCCCTTTTCTGAAGCGTTTCCTTTTGAAGAAGTGAAGTTTTCCCGCTTGCAGCTGATTGAAGTCTTTTGCTCGCGGGATCGTTAATTTCGCTGATAACTTGTACCAGCTGACAAGAGTGTTTCTTCTTTCTTTGGGGATTTTTTTTGTTTTTAAAATGGGTTAAGATTTTCCCACCTGACACATCATTTGCTTGATCATCTGAAATGTCTTTACCGATCGATCGATTCTCTCGCAAGCATGCATAAGACATTAGCCACACCGTAGCTTAATTTCCTTCTTTCACCTCAGCATTGTTGGCTGTTCTGGCATTCGTGCCAACCATCCGGAAAATTGAGAAAAATCTCACTCAAAGCTGCATTGTAATACACCCTCATAAAAAAAAGACAAAGCTTTACGTTCTTGGTTGTGCTTTCTCTCTCTCCCCCCCTTTCACACACTCCCTGTTTTTGCCCACCAACTGAGAAAAGCTAAACAGGGGGGAAACGGTTCATTAATCATGTGTAAGTGTTGAAAATTGATGAACCGCTACGGGGAGCGGATTTGGATGAACCAAATGAACCACCTTTCCGCCGGTGCTCCCCATCTACAGCGTGTTCAGAACAAGAGGGACACCGTAACATGCAACAACAATACCTATCAATAGCATTAAACAACAGCACAACACAGGGAACGTGGCATGAGGGTGGAATTCCACCCCCAAGCCCGTTCCGTGCAATACCCGCGCGACATCCAATTGTTGTGCCCGAACAGGCGTTGCTAAAACCCATTCAAATGCGGAATAGAATAGGTGTCGTTTTTGTGTGTGTGTGTGTGCTGAGTTCCTCTGCTCAATAGATGAAGGGTTTACATCACGCGTTCCCATCCAACGACAAGCGATAAGTTGAGGTTAGCTTTGATCGGTTAATTTCGGTTTTCATTTAGGTGCCCTTAATAATTGTCTCAGCCCTGTTTTCCAGAGCTCCCTGATGCTTGTTATGATAGATGATGTAAACGAATGTTAGGAGAGAACAACAAAAAAAAAACGAGACAGAGGATGATATATTTTTCCATGGATAAAACTCAGCAATTATCGATCGACAACGAACAAAAAAAACAGTTCAATGAAGCAGGCGATCCAGTCCGGGAGCCAGCCAGAACTGTTTCGCTTTTCGTTCATTCATTTTTCATCTCGCTACGCTACGTGTTGTTTGCTACTCCATTTGAAGCTTATCGTCTTCTGCTTGATTTGAAATTCATTTTTCATTCCGCTTCCGATTTGTGTAGCGGTAGTGGAAAGAATTTCCAAACCTTTACCGTTTTGTGTGTACATTTTTCTACTTCTGTGAGGTATTTCGTTTCTTCGGCTCATGTTTTTTTAAATTATGAACCCACTATTGTTGTGCAGTTGTGCGTGCCCGGCCCGTTTCTTTGCTTTCTGTTCTTGTTGTTTTCGCAACTTTAAGAATTTGATTTTTTCGTTGTTGTTCATTTCAATCTGATAGTTTGGGTAGGTGGGCTAATCGCCCGTAGCATAGCCATCCATCCCGTTGATTTGCTTGGCGGGTGCCTTCAGTTTTTTTTTGCTTTTCTCCATTTCACTTAATCAACCGCACACGAACGCTTCTCGTCACTGTAGACGAAAGGTAAAAGTAAGTCAGGCTGACATGACACTCCCCATGCTACCCTGGGAATGGAAAATGCTAATCAAAATCTCACACCTCAATGCCAAGATCTCGTGACCTAGAAAGTACATAAAAATGCGACCCTTTTCTTTCCTACGCTACAAACGTACACGGGTTGAATGGGTTTGGTTGCAAATTCAAATAATTTTTCCACCCTCTTCCTACCGTCTCCACTCCACTTGGTGATCATGACTGGGACGTTATTACACCTGTCTTAGCTTCAGCTGCTAGGAAGTGTCACTTTGGGGAAATATTTGGGACACCAAGAATAGCCTACATTTCCGTTAGGTTAGTTGTGGTGATTTTTAGCGTCTGGAGCAGAGGTGTCAAACTTGCGACCCGCGACACCTTTGAGACAATACAAAGATAATTGTTTCTAGTGCACGCGATAGTATTTCGTTCCTCTGCTGGCAGATCGAAATAGAATTCCTTACAAAATTCGTGCCTTATTTTCGCCATATTCCTGCCTTACTGGTATGAGGGTCAATCATACTTTCCACTTGTGTGTTTTTTTTTTTTTGTTTTCTATGCGTTTTGACGTTTGGCGGCTTATCCGCCGCTAGTTTTCCATACAAACCAGCAATTTAAGTTAGCCTGTGAAATTCAAATTAGAATATTTTCCTAAACTTTGTTTCGATCAGCTGTTCGACAAATGTAAAATAAAATTATTTTTCTAGCAGGTCACCAAATATTGTCCACATTTTATATGTCTAAATAAACGTTTGGCGAATTTTTTATTGCAATAAATAAAAAATAACTAAGCTCCAAATAGTATTTTTATTATTTTATATTATATGTTGTTCGAAAATTGCTCGATTGTTTGACAGACACCGGCTTTCTTAATTATAAGCTTTCTAACTTAAAGTATGGGGCGGTCCGGTGGCCGAGGAGATAAGCGGCGCCGGTCTCATACGGCAGGACCGGGGTTCAAACCCCATCTGGACCGTTTTCCCGTAGTGAGGACTGACTATCCAACTACGTGGTATCAATAAGTCTAGTAAGCCAGAAATGGCAGGCATGACCGAGTAGGTCGTTAGGCCAAAGTAGAAGAAGAACTTAAAGTATGATCAACTCCATTACCAGAATAACAAATCATGCACTTAATTTGTTAAGGCCAGTGACACGGACAAAAAGATTGCCACATACCAACGTCTCCAACATTCATTTCATTGTCTTCAACATCTTTGAATGGTCTATTTTCTTTTAACTAATTAGCTTGAAATCTGTAAACAGCTGTACAGCACGTTTGGTCATTTCCTATTGAATTGTCTATTAGTTATACTCAATTGTGTAAATTGTTCTAATTAGCTTCTGCACGTAACACACAGTTTAATTATAAAGAGATACAAAATTTCAATAAACTAGTGGTATAATAAACTATTTCAAATATAATTTATTGCACATGTAAGTGTAATTTTTATGTTATTCAAATATTCTATAAACTGTTTAAGTTAAAAAAAAAAACATAAATACAAATCAATTTTGGCCCACAAACCACAGAAATTTGGGCGGCTTAGTCAAAAGAGTTTGACATCGCTGATCTAGAGCTTAGAAGTCGTGCCACAAAACCGAGCATGAAACAGTTCGAATTTGTAATGATAATCGTCTGCACGACGATGCTGCGAATGACAATTTCGTCCAATTCCGGACCACATTCATTTCCGGTCCAACATTCCAGCGTTCTGTTCGCCGTACACTTTTACGACTCCCCAGATAGAGTCGTTAACAATCATGTAATTTCTTTTCTCGTGCGGGGAAAAATCACCATTTACCTAATGCAGTTGTGAAAATATTCAAAAACAATAAAAAAGTACATAAACGTTTACATTTTAACTGCCCATAACGGACGTTATGCTGTAACCATGAATGTCCGCATGTTAATGGTGATGTTTCTTATCTTACCCTCCTGAATGATGGTGGGGGAACAAAATAATTGCAATCAATTTTAACAGGCGCGTTGAATAATTACCCAAAAAGGTAGGACCAAACAAAAAAACAAAAACACCCCAAAAGGGTGAGAAACGAAAAACCCGGCGGCGAAAAACAGACGGTAAAGGTACGCAACATAGAGGCGAAATGGGAGAAATAAAAGGGATATACGTGAGTTCTCCCTCGAAAAAACACAAAACCTGGTGGATGTTTTTTTTTTCTTTGGTCACTCCGTATCGCGTATACATTACACTTTCACGCGGTGTATGTGTGAAACGGAACTCAACATAAATTTGAAACAAAAGAGCTAATGCTAATGTTGGCCCGGCCGTCCACACCGCAATCGGGTTGCGCAATCGCCCAATTTTCGGTGTATCATCATCTTTCGCAGGGGAACGTATTTTGATGAGAAAACCGAAAGCGTCCTTCCCGTAATAGGAAAGTCACGCGAACCGATCGTGCGTGTGTGTGTGTGTGTGTGTGTGCGAGCTCCATGTTATGTTTGCTGATCGTGCGGGTTTTATGAAAACACATCATCTCACCCACCCACCAGCAAAACACGTGCCGGCATGGATCATTTGCTTATCATCGCAGGTTCGGTGTGTCGATCGAAACCGTCTTTCCTTCATTAATGGACGATGTTTCTTCATAGCTGTTATGTGTGTGTGTGCGTTTGTGATCGTTCGGGTCGCAATTTCCACCGTGGGATGATACTGTTTCGATGGTTTGTAAACGTGAAATTTATGATACGGGCCGGTACGTTACGAAATAGTAACGAATTCTGGCGTTCGTTAACGGTTGATTGATTGATGGGGATTTTGTCGGGAATAGACTTTGGTAGCTTACGTTATTCCACCTCGTAAGGAAGATTTAAATTCAAACGTACAAAACATCATTTTTACAACCGAAAATATTTAAATGAAAAAAAAAAATAGATTTAAGTTACCTCAGAAAATGTCTCGTAATAAATGTCGAAGTGGTGGGACGACGAGATCGTAGTAGTCGTTGACTTATTAAAATCTGGTGAAGGATATGGTTTCAGTTTGCTTGTGAACGTAGTTATAACCGTTATAAAATAAAAACTGTATTAACATACCATTGGCCAATAGCAAAGTATGTTTTCGTGCCCTTTAATTTTGGTGCCGTGACCAGGATACTAATTATTGTTTTAATTTTATTTTATTCCTCTCCAGCTAGAACACGATCGATGCAAGTCATATCGGCCACCTGCTCAGTGTGATAGAGTGAACAACAATCACTCAATATTGATCTTCCCTTGTGGCCCTCCTACTCCTCCACCGCTAGTTCCCTCCCTTTATCATCAATTGACTCAAGTGTAGTGAAGCAGCTAAGATGGATGCGCACATCATCCCCATTACGAAACATTTCCAGCATGTCGTGAAACTGGCAACAGCGTGTTAGTATTAGAAATCAATTTCCTCGCCATTCCCTTTTTTTGCCAACCCCGCATCCCCACCTTCCTCTTCCATCCCGTACTCCAATTATCGTTCCGGGATTGCAAAAGTGCTCCAGTTCCGAGTGTGCGAGTGCTTAGTGCAATTTGGTGCAATCGTATCCACCGTCGAGAACGGTGGTCTCATGCAAGTGTGTCCGTGCATGTGTGTTTGTGTGGAGTGAGTTTGTGTTGTGAAGTGAAACATCAGTGCCGAACATGGTGTTCCGGATGTTCCGGATCCGGCCGCATCTAGAAGTGGAGCGCAAAGTGTACTGATGTGCGACGTTCGTGTTAGTGCGCACCGATAGCGAGCGGAAGCAAAATTAGCATGCCGCATGTGTTGATGGTGGTGCGCGGATAGTGGTACCGACCGTACGCCGACCGTGTTTGCTTCGATTACGGTGCGCAATTGGGCTTTTGCGCCAAACGAATGGTGGAGGTGTAAAAATAACATAAAGTATAATCATATCGCCGCTCGTGCCGGAGCTGTTGTGCCGGTTGTCGAATAGTCTGTCAGTGCGAGTAAGAGAGAGCGCAAGAGAAGTTTTTGTTTCTGCAAGATGCCTGCCGGTTATAGAGCGAATGGACATATACCGCACCCTGGGAATGGACACATTAGTAAGTAGAACATTATTCCATATTTATTTGTTAGCCTTCCGGTATGTTATGGGCGTTACAGGAAGGTTTATACATTCCTCAAAGTTTGAACCTGCCAAAATTACCTACTTACTGTATTAATGATCTACTTTTACTTAACGAAAATAACATCTAAGACATCACTTGGACGTAAATACAAGTTTGACAAAAGACTTCAATGAGCGAAAGAGGTGAAAATATAAAAAATGTGATATATATTTAGCAATGATCTCAATAAGACACCAACAACTGATCGATTGGCATAGATCACGTTACATAACTAGAAAATGTTAGACTTTGGTTTAGCTAGCTTGGTATGCTATAGCGTTTTGCTAATACATGATCCTAAAATTCATTCGAATTTACAAGGAAGGATCAATTGAATCTTGAGTTGATCTTCTCTAATCTCTCTCTTGAATACCTTAATGTTGATCAATGTCAATGTCAATTTCGATTGGCGATAACCAAATATTTACATACCTTAGGGGCTACTCAAAAGCAAGAAAATTGGGTCCTGTGTGATTCGAGGCTAAGAGCCGTAGAGCCTCTTGTTGTCAAATCTGTTAAAAAAAATCGGAAACCTTCGAATGGGAATTTCGAATTCGATGCCAACCGATGATCACTCCTTCCGTCTTATATGAAGATATCGCAAAATAAAAAAAAAATGCTGCATATCTTCAAAAGATGAACTCTTCTTCCGTGACGATATTCGAGCTCTGTCCGAAAATAAGGCAAAACTTGTATTGGAGTATGTCATCGAAATGGTAGATCCAAAAGGTGAAAATAGTTTTCACCGATATGATTACGACTTGCCAATGCTGTCCTCAACAAAAACACTGGTTTTGGGGAAGTTGTAAGTAGCTCTCAATCTAAACAATGTTTGCATAGTGCACCCCGAACTCTGCTTCTTCAAAGCTCCAAGGAAAAAAAAATCATGCTGCGCTATAAACTAGTAAAACAGACAGCTGCCGTTTCAGCGCACCGCTCCAGGGACGGAACGATAGTTTTACAAATGAGTATCATTTAAATATTTTATAAGCACGCGAAAATAGCGCAGAAGCAACACAAGCCGAAAATAAAACAAAAAACCCCCCTCGCATACCAACCTGCTGGTGTGTTGTGTCGGATTAGGCACTGTGCTTGATGTCACTGTAGCTGGTTTTATGTTTATGTTTGCTTGATTTTTGCTTTTCGGTTTCCATTCAGTTTCATCACGATGATTGAGGTGATGATTCGGTATGTGATATTTTTGTTTCTTCCTCCCGACTGCGAAGAATCCGAGCCTGCATGAGTTCTTGTTTTTTTTCTTTCATTCCCTCCAAGATAAACGTACCTTTGCTGGTGGAACCACGTGTGAAGAAATAAAATTAAGATTTTTACGACGGCTTTAGGAAGGTTCGGGGTCCTTCACGGTCTCGTGGTTTGGCTTCACGAAAATATTAGATGGAATATTTTATCGTACGCATGCCATCATCTGGCTGGTTAACCTTGGCCGCGAGGGCTTTTGTAACTGACATTCCTGTGGCCCCATCTCCCGAAAAAAGCCCATCCCTACGGTGATGACTCAGTTTATTTTCTTCCCGAACCGATCAGCTGGTCGTCCCACACGGATCCATTTCCATACTCATCCATCATTCGATTCGCGCTCATTGCGACGGAACCACCCGGGTTGAGTAGATGATTGTGCTCGTAAATATTGTGTTTTTTTTCTCCATGCTTCTACTATTAAACCCCAAGCGCAACTGATCGCCTTTCAATGTGTCGCACCATTTTGCGTGTTGGAAGCATAAGGAGAGAGAAAAAAAAACAGATCTCCCCACCGATTAGCATTACGGGTAAAGCGATCTGTGATGGGTGATTCCGTTCTTGCCTGTTTCGCCATCACCGAAGATAATTTCTATAATTATTCGTCCACTCCCGCAGGGGCCCCCATGTTGATGGGGGGGCTAATGTATGTGCCTTTCCCCCCGGCTTTGCAGGCTGGATGGTAGCAGCTGATCGATCTTCATCTACGATAGATTAGGGGAGGGAAAAATCGATCAATATTAGAAGCCATGTTCGCCGATTTCTCCTCCTTCGATGTGGAGCGTCGAGCGGGAGTCACTGTTGCTATTTAGTCCGACTTGCGCAATCAACACACCCGTAGAGTTTGGTTCCTGCATCGCCAGACCAAAACGGATTCGTTGGCGTCGTAGGGAGAAAAGCCTTCCCCTGTTTGAGTACATACTTTCGTTTCGTGCTGGCTTCCTGGTGGGATGTTATCTTGACGTTTCCAGAGCGTGCGATAAATGACTTCATTTAATGCGTTGTACTGTGAATCTATTCGATTGAAACAATGTAGCATTAAGGTTATTGCTCTAAGTAACTTTGCTGATCTTTGGTAACGTGAAAACGTGCAAATATTAATCAAAAATCCATTAAAGTATTTAATTAAATAACAATTAAAGTATTCTAGTGATTTGAAATTCTGCTCATCTTTCAGGAGATCGTCAGTTATCTAGATAAATGAAATCTAACATATTCGTTTGTTATTAATTCATTTAATATTGATAATGAAAGAATGAAAAAGAATGGTTAAATCATATGCATATTTTAATTTATTTTATCTTATTTTACTATTTATTACAAGCGGCCTCGCCTTATAATTATTAATTCAAACTGAAATTTAATTCATATTCCCTGGGGGACGTTTCGTACGCCTTACCGTACAAAAAAACACTTTTTTTAGTAATTTATACTTCATTTTATATGAATTTTATTATTTTTTACTACCATTATTAAAAGCTTTCAAGTACCATACTTCATTCCTTCCATACTGAGAATCGTTACATAAATTCCAAAATAGCGAAAATCCTAAAATAAGGAACACCCAACACAAAACTCATAGCTGACCGCCATTAACCGTTGATTGATCCACCGAAATCAATAATATTTATTTGCACAATAGTGTTTTTGTATCTTGGTGTTGTCGAATCAATACATTTCAGAAGCTCGTAGTAAATCACTCCAGAAATAAAGTCTTCCCAAAAAATATTAATTTTAATCACCGCTTCGCTTTCCGATTATGATGAGCGTTCTCCTTGCGTTCACCTTCACACAGACGGAACGCAACGGTTCGGTTTTATAGAAATCAATTAATCAAACGTAATTCAATGGGACGCATGACAAGCCGCCTGGTTAGAATTTCGGTCCAGCCGGGCCCCAAATGAACTATACAAAATTCTTCCACGAAGTTGCGTGGTAAGCGATATTACAAATTCAATCGACGTTCGCGTCTCGTCTCGATCGATGCATCCTTATGTGACAGAACAATACGAATTAAAAACAAAAAAACGCACACACACACCCTATCACTCCAATTTTGAGACGAAACGAGCTCGCGGTGCGACGTCATGTTGGCGTTCCTGTTTTGTGGCGCGTTGAAATTACTCATGAAATGCAAAATTAATTGCCACCATGGTTATCGAAAATAAAATTAGAATACGCATAGGTGGATCAATTATGTTATTATGGAGCAGAGGTGTCTTCCGAGCTCCCTCCTAACTGTATGACGGTTTTTTGGATTCTTTCAATGATGGGTGTTGGCCATCCCATTGCCTTTCCCAACAAGGAAACCTTCCATCTTGTGGAACTTCCCCCAATCAACGTACAACATTCCTAGCCCCCACCAAGCACGGTTGGGATTTATTTTGCCACACTTTTTCATCCCGCATCCCGCACATGCGGTCAACAAAAAAAAAAGAAAAAAAAGCAAAAATCGAAGGTCATTGTCACGCTGGCTGGGTGTGCGCCCCATGTGTTCGACCGCCCGAGGCGTTTGGGAAATTAGTGCGACGACATCGAAACCGCAACCACAAACGCGGGCACAAACCCCTCCGAAAAACTCTAAATGCCGCCTCATAATTACACGCAAATTTGTCATATTTCTTAAGCATTGTTAGATTGAGCGGCACACGCACACGAACGCGTGTTCCGTGGGATTTCAATGAGCGTAGAACGCACGAAAAGGGAAGTACGCGATTTACGAGCCGGTGAGCCAAAAATGGAGCGCAAAAATGAGGAAATCGTCAATTCGGTGTAATAAGAGGATTTCTGGAATGTTCACTGATTTGTCTTATTTATTGTCGAAATTATTTATCTTCCTGCAGTGGTTCTTTCTGTTAAAAATGGTTGTACCATTCCACTTTGAGATGATGCTATGCTAGCTATTGCAACTAGCTGAATTTTGTAACAAATTACTTCATTTACACTGATGTTTGATAAAAAAATACCTGCGGCTTTTTTGGTATTGAGTGGTATGGTTAAAATATAGCCAGTAATATTTTTATACTCTGTTGCCTTTCCCGGATTTTTCCTTGGAATGAAGAACCATAAAAATAATTAGATAAAAATGTGCTACTGGCTGTTTCCAGACCATCCGTAGTTTCCGTAATAATAGTAAAATGTACCAAAGGGGTAAAAAAAAGGTATAACTTTTGAAATAAGCATTCCATAAGGGAAGCAGTCCAGAATGTCTTTACCCATAACTGTTACTTTTATTCTTTTTGGAGTAACGGTAAACTGTTAGGTAATTCTTACCATATCATATTCAAATGAATAGTAAATTATTACCATTTAACTAAGTTGCATGTTTTACTCACACTTTAGCATGCATAGTATATACTTTACTTTTGAGCTTCGATTTGTGTTTTAAAATACTAATGATTTTTTTAAATGAGTTATATCATTTTATGTAGCTGATTTCGGAACTTTGATTGAAGAGTAACCGATTAGTAGGTGATGGTGGACAGGGAATGGGTCATCTGTGTAATTTATTTGCTGTTCTTAAGCTATGGAAACAAGATATTTTTAGAAATTTAGTGAAAGAGTCTGGCCAATATTCTGGAAACTGGAAACTGGAAATATTCAATTCAATTCCTCTACTTCAATGGCCGTCACTGTACTTTCAGTTGCTTACGATCCTCTGCATGAAATCAATCTAACTATTTTTATTCTATAATTTTATGGATGGCTCTAACAATAAAATTTCTCTCCTCTGTTCATGTGAGTAGTTTACTATCTTTTCCACAACAACCATTTAAACATCCAAACGCTCTTTCTCCCCTCAACATGCCGTTTGTGTGAATTCCTAGCATTCCTTCCTGTCTCACGATGCACCTGACACTTAGTCCACAACTATTTCGCGTTTCTTCACCCTTAATAATCAGCACCGGCATGCGAATGGACAACTGCATCTTCCTTCGCAGTTGGGCGCTAGGCACACTCATAAACGAAGGGTTTTACGATCGCGAAAGGCATAAACCGCGTGCCGTAAATGACCACCCCGGCCGGTGAAAATGATCGCACCCGTGGGATCGTATTTGATTGAATTTTGCCGATGACGCCGTACCGTGGATCGTGTAATCGGTTGGGTAATTATCGCTTTTTACATTCCCACTCGAATCGGTTCGATACTGAAGCGCTCTTGATGTGCTGTTGACTAGAAAAGCTGTAGGACTTTCTTCTTCTCTCTGCTAAAATGATACGACTCAATCGGGGATCTTAATTGTCGCTTAGAAAGCATCCGAAATGCTGTTTTTTTTTTATTTTCAACGGAATTGAGAGCGTCCTCAACGGCACGTCGTGTGTTGTCGGTCAATTTCGTGATCAATTCCGGTTGCTGTTGTTGTTTTACCGATAGGAGAGCAATATTCCGTGCCATCTAACAAACATGACCCACCAGATCGTGCGCATCCTCAAGGCCAGTACAATACACATCCACCAGCAACATCCGTGGCGCATTTTCGTTTTCCGCTTACAATGCAGATCAACGCGTCGCATGTCGATCGTTTTCTATTTCTAAATCACCGCTAAAAGCCACCATGATCGGGTTGTTGATGAGGAGAAAATATGCAAATTATGCTGGCCGATGTCAGCATACAGCATCGGGTGATGCATGTGTTTAGCAAAACCGGGTGGCTGAAACGGAAGGAAGCACCTATGTCTAATGTATGCAAATTACCGTATGCTGGGAGTGGGAAAAGAAATGTAACACCACGACACAAACCACGGTTGTAGCGTTTGTAAACACACCGAGTGAGACCGTGGTTAGGTGAAAAGTTACCTCGTATTTTGATGCTTATGCTAAATTGAATCCTTTTCGGTTGATTTCGTTGGAATTTTGTTCCCGGGATAAAGATTTTAAGCTGTAGAATTTATTTTATGGACCACTAAAACTCACTCACGGTGCTGTCTTGTCCATCGCTTATCGTGCCAACATTGACATGGCCAGGTACAGATCCATTTTTCCACACGCCACCACAAAACGTCCGGATGTCGTCCGGTTATCATCCCGTAAATCGCGTGATCACTCTTTCTTTCTCCCCTTCGGTCGCGCTCCGACATGCCGTACGGAGCGGCGCTGCATCTTAATCGCAGTGAAAACCGAACCCGATCGTTTGTGCCGCCCGCGGGAATGGAAACGAAAGTGGAAAGTTGTGACCTCGCCCGAAGGGAAGCAGGTTGACGACCGTGCCGAGCTGCTCGTAACAGCGTCCGACGCACAACATCGAACGTCGGCTCCGATCGATGCGGAGGGCTCTTTTTGATCCAGTTTTCACCGCGGGGATCATTTCGAGTGCCGGATGATGACCCCAAAATGGGGGGGTACCACTGTGAGTGACCTTTTTCACGCCGCGGTTCATGATGATGATGATGGTGGTGTCGCTGTCGTCGTCATCTTCGTCGCCGTTTGGGGTTGGGGTTCATACGCGATCAATCAGTGCGGTTCGATGGTGACTAACAATCGGGCCGCTTAGCGTGTGAAAATTTGATGCTTTACCCCAAAATGGGCACTGACTAATGGTGCTTGGATGCGCATTTTCCGGTCAAAATTCAGGTCGAGAAAGCATTGGGATTGGGTTTGGGGAATGTTTTTTTTTTATTAGGAGAGCTTTGGGACTTGTTGACATTGTGCATAATTAAGAAATAGAAATGTAAAGTTTTTTTTTAGTTTTGGCTAACAAAATTGAGTAGAATAAACAGTAGAAATTATTAAAAAGGCTTGTTAAAAGTTTATATTTCAAGATTATTCCGGGTTTTTTACAGGGCGCAACAAAACATCTTGCGATTGAAATTAATATTCATAATATCAAATCAAAAGCTCCAAAAATCATAATCACTAAAAATCATAGCTTCAAGTAGAATGTTAAGAGTTAGGCAACTGCTACGTTCGGACCTTATACCCAATACATAGTGGTTTATGTTTGTGGTTATTTGTATGTTTTGTATTTGTGTGTTATCACCTGGATGACTTAAATAAATGTAAAAATTATTATATTTATTTAAGATTGTTATAAGTTTCCTTCCTAGAACGGCTTTTTAAAGAATAGTAGTAAAGTTGAACTAGTTCCTGATTTTACTTAAAACTTTTAAAGGATTTGTTCGGTAGTTTTTATTTTACCAGAGTTTGAAGTTTATTAGGAAATAAGGCAATATTTTTTCCCAATACTTTACGGCATAGCGTCTGTTGGTCCCTTTTATCTTTACATTATCTTCATTCATTTGCACATTACTTTTATTCATTTATGTAAACAAAGCCATTCAAATCTTCTTAAGCAATCGGTCCCTCTCTCTAACTGCACGCCAAACAAAAGCTGCCAAAAGTCGCAACCATCGAAGACCGTTCACGACATAAAGCGGTGAAAAATTAAAACCATTACCTAACGCACTGCCCCATAACAATATGAAAACGTTTGCCAGATAACGAGCCGAACGGTTCGGAATAATAATGCTTAACTTATTTGAACGAGCTTTCGAAATGGCAATCGGTTTGGAGATAATTTGTCCCACCGGTGAAGAAACACCGCACACGCAACACGGTGTTAAGCGTCCCCTTGCAACAGGTTGCACCCCGTTTTTCCCTTTCTCTCCTCCTACTATCCGGCAGATTATTCTGGCTAATGATTCTAAACTACATTCCCCCCAGTGCGGTGTCGCCGTAGATCGGCCGGTGGTAAACAAAGTGGGTCATACTTTCGAGGCCAATTTTCCGTTCACAAGATGAGCTGCTCAGGTTTGCATCTTCTGGGCGTTAAGCTCTTCTGCGGTGGGATTGTAGAGAATGGTAGCTTTCCGAGTGCGCCTCATTTGGCCCGCATTTGGGTTGGCGTTGTGTAACTCATAAATAATTCCCTTCACCTTAAATCCCAAGCCGCACGGTTAGATGCGACTAAATTGGGAGGAACAATCATTCGTAAAAGGGCACCCGGATGAATCTCGGGCTTGGTTGGTGTATGATGGGGAGAGAAAAAATCTCACATTCCCGGTTTTGGGTTCTGGAGACTGTGTCCCGTTTGTGGTTGGTGGCGAAAAAAAAAACAAGGCATAGGGAAAGAAATTTATACCATACAATTTACACAAACGAACTCACAGAGTTACTCACAAAGATTAACACCCAGCCGCCCTGAAGGGATGAATGCCGTTTTTTGTGTCGTTTGCATCTATCTCCCGAACCACACCAACTGGAGGGCAGCAAAAATCCGATAATTAATAGATTTAGTACTGCATCCTCATGTCGCCCGATTCCTTTCTCCGCGTACGAGTCCGCTCATGTGTGGCGGATATATATATAGGTGGCACGAAATGAAGCCGAACAGCTTTACCTTGAACGGCTCATTTAAGCCTTCACGTTTTTTTTCCCCAGCTCTAGGTCAGGTCACCGTGGAAAGGAACACAGCACACCTTGACGCTAATTGATAAATAATAATCGCCCGGCAGTGGCTCACCATTGGATGCCAATTTGTGGCATCTACCGGGAAGGAATGCGTGTTAGCAGGAGGAAAAAAACGCACACAACCAAAAATCCACTGGCGGGAAGGCAAAAAAAATTTGTCACGAAGCAAACGATGCGAATCGCCTATTTGCACCACTTCCGTCGATCCGATGATTTTTGATCCGTTACAGCCAGCGGGTTAATGAGACGCGCGTGGTGCCAAACGCTTAATCATAACGAGCTTTTTAAGCTTCTTTCCTTTACGTTTCCTTCCCGTTGTGGTGGAGAATAAAGCGATTGGAAAGATTAGCAAATTAGCGAACAACAAACAAGAGACATCAACGCCACCACAAGTGACGAACCCTGCTTCACTCCAACGATCAAGTGAAAACGGTCGATCTTCGTCTTGTTCGTGGCCCTTCGGGCATGGTGACGTGTTTGTCAATCAAATACGAGCAGATGTTCGCTTTTGCAAATGGCGCAGCCTCTGGGGGTCGGTGTGGCGGAACGTGTAGACAACGCGCTTAAGTGCTGCTGATAGGAGGTCAGCTTTCTTCTTCTATCGGGCCACCGGGAACAAGAGCTGGCCGTGTGTTTGTGTGGAAAGCGCAGTACCGCGGCCGGGAAACTCAATGAAGAGTGAAAATGGCACACGGTGTCTCCGGTCCCCTGGTGGGGAGGGGATAGATCATGTGGTGGAACGGACCCAGCGCTGCTAGAACAATGCGCTTTTGTGCTCGATTCCACTCTCTCGGTGCGTTTACACTCTTTCTCCCTCGTCGGTATGTAGCGCAAGTGCAACACATACCGTCCGCGATGCATCTAGGTGGAGAGAAAGATGAAGAAGAAGAAAAAACGAAGACTACGGGATGCGCATCGGGTTGTTGGCCCATTTTCTTACCTCCTTCTGTGTGCCCCTTTCTTACGCGAGGCTTCCGCGCTGTTTCTCCCTTCGCTTCCCAGATACCCCGGTTGTTTGACTGCCACCCGCCGTGATACACCACTAATTTGCTTCGTTTTATTTCAGGTCCCTGTTAGGTTTCTCGCCATTGCTTTGATTTTTGCAAAAGCCATCCCTTTTCCCTTCGTTGTCGGACAAGCGACTCGTGCACAATGCGTGGAATAGCAACAACTGTTCAGACTGCCTTCTATGCAAGGGCGCCCAGCGAAAAGGGCAGCAAAATTATGCCATATTAGAGTGCGGCTTAGCTTCTCCATGTTTTTTTTTTTACACACACACACACTAGAACAACGGTTATTTATCGCCCGCTGAATATTCATGCCACAATCAGGGCCATCATGGGCACGATAAGGCAAGACCGGCTAGCCCTATCTCGCTCTTATCTTCCCTTCCGGGTTGTGGCGTGAAGATGGGCGCAGATGGGCAATCGGTGGAGGAACGATATTTAATTTTCCTTTCTTTGCAAAACCCATCACCCGGATGGGTATATTTTTCTTCCCGCTTATCATTGGTGCGATATCTCCTATCTCACGGGGCCATCGTTTTATCGCAATCCGACGCATGTGTGTAATGATCGGATGTGTAGAAAAATAGCATTAAAAATGAACATTCTTTCTTCACATTGTTTCACATTGGCAGGTGTTGCTGGAAATGGTTGTGAGTACGGGTTGTTTTGGGTGTACTTTAAATTTTATTGGTAGGTGTAGCTCATGTTCAACAATAAATCATTTTGTTTTCTAACCATCTCGCTAATGATAAGGATGGGAATATTTAAATAATTCATGAACTGAATCTAACGATCAAAACATATTTAAACTGAGCGCAAAGAATGGAATCATTTTTCAAGTTTATAATTACTGAAAACGATAATAATACCTTATGCAGCTATCTTTTGCTCGAACAGGCTTGTACACATTTCATGCAAAAATAAATTAAAGGCTGTCATCTTTGCTTAGCAATTTTTAATAATAATTTAACTATTTAGTAACGAAATCATTCATTTATATTTTCCTTTTTTTTGTAAATGACTTTGATTCTGTTTTTGGTTACGCAAATTGAGTCATCCTAAAATCTACACGCATAAAATAACCTCCGCTTAAAGTCGCCTTGAACTCGGAAACAAACTTTTTTTATGTCCGTACAAGTTTGATAGCCATTTATATAAATAAAATAAGCATCATTTACGATCATTTCACCCAAAATAACCACGAAATGGGTTTTCTTCTCAATCGGGAAGCTGGTCGAGATATTAAACGGACCTAACACTGCTTCTGACAACATCGTTTTAAGACCACCGAACGAAATGTCATCCAAATGGCCTATCAAATCGTATGGTCCCATAAAGCTAAAGCACACTGAAAGCTTTACCTTCAATGTGATTATAAATTGCAGTATTATTTTCCTATCGAAATAGACAAAAGCTGCTGCGTACTTTTTTTTTCGCCTCCAAAATCCAACCTTGTCCTTCCAAATTCGGTGAAAAGCCTTTTTCATAAGGATCACTTTCCATCTTTGCTTCTTTGCTTTGGGGGGTTTTGTTTCGTTTTCTATTGGTTGCTGCCGACAAAGAAGCTCCGTGCGTTAGAGAATGGTTTCTGTGTTGTTTTCTTTCTCTTCCCTCCTGCCACTAAATCGTACGGCTGTTATTACTTAGTGCGTCAAAACGGGTGAACGTGGAAACTTGTAATGTCTTTCTCCGAAACCAAAAAAAAAAACGAAATCGAAAACAAGCCACATAAAAACGCTCGATCGAGCGATATTATCGTCCGTTGACTTCGGTGTATCCAGATAAATAATCAAACGTTGTCCAAGTACGGCGACCGGTAACGGCGTCGCTTCTATCCTGTCCATTTTTGGGGACACCCAGGTCTGGGAGCTGCAAGAAGATCCTCTTCAGTCTCGCACTCTCTTGCGCTCGGTTGGGTTTTCTGTTTCGAGTGGCTCCAGAAGTCCGTCTGTCACTCGTCACGGCCTACACGGCCGGCTGACGGTCTATATGTGGAAGCCGTAGAGAGTGCTGGAATTAGATGGGAACCGAACGCTCGCTCGCGCAACGAACCCGTGGCCGGGAATGCGATGCGCTCGAGTGGAGAGGGTGATCGGTGACGAGGCTCAGAACAACACCACACATTGTCAACAGCGATCGCTCACCCACATCATACCCCACGTGCCCATCAACCCCAATCTCCCATCCCCATTTGTACCCCGTTTCATCACACTGGAAGGGAAAGGTGATCGTCTCTCGATCGTGGAACGAAGCGAGTAGGTGTAAATGATACATTCGCAAATTTCTAGACTCACCAAACTACTTCAGAAGAAGAAAAAAACAGCACACTTCAGTGTCGGAGACGGATCGCCACCGTTTTGTGGCTGGTGGAAGTACCGGCACGGCTAGATATCCACCCCGAAACGACTCCACAACTCCATCTCTGATTTATGCACTCGACAGATTACTCGACCTGTGGCTGATGTTTGTTTTTTCGCTCTATCTCTCCCTCCCTCTGTCTCTCTCTTTCTGGCATTCCCTCGTTCATCTAGTTGTGCTGGTTGTTATCGGTGGTTGCTTCCTTTCCGAGACGTACACACATGGTTATTTATTTGTGTGTAATTTGGTCTCACCTTTTGGGGTGAGAGCACACGGGAAGAAAGTCACTGGTGGGAAATGCAGGAGGGAAAACGTCACACGAGTAATAGGTGGCGGCGGCACATCAAGCGACTTGGTTTGTGCTAAAGCAATACAGCTTTATGTTCCTGATTTTGCTCACGTAAGCGTATGTTACTAAGCGAAAGGGATGTTTTAGACAAAAATAAGCAAATGCAAAAGGTGATTTAAAAAATATCTCTTATATTTTTCATACGGTATAAAAGTAAATAATAGTTATAAAAACAACTACGTTCAAAAGTATTCAACGCTCCGCATGAAGTGCTTACTAGGTTTGATGTTGAATAAATTTAATTTTGAGTGAGACGTTAACAACATATTATATTTTTGTTTGACAGGTATTAAAATATCATCATCTAAGCGATATAATTTCACTTAAATGACTGCTTAGAGAGGTCCAATATCCCATGACACTGATGCATAAATTGGGCTGATGACTGATACAATATTGCCTTTGAGGGACACTATTGTTAAATTTCACAAAACCAAGACAAGAGTTCTGACAGATCAGTTTCCTGGAATTTATATACCTCTTTGGTACATAATAGTAAGGTAAAATTGAGTTTACCTTAGTTTGATAAAAGACATAACATAATTCACATAAATGGCTGCTAATTGTATACCTTAAGGTTTAAACGCATAGCCGCTATTAACCAAAGTAAGGGAATCTCTATTGGAAATCGCTTTAGTTTTGGTGCAAGTAAAAAGCGCCCAAAATATAATTCAACAGATAGAAAGACGAAAGAAAGAGGAACGAGTTGCTTTTCCAAAACCGTCATCAAAAAGCAATAAACATAACGTGTGAAACAACCATCCAAAATCCATTTCCGATACGGCCTTTCGAATGCACCATTCAAAACCAAACGTTCCTTTCCACTCGTATAAATAAAATATCAATTTATTAGCAATCATTACAGCTCATCAAGCACTGTGACCGATGTGACATTTGGTCCGGTTCCCTTGTAAAAAGCAAAAAAAGAAACACTCACCCTAAAATGACGCTAAAAACATTCCTTAATTTCCGCCACTATACCGCGGGCTTTTAACTTTATGGTGACAAATGACCTCTTCCCTTAGTGTCGTTTCATGCGCCCACCAAATTATCGCACAGTTCAACACTTTGTTGGGTGTAAAAAAACAACACATCTTTACGCCTTCCGGAGTCGTGCAGATAAAAGCAAACCTGTGTTTAACCCACCGACGTCGGAAGGCGGAGAGAGAATTGCGATCTAAACTTTATGCCCGCGATAGGGGAGGCAAAAATATCTCATAATTGTATGACAAAAGTGTGCGCTCGCACAATTAGTGTCGATTTTTCATGGCCCTCGTTCGAACATCCTGCGCCCGACGTTCCGGACCAATTTGTGCCACGATTACTGCACGATTGCAACACGCGTATGCGCGTTCGATCCGTGGGATTGGTTTGGAGCTGTTGCACAACAGAGGAAAAAAAAACACTCCCAGCTGCATCTGCCCGCGGTGGGAGGACATCTGCATTTGCAGCGGGAGAATGGAATTGGCTGCATAAAGTGCAACGGTTTATAATGTGCGGCACGGATGGCAAAAGAACTCTGCCGACCTTTTGTGTCATTTGCGATCGATTCCGCGTGGTGTGTGCGGCTCATTAGGCTGGCGGAGCTAGTGGGCGCCTCTATTTAGTGATGAGTGTTCACAGAGAATGTTTACGGCTTGCGCTTGCAATTAAAAATTCCGAAAAGGGTCAAGGTGCAAGCGCGACTATAAGTTCGCGTAATGAGTGGAGTTTTAATATTTGCTCCAAAAATCAACCCAACCCACCAGTTGGCTTTAAATCATTGCTCTTAGCTGCCTTTCGCCCTAGTAAAACCATCATTATCTGCTCACCCATAATGCTATCGATGTCTTCTTCGGTAAGATAAATAATCTCCCTTGTCGCTTAACCTAATTATTACACACCAAAGAGCGCTCTTAAGCGACCCTACTTTTACGAGGGAACTCTATAATTTATCATTCTTGTCAAACGAATGCTTTCCGTGGTGTCATTTCACAATCAGATGAGAAGCGCTGTGATAGCTCTCGATTCGTCTTTTTTTTTCGGGGGAGTGTTCGTGTGATAAAACAATAATCACGAAAACAATCTTTCAAAACAAGAGCAACGGAATCTCCCACACCAGGAAAAAAAAGCGTTAAAACTCCAGGAACAGTTTGAATGGAATTAACAAATGAGGCTGATCGGCCAGTCCTGCCACGCTCACTAAAAAAAGGAGGGTAAGAATGAATTCATAATAATTTCGTAGCGAGGTCACCCTGTAAATCATCCCCTTGGGAAATGGTTAGAAACAAAACAGTCGCTTATATAATCCCCCATTTATCCGGGGCCGCACACTCGAAACCGAACTCGGAACCGACCGACCCGTCCCGTGGACGAATTATTAATCCGCTTTAAAAATGTTTGACCTACTGAACAATTTGGTTGGACCAATCTTGTACTGGTAACCACTGCCGAAACGGACAGAATTGGGCCATCTCCGGTAAAGCTCATTTAGAGGCACGCGCGTGCTGGGGAATTTTTATTTTGTTCCCATTTTTTTCTTCAGGCTAGTTCAGGAAGAGACACCGATCCGGATACAATTCAAAGCGAGGGACAGAAACTCAACCACAAATCCACAAAACAAAAAAAAACAATGGAGCTCAGACATTTTTTCACACGCCGTTCGTTATCGGGCGGAGGCGTTTCCTGCTGGCTGCAACGGCAAACGAAACAACGGCGAACGACATCTTCCATAGTTCCAGCAAGGGGTCGTAGGGTCGCCGCACATGGAAACCACGGCCAACATCACCTTCAACTGGGTCAAGTGTTAATGAAACGCATCCAGCTACCAGTGAGCATCGTGGTACGGCCCACTATAGTGTGCAACTAGCAAACTTCGTGCCAGTGTCACTGTCATTAGCGATTGTTTATTTTGATTCAACCCCTTAATGGGTCTGGAGCAGCAGAAGCACTCACTTATCAGCATATCAGCACGGAGAATGGTAACAATGCAAATGGAAACTGCAACGAGTGTAACCGCTTGCACATGTTTTCAGTTTTGTGTCGTGTTCTCGCCATTTCATTGTGCGGAATGATAACTTCCTTCCTGTGCGATTTGTCGGACGATAAGCAGTGCAAAAGGTGAGGGAAGTTTGTTCCGTTTTTGATTGATGGTTGCTTGCACGTGACTGCACGTACACGGAAGCACATGTTTCCACTAGTTTTTTTTCTTTTTATTTTGACATTGAAACACGGTCGTTAACATAATTTCCATTGCTAGCTTGCATTTCCAATGTTACTTTTAATCATATTTCCAAACAAATAAAAAAACACAAAAGGTTCGTCGCTTGATTACGCGTACAAGTCTTTTGTGTTTTATACGCTTAAAAATGCAGCAAAATTAGAGAAAAAGCGTAACAAATCATTCAATCAGATGGAGTAGCGTGGGAAAAACGTACGCAGCGTATGGTCCATGCGTACCACCCTCCCCCTCCATCCCCGCCTGCCACCCCTCTATAACATTCCCCCGCTCCAATTAGAACGAGAAAGGGTACAATATTAATGATCCCCACGAGCAGTTGCGATTCACAACTCAATCACTGCGGCTCGCACAGTGAAACTGCACACTTATCGCATGGTTAAGATCCATTTCGCGGCTAGCGTTCGTGTTTTTCGTATTTGCGCACACCTCCTATCATAAATATAAGGGTGACTGCTTGTTTGTGTGTGTTTTTTTTTCTTAAATACTCAACCCATGCTTTGCATGCTTTTGCGTTTTTTTTTTTTTGTTGCACCTGACCCTCGCCATTTCGAACACTGTAGGGTGTTTTTTGTTTTATACGCAGCCTCTTTTCACACATCGTTTGGCGCTTTTAAAATACGACCTTTCGTGCCGTGTTGAACAACATCCCGATTCGCGAGTTTTGATCAATGACTTTTGTTTGGGAGCTTTGCTCTTTCTCTCTCTCTTTCTCCTCCACTTTTCTATTACACGGCTCGATAGAATTACCCTTCAAACGCTTTTATACTGAAGCGTCTTATTCTATGATTCGATGCGCACGCCCCTTTGCGTGGGGCGGATCGAGCAAACAGCGGGGGATGGTTGGGAAAGTGAAAGGAGATTCATGCGATGGGCCGCGCACGAGAATCAAGAATGTAGCGTACGTGTGTAAAGGGAACGGAAGGTAGGGTTCAAAATGGGGGTTGGTGGAAAAACGAGTTTTTTTTCTATCGCAGCTATTTATTGCTGCTGATCATCATTACGTAGAACATTAGCAAGGTTTTAAGTTTTTTTTTTCTCTCATTAGATCTGGTCGGTTTTCATGCAACATGTGGGATACATTAATTATTGGTAACTTTGCAATAGACCGTGGTTATCTATTAAATTTAATACAAAAAAATGATAGTAACCTTTACAACTGTGTTTAAGTTATTTACTATTGAACATAAGTAGACGTTAAAAAAATAAGATTTGTTATAAAAACCCTGTTATGTTTGACAGTTGAGTACGCAGTGCTGTCATTCGGAGCTCAGCGGTGCAACCCGGTGGTAGCGGAGCTTGAGAGAGAGAGTTAAAAAGGACAGCGCGCGTACAGCTTTCTTATGTGGTTAATTCGCGTACAGCTTTCACGTTTTGTTAATAGTAAATAAAGGAAGTCAGTGTAGTAACTCAGAATATAACAACCCACCTAGAAACATTTTTTACAGTGCGTTATAAAACTATAAGATTTTTTTTAATGTAATAACAATCACAAAAATTAAAACTAAGATAAGCGGTCCGGCGGTACCGCAACCAAACTGTTAATTTAAAAACGAAATGTTTTGCTCCATTTTGATAATCGAAATAAAGTTCTAAATACTTTGCATTTATTCAAAGGCCCTTAAGACTGCTTGTATTTTCAAACAAAATCTACATTGAATTTTACTAATTCTTGGATTTTTAAATAATATTATTGAAATGATGAAAATTTGTTCAATAGTGCGCCTAAGTAGTGATAATGACGATAGTTTTTTTGTACTGTTATAGTAACGAATTTTCATTCGTAGACTTTCAACAGCTGCTGAATTTCGATATTGGTTAATACCTTAATTTTCATATTGTTGAAAAACTTCACAAAACAATAAAAAATTCAAATAGTTATACTTTTTTAAATGGCCTCACTCGGTAGAAACCCGTGTTGATTTTTATATTCAAAATATTCGTTTAATATTCAACTGTCTGTTAAGTTACGTTAAGCACTGTATTTTGTTTTTAAACCTCTTAATCCGTCCTTCTAGCAGACAAGTGAAGCGCCTCCAACGCTAAAGGAGTGTATTTGCAAACTGCACATTTCGCAACAATCTCCTCCAGCTGTAACGAAATCCCGTGCACCTTCCCGGACGCAAAGGTTTGCCAACTGCGTTATGTTTGTTTTGGCAGAACCTGACACCCGTGATGGTTCCACGTTTCATCAAACTCTCGCTCGCCCTCCACTCCTAGCCTGTAGTTCCACTACGCCGAGCGCATGGCAGATCCTATTGCTATCTAATTACGGCCCACCGTACACACACACATACACCGTACACACATACATGTGTCACATACCTCCGGTCTAAATCCGATATTTAGACTTTATTTTGAAAGCCGACTCCAACCCGATCCGGGTGTGTGTTGGTTGGTTAGGGGTGCGGTAACGCCCTGTTTCGCAAAAAACCACCAACCATCCCGTCAATAATGACATTTGCAGCTTGACAAGTTGTCCCGCTGCATTGTTTACCATTTGCGGCCGGTTGCGGTCGGGTTTAAACGTTTTAGCCAAATTACCGGCGCTCTTTAGTGGGTTGCAGTCGGCATGGTGCAATTGCAAAACAAAAACCAACCGTTCCGTAATCCGGAAGCGGGAGCGTAAATAAGAAAAATACGTACGGGGTAGCACGCAATAATTCTTCGTACAATCCATGGGCCGCACCCTGATTGTTTTGCTGATCGTTCGAACTCCCCCGTGCGTGCCAGAAATGGAAATGGAATTTCAAAAGCTCCGTTCGATTCCAAGGGGGATGATACTTCTTAATGGGGGAGGTCGTTTCTGGTAGCATTTTCCGTTCGCTTCATTGCCTGAATAGGCTCCGGCTGGGGGATGGACCGCCAGATAAACTCCAAACCCTTGCTCCAGATCGCACACGCACGCACGTAGAAACGAGCCGTACGTAAGGCTCGCGTGTGGCATTTGTTTTCCCGCTGGGGAAGCTAAATGGAACAAATTTAGCGGAAATTTCAACGATAGCACAAGAAAGGAACCCAACACAAGGTGGGGATCCTTTTTCTTATGCCGATTAACCTTCAAAGTGATTTTAACATAAAAAAAGAGATGAAGAAAGAGAACGAAAAAACTCTCTCTCCTTCCTCCTCTTCTTTCACTCTTTTTTTCTCGTCTGCTTATCAGCAGTTATTTAACCACCCAGCGAGTTGCGTGCCGTTCGATCAAAACGAGCGGATGGAATTTTTATTGTCCGTAGCAACTTATGTTTTTATTTCGATCTCAATCGTTCCGTAATGATGCAATGGAGCCGTTCAACATATCAACGCGTAATGTAAAAATATTGAATGGAACATAATTGAATCCAATTTAAATATAAATTATCATTGCTGTAATCGCTTAGCGAACGAGCGCTTGGTGTTTACCGACGGGGAAGCAAAATAATTAAAATGCAATCTACAGCAACGCGTTCGCTCCACTAACTGTACACGAAAACGTTTTATGGACGGAAGCCAGCGGTTTTCATATGCCACCGGTTAATTACGAGAATAAACCGTCTTTTAGTAGTTGGGGATTTTTTCGGTTCAAGATTTTTAATTAAGAAACAAAAGCCCCCCCCTAATTTTCGTTCTTGGAGGTTTTTCCCGTGTGGGAAAATGTAGTGAAAATGTGGTCCATCATTTTTCATCGCTTCGCTTCCCTTACAACCTTTACCAATGGTTCTTTTGCCTTTTTTTTACTATTTCCGATCGGAACCCCGTATCATCCTCTCCAGTTTTCTGGGCAGATGGTCCAGGGAGATGAACTTAGAAATGGCAGCCCTTGATGCTTACCCACCAAAGCATAATTACAACCATACACACACCTGAAGCACTGTTATTCATCTTCACCGTGCCGAATACCTGGCGAAAACATCCGATCGGGGTTAATTCGACCGAGCGACTTTGTAGCCGGACGCCTGCAACGAAAAACAATAACATGGCCACAATTACAACGCACCCAATTCCGGGCGGACTGCTTAAGCATGCACAATAAACCCCAATTCCTAAACGGCACCCGATGGGTTTTTCGGTTCACTGAGCCATCCAACTTTCGAGTTCAATAGTTCACACCGCTGGTGGAAAGTGATCAAATGGTGGGGCTCTCCATTTTCGCGGGATTCGCGTTTTTCACTTTTTTTTCGATTGCGGAACCGTGCAAGTGACTCGCTTCCTGCAATAAAAGAAAGCTACAGGCGCGTATCGTCGGCAGCAGGAAAATGCTGCGAATTATTTGCGCACCATTACGAATCTCAAATGGGTGGAAAACACAGAGAAAAAGTGTTATTTTTGACTCCCTGTAGTTGTGTCTGTTGAAAAATAAAAAAAGCACGAAACGAATTGGAAAATTTTAAAACATTAACATCGATGAATATATGCTGCTAGAAAGAAAATCCTTCCAAAAAAAACCACCGAAGCTGTTTCACGATGGTGTAGCATCATCGATAATCAGATAATTGGATCTTGATTGCTATTATTATTTTCCCGCAGTTGCATCACTCAAAACGAACGCTGGGCCTTAAACGTAGCGCGCGTTCCCATGTGCCGTCGTAAAGAAGTCGTACGACCTTTTCGGCCTAGCCGGTTGTTGCGTCGGTTAGCGTTAGATTAATTTCTATGTTTGCATAACAGAGGGTCGATGCAGATATATACATTTTTTTGTTTGTAGATGTTGCAGATAAATTGGGAAAGCTAGGGCTATTTACCGGGTGCAGGATGCAGCTGCTGGTTAAGTTGATTTTCCACCAAAAAGAAAATAATAATAATGATTGGTAATTTTTAGTTATTGCTTTTCTGCATTAGGTAAGCGATTGAGCAACAAAATTTATGTTAATGTTAATGTTCCCTTGCTGAAAAGAAACAAAAAAAAAACATTTATTGCATTTCAAAAACGTCTCACAACAGATTTGGCACAAACCAGAAGGAGTAACTATAATTCTGCTTCAGCTTCGAGCGAGAACAAAGAAACATCCCAATTATGGCAGCCGCAGCAAAGCGGAACATTTATGCATCCAGGCACGCACCGTGGCTGTCTCCACGATTGCCACTCGTGTCCATTTTCCCCTCCCCCGGATTCTTCCTTTTGCGCTGCAAAATGTCTGCAACTGTGCGCCAAACCAACCGAACCAACTGCTGCAAAGCTGGAGAATGCTGCCGAATAAGGCAGCCTACCTTTTCGCACGGTTCACGTAGAGGCTAGGGCATTAAAGAGATATATATTAACCCTGAGCGTCATCGTGTCGTGGAACCTGCTCCAGAAAGGGAACGGTAATGATTAAAGCTCACCACTCGATGCGACTTGAGTTTTCCCTTTTTTCCCTCACCGTCGTTTGTGTGTGTGTGTCTCTGTTTTGAACCGGACTATTAGGTAGAATTTTCATTCAGAACTCGTTCGTTTGCTGGCTCGTTAATCCCTCCCTCCCGCTCATCCTCCATTCCCCTTACCAATAGCGTACCCATAAGGAACACGGTTGCAGCAACAGCAGCAAAAAGGGAGCAACAAAAAGCGAACGAAAAACTCAACCCGGCGTTAAGCGACGAACCTTGTGTTGCTTTTCATCCGATTGTGGTTGTGCTCCTGTTAGATTTATCTGCTAGTTCAATTTTGTTTCGTTCTTTTGCGTTTTACCCCCGCGGTGGGGGGGGGGAGATCGGGAATGTATCGTTTAATGAGCGTCGAAGTGTCGATGTCATTTGTACAAGTGCCCAAGCCCCGATAACAAGGCCCCGATAAGCTCGTAAAGCACCGAGCCGAGTCAGGAAGTTTCCAGCGGGCAACGGGCACCCGGGTAACCACCATCTTGTCGATACCTTCGGCTAGATAACGAGCTGACGGTTACATAACTTCTCTCCCGGTGAGTGCAACGGGCGGGTAAAAAACGAACCCTCCTCCCACCGCTTCCGATAGAATCCCGTCAGCAAAGCGGTCGAACCTTACTCGCAGAGGTCAAAGTCTGCGTTCCACGTCTTCTCGGTCGTGGTGCTGGTGGTGACTGCTAGCAAATGGCGCTAAAACATGGGTTCGGAATCGGAGCCCGGATTCCTCCACGTGCTGCAGTCGCCAGGTTTAAGGGCTTGCGGTTTGCTGGAATTGAAATCAATTCGATTACTGGCGGCTAACGGTGTGGTTCTCTCTTTCTTTTTTTCCAGTTTTGGGTTGGGCCGTATAGAACTGGGCAAAAAAGAAATGAAACGTCTCACGCAGAAGCAAGAACCCGTTTTGCACTGCTCAGGAATGGGTGTATTTGCTTTGTTTTTTTTTTCTTTCTCTCTCTGTTTGCCCGGTATGAGATATGAGAGGGTATGGTAATAAGTATAAGTTTTATTGGAAAATTGTACTCAATTCTAGCACCTTCCCCTATTGGGAGCGTTTGTTTGCTTGGAAACACGTCATGTGGCGACGTCCCTTGCGGGAACGACCTCATAGACCCGTACAGCTCCATATCCAACATGACATGATCTAATAATAGGAACATACCCATATCCAATGTATCCTTTCGTTCGTAACCTGGGACACCTCGGTTACGACACACAGCATTCAGCTGACTCACCCAACCCGTGGAAGTCTCGGTGTTCGATGCAACCGATACGGCTTCCGTCCGACCATCGATCACTTCGGTGCACTCCAGTAAAAGCGGGAGTGTTGTTACATTGTTGCACACTGGGAGGTCCACTGGGGTGTCCATTTTCTTTCGAAGCCGGTGCATAAATAATGCAACCCACTGATTTGCCTGCATCAGGAAGTGGATGAAAGGAATTTTTCCCTCATTCATCAATCAGCACAATCGGTTTCTTCTGGCTTGAGTTTGTTTAATGACCTCGCCTAGGCTTTTATAACCCAATCGAGGGGTGAGATGAAGAGAGAGGGGTTTTCTTTATCGAATCAATTTCATAATAATAATTCGCATGAATCGTAAAACAAATCCACTCCCAGCCACCGAATGTTCGATGGAAAATAATACCAAGAAAGGAAACTAGATTTTCCTCCGTTGAAAGCGATCCGTTGCGATGGTTGGGAATTATCATTGTCCGTGTGAGAGCAAAACAAATGTAATCAGCATTTCCTTCTTAAAAAAAAAAACAAAACGCCGGCATTAGAAACACCGCCACCACGACTGTGGGGACACTCTTAATTAGCCATCGCTTAAGTCGTTTGTTTTTATTAGCTCATCAACCGAAAGGCCCATCCCCATCGATGACAAACTGCGGCTGCCAAATCGGCGTCGGATCTTTCAGTTTTTGGGCACGACCATTGTTCCGTTCCGATGGTCCGATGCTAATTTCCATCCCGTTTCCCAAATCTCCCACCACCCATACGATAGGGCGTGACGGAAAGGGCTTACGATTTCACGGAGGTACGGTACGGATTAGAATCGGCGGCAGTTGACGACGAACATTGAATCTGGGGTGAATTTTCCTACTCCCCAAGCGGGTGTAAGCGTTACCGTAAATCAATTACTCGCTGACATTCGTAATCGCATCGGATGCGGTCGAGTGTCGACAGAGTTGTTTTGGGGGGAGAGACATTAACCCGGTACGTTTACCTTCAACCTTGGTGAGTGTGATCCGCCATCCGTCTTCTCACACCGGTGTGGCCGGATGTCATGGACCTTTTAGCTGCCGGAAAATGGTGATTTGGGATTAGAGGAAGATTTCAAAAGCGTATGTAAAAGGTTCCATTTTTCTCGGGTTTCCACTTATTTTTTGTCACGTTCGTATAGTTATTTTTTTTGGGGCTAATCTTGAGCTGGATGTATAATCTGGGACATTATACAACTTTGACACGAGGTGAAGACATACTTTCTACCGAATTATTTAAAATTTTAAGGCATAAATCTACCCGAATCTCCAAGGCAACTGTTTTAAGGAATTCGTTTAGTTTTCGTAGACATTTAAACAATATCTGATGGATTTGGTTGAACAACTATGTAAGACTGCAATAACATCTTCCGAGAGTATTTTTAAACTTCTCAGACCCCTTTATGGCTGAAGTTCCTGTTCGTTTCTGTGACTCTTATGGACAGCAATGATTGCACATTGAAGCTTCTGAATGTTTTGATCTTCGCATTGCTTCAATACAAGTCCAGAAGTCAGCCTATAGATTCGAACTCCCTAGACCAGATCCCTCATCCAATCCTCCTCCATTACTTTCATCCTTCATGGCCACATTGATACAAATTGATATAACAAAACATCGTAGTCCTTTGTGTACTTGATTCCTTCTTACGGTCCATGTCATTCCATATCCCTCCTTTGATAGTAATTCCAAAAAAGACGTTCTTCGATAAGCCACAACAATTTTTTTGGCTTATGCTTTGTATTTATTTTCTATTTTTCGTCCTATAACTGCGATTTTGTGTCATCATTATCCATGAAACGAATTTTGCCACTAAAGATTACCAAAAGATCCAGAGATCGCTTAACCCTGATATAAAAGGTCATTTTAGGGTGCTTTTGAATTATTGAACAACACTATAAATAATTGTGTTGAACAATTAATCTCTCCAAGTTGAGATGATTTGAACGATATCACATATCATTGGATTGAAACTGTTATAAATATGCTTTAAAATTAGGGTCTTATTCATCCTGGAACAAATAATGGTATGATCTGGAAGATAAAAAAAACAAATCTTTCCAATAGTTTCAATATTTACCACAAAAGTTTTATAAAATTTGATATAATTTATCGAATCTTCGTCCAATCGTTTCTTTTCGTTTGATTTGAAAACATTCCAACAGGCATTTAAGATCCTCTCCAGTTTAGTCTATCTCCCCATTTTACTAGCTGCAAGTGTAACTAAAGTACATGTTCTTTGTCTCAATAACCTACCTTATGTCTTCATTTTATCCCAGTAACAATTTCTTTATGAAGTCTCTTATGATTACTGGTACACAAATTCAACCCAACTAAGTTCGCCGCATGATCACGCTTCCTGTCACGCTCAGCTTTCTTCGCTTTGATTTAATTTGCAAATCGGCCGGTCGCCGTTGCAATGAGGTGAAAAGATGGGAAGAAGAGTCGTCCACGTCCGCACGGGGTTCGATAAACATCGCCAATTTGTTTCCCGTTGATGGTGGCCGGCTTTCCATCCATCGCTAGCGACACAAGCCAGTGCGAGTTCCAACTGTGCGGTGGGCCCGATCGCTCCGATCCCGATTGGTCAGGTAAATCGCAGCCGTAACAGCCTGTCCTACATCTTTTGCGGAGTGGAAACCGAACGAACGGACCCCGGACCCGGCCAAAACGGACGAGTGCCAAACGGACGGATCATCTTCGTCTTTGGTGTTGTCCCGCAGGGCTAATGAGCAGAAATTGATACACTTTTATTGCTCACGAGCGGTTAGCGTTGGGACCATTACGCCGTTGCGGTCTTTGCTAAACGAGGCATATAAACGCTCCTGACCACGGGGCCTTGCGATCCGACGGAAGGAAAGAGCAACCCGAGCAGCGTGCAGCTGTTTTGGAAAACTTCAACGCTGGGCTGCGGCGGTGAAGGTAAAGCGGTTGTATGCAGTTTTGCTACTTATCCCTCTGCTGCAACGCCACCCGATGATTCATGCCCGCTTTATAGCTCCCAAGCATGGATCGCCACCAGGTTCGTGGTTCGTGGCGACCGGGAATTGACATTTTCCCATGCCGAGAGTTAGTCATGCGCTTGTTTGGAGTCTGAAGCCACCTTAAAAGTACCTCGAACCTAACTCGAGCCCCGGGTACGAGTGCGAAGCAGACAAACAGCAGAACGGTGTACTCCCGTAGTCTTGCCCACCTGCCATCTCTGCGTTGCTTCGGGAGCGTTGTTTCGCCGATGAACCCTACCTAACTTTACTCTAACGGAGCGACCCCGTATGCAGCGAACATTGCCACATACACACAACATGTGCTACTAGTGCATACGCTTATCGTGTGACTAATTTTGCTGCATAATTCATGTCAAATCACAGTTGTGACAGTAGTTACCTGGGCCGTCACCCACGATGCCTGGCGGTCGGTGGACCTTTGCGCTTTAAAGCGAATCAGTCACAGCATCTTTTGAACTGTTTTTTTTTTCCTTTCCACGAAAGCTTCATATTGAAGGTACTTTGGCATCAAAATCATTCGATTGAAAAATCAGTCAAAATAGAAAAATGATGCAATGACACTGTTTTAAGTTTAAACGCCTAAATGTATGTAATAAATTAATAAATACTAATTTATAATATCAATCCATACATTGACATTTTTTCTCTTTCAGAACAAAATAGTCACATCATCTTTCAAACTGTTTTCTTCCTTTTCATGGATGTTTGATATTGAATGGGTTATGAAATTAGAATTGTTTGTTTGATATTCAGTCAAAACATCTAAAAATTAGACAAAAATTTAAGCAGGGCTTACACTTCCATTTTAAATGTCTAAATGTTTGAAATTAAATGAGAAAATAGTTTTTTAACATAATCCAGATTTTTCAATACTTCATTTTTTTAATTGACCCAAAAAAACACACTTTGATTCATAAATCATTGCGCTCATTTTCTATTTGCCAAAAATCGTTCGGCATATTTTTCGGACACTTGCAGGCAGGCGCGTTGACACTGACCCACAACAGTTAATGTTGCTGTCCGCAACCGAATCGCAGCCAGAGAAAGTAATGTACCCTTTTTCTAGGCCAACCCGAGTGCTGACATCGTCCTAGGGTGTGTTTGACGATTAATGCTCAGTGGGGAAAAAAATCGGTAGCACTACACCGAAACGCTCAATTGATGTCGAAAGAATGTGCGCTTGTAACTACGCTTTTCGTTTCCTGTTTCCTGCTTCCACCTTACCCTTCTACCTACCCCCTTTTCCAAAGCGCGGGAAAGCGATAATTTTAACCAAACACCACCGACATCTCACTAGCCTCAATTGACTTTTCTCCGATCGTAAACGATCTCATAAACGCAAAATCTCGCCATGCTCATGTGTTGTTCTCCTTCTGTTTCTTTTCTGCTTGTCCCCTTTCGTTCACAGGTGAGTTCACTGCCACGGATAAGTATTACACAAGTAAGTAGCTCCACTCATGTCTCTCTTTCACTCCTCACCGGTCCGCCCGCTAGTCTTCTCGAGTGATTGATTGACTGTTCGTGCCACCGAGAGCACCATCCATGGTTGTTCAAATAACTTTCCTTCAATTCATCACTTTATTAGCGGTGGCCACTTGTCGGTAGTGGCCGATTTTTTGGCACAAAGCGTTACACTCTCACTGAGCAATTTTGCATGGCGCTCCCGGGAAGAAGTTGTCTGTTTACGTAAAATTGATTAAATTGACACTTTTGTATCCTTCGTTTTTGTTCTTCCCTGGTAGACGGTGGACCAAAGCTAAGGGGTTGGACCAATGGAGGTATGCAAGATCATCAGTCAACACTGTCCCGACCCCGATCGGCCGAGGTCATCACGGCGAACGGGAATGGTACGCTGCCAAATGGACGACACATGAACGGGGTACTCACCCGAGGTCCAGGTGGTTTGCACGAGGATCTAGAATTCCCGCCAACGCCTCGAACACTGTCCAAGAAAAAACAAATCGTCTGGATGCGACCTCACGTAAGCTTGTGTAATCTCTAGCGGGAGAATGTTTCCTTCCAACAACACCTTCTTTATTCCAGGATATGTGTGCAAGACCGCAGTTTCGTATTGCACCACCGGGAACGCCACTCACCGCGAGGGAGCTTCCAGAACCCGTCGGTCCCGGTGACCCTAGCTTGCTAGCAGCGCTTGGATGTTTATCCCAGCTGCCGCGACTTTTGGAGCGTGTCGTCCCTCCGGAACAAACTTTCGACACCGCCAACGGGTACTGTGGAATGTTCAAGTAGGTGTTAAATTTATACAACGAATTGTCATCACAGCTCTGAACGCAAGGCGTTAACAAATTTTCTTGATAAATAATGTGTTTTACAATCGAAACGCTTCACGACGAGCGACTACGCCTAAATGTATGCAATTGGGTGTTACACGAAGCGTTTATCGATCGACATTAGTCGTACCGGAGCAGCACGTTCATTTTTTAACATGAAAGACAGTTTATTTATCAAACAAAAAATATGAGATATTTAGAGGTGTTTCTGAGGGCATGGGAGAATGACTAGTTTAGAACATATACACGGTATCTTCACTATGGCTTAATGGAGGAGATTGCATCTTCCGTCGTTTCTGTGGTTGGTGTATGCGTGCTCGACTCTGCTTTCGGCCGCATGGTATTTAAAGGGTACGGTTCAGCAACGATCCTTGCTTCTTCGGGTGTTTTCGTTGAAGGCAGTGATGGATGCCGATAGTGCGAACCCCAAGCGTGTAGTTCGTAGATCAGATAGTCCATCATACGCATATTATTCCCTGTTATGTAATGGAAGCTGATGGCCAAATCTGAACAACAATTCTTCCCGGAGAAGGGTTTGTAGTATGAGTATTCGTTGTACCAATAGCCGAGATCCTCTGTATCGGAGTAGGCCAGATGTGCGGAAGGATCAAAGGGTAGGAATCGCTTCCTGCCGAAATCATCGCGCGAATCGCCTGCCGTGACATTCACAATCTCCATACATCTTCCTGAGGAATAATAGCAGAGGATATAACGTCGGATCGTGACGAGATACGAACAGTCTTTGTCTATCTGAATTTACCCATCTGAAGATCCTCAGCATCAAATGTGGCCGAACAGTTTTCCTCATCCTGAAGCGCTTGCTCGTAAAAGCGTCTTACCGCTTCCCGGCTGAGTACATATCCAGCGCCACCGGAAAAATAGCCCTGCTTCACGTACTGCGGATAGCGGAACTTGCTACCAAAGTAGATCGGCAGCTCCGGTGAATACGGATAGAGAAAGAAGCGAAGATTCTCCACCACAACGTACGTGTCATCGTCCGCCTTGAAGAACCAATCATACTCCTCCAGATGATGTTCGTAGATGTAACGGTACGCCTCTCGGGTTTTGTTCCAAAGGTTCTCTCGACCTTCCCCAACGGGCAGCGCAATGCTGTCGATGTCAGGATCAGCCACCGAACTCATTATCAGCAGTTTATTGCACCGTGGACCCCAGGTAGCTTTGATGTGGATGACTTTCTCCCGATGATTAGCGGGTGTAGTCATCACCCAGCACAGCACACGAACACTTTCGGTCATATTGACAACAGGAGATTGCGGGTTTCCGGATCTATTGGTGCCCGATATCCAGCCTGAAGTTTCAAGATAGAGGCTCCCGGAAGTTGACAAAAAATATGTCACTCTTGCAAGAATCCATCCGCACAGAATGCCGAACAGAAAGTGAGAATATCGAGGACTTGTGGCAAGGAGTCCTGGAAATATTCGGATTATAGTTGTACGCACTTGTTCTGAGTGAATATTTGAACTCAAAGAAGGCATTTCTTCTCTGTACTTTGTCTTATAAGAGGCATACTCGGTTAACCATGCCATTATCACTATACTTACTTTTGATCATTCCTTTTAACGACATTGTGGAGTATTTAAAAAACGAAGGCTAGAACTTTTTTGATTAGTATGCTTCTTAATTTACTTTTCAAAACACTCTTGATCACTATTTCATCACAAATCAATCAACCATTAATCAACGATCGTACACTGAACAAAGGGTCGAATAAAAAATTGATTGCCCATTTAATGACGATTGACTCCTTGACCGATACAGCGCAGCACAACGATAGGAAACATCTTCCTTCGCTCGATCGTTTGATTCGTTGCCGTATTTGATTAATTAATTCTGCCGCACGAGCACACTGCGGGACGAACTGCACGACACACGGCACCGTACGCGAATGATATAACCTGATGTGGGATCCTCCAACCGAGCGACGCTTTAAAACTGTTCAAACATCGAAGCGTCGTATCGCGGTGCTGCAGCGAAAGTGAAGAGGTCACACACAAGTCAACCGCTGGGAGAACTATCACCCGCGGAAGCGGAGGACTCCGCGAGCTGGCTAATCGTGGAGTGGTGGAACTTGGCCTTTAGTCTTTAGGATATGGTAGGATTTGCACTTACGGCCGTATCTTTTCTACCCATGTTGTTGGTGCAGAAGATGTCACAGAATGCAAGGGGAATTCCAGACAGGAGGGAATCGTACTATGGAAATACTGGTTAACCTTGGAATATTTTACAACCTACCCAAGTTCGCGCGCTCTGCCGTTAGATCCGCGTTTGATAGAAGTTTAATTGTCTTTGATGAGTTCAACCACGAGCGTACGCATTTCGATAGAACCTGCTGGATCCATCTGTATCTTCTTGTTTTTCTATTGACAGCTAGCTATCTCACATGTCGGGTCATTGGGCCAACAAACCTGTCTACAATGCGTTGGTTCGGTTCCATTTCGGTGCAACAGCATGTGTACACGGGGTGCTTCAATGTCACCGCAGATTAGTGAAGCCTGAGTTTATGTTTGCACTGTACACAAACAGTGTCCAAACAGACTCGTAAATCTCACTATTGATGATTAAGTAATCGGCAACCGGGGGGAGATTGCGACTGGTTGTAGATTCCAACTGTTTACCCCGCTTGCAAATTGTCACCTCCAGCATTCGTCGCGCGTTTAGCGGGGTGAAGGATACTTGAGGCATTGGAGACGATAGTACTGAGCTTTGGGAAAGGTACATGGAACATAATGGAACTAGGAAATCATTATAAACCGTTTGACTACATTTGATTGTTGCATCCTTAGGAGGGGATAAAGCATAAGACACGATGTTTTATTATCTTTTCTTCCGTCAGTTAATATTGATGCGCCATAAAGTTGGCGTGCTGTTTGCAGGCGAACAATATTGGGTTGATCAAAAACTTCGCATAATGTTTTTTATTTACATATTTAGACTAACTCCTGTTGATTTTGTTACTTTCAACAGATTCCGCTTTTGGCAGTGGGGAAAATGGATTGAGGTGCGAGTTGATGATCGGTTGCCTACTCGTGGAGACCGCCCGGCACATATGCATTGCGCTCAGCCAGACATTTTCTGGGCGGCGTTATTGGAGAAAGCCTACGCCAAGTAAGAATTGCAGCGAAAGTTTGAGAATTTGATCGAATTACTACCACCCAAGTCATTCGCTTCGATTTTGCAGATTATATGGAGGATATACCTTCTTGAAGTATGGTACTGTAGGACGAGCCTTGCAAGATCTTACAGGAGCGGTAGTGCAGAGTGTACCGCCTAGTGGACCATTATTAGGTGGAGCTGTACCCAGATCAACACTCCTGATCGCCATTAGTGGACTGGTAAGTAGCTTGAGAGTCACTCCCAATATAACGCATCCAACCCATCGTATTATTTCGCTTCTTCCACGTTTGTTTAAAGGAGAAGGAGACTAAAAGGCGTCGGTCAGGCTTGCTCACTGAGCACCCGTACTGTGTGACCGGACTTGCTCGAGTGCGAGCTAATTCCAATGACTCCGTCACACACGGCAGTGGTTCGTCAGGGGGGGATACAAGTCTGATTCGATTGCGCAGTCCTTGGATCGGTGGTGAATGGGGCGGTGTCTGGTGTGGGGCATGGTCCGAACGAAGCTGGGAATGGAACGCACTAAACGAACGAGACCGGGAGCTTCTATCGTCGCGCTCATCCAACGACTGTGAGTTTTGGATGTCGGTGAACGAGTTCCTCACGCGTTTTGTCGTCATCTGGTTGGCACATATTGGGCCGGACGATTGGGCACTGGAGCCCGGGCTGCACACACGCGCTCCCTGGCGGGCAGCGCTTGCCGTACGACAATGGCGTGCCGGATTTAATGCCGGAGGGCCACACA